>JBBPFJ010000020.1:3095052-3411052 GCA_037975025.1 Excoecaria agallocha | reverse complement strand
AGTCTTCTCCGGTACAAATGCTAAACAGAAAATATATATCTAAAAATTAGCATTTTTGAAAGTTAAAAATCTAAAAATATAGAAACGATAGCATGTAAAAATAATTAAGTATTTTTTAAAAGAAGAGTTGAAAAGGTGGTAACTCACGTAATTTTCTCGATTTTTTAAATGTAAAATTGGGGTAGCTAAGACAAGCTGGGGCAATGTATTCAGCCCATGAACCATCATATAATTTCAAGAATTTGAGTATTTAATCCATAAATAAAATAATATGGGAAAGAAAAATTAGATTTAAAATTCGAGAACATAATAATAGAAGGGAAACATATAGCAATTAGCATATATCAAAGTTTATTATTAAAGCCATTCATGAAAATTCGATCTAGAAATTTGGTTAATTGTTGGGTATTGGAAGTACTTTTAACCATCAAAAGCATCAAGGTCCAAAATTGGACAGCAACAACACAATCTCCCAGAACATGAAGCCCACTTATAGATGTTAATGACTTAAATTCGTGGATGTTGTTCAATCTTCAGCTTAAAGACCTTTACGTCCATGGTGTTTTGTGGCCTGTTTGCCATTTGCTGCTGGCATCTCTGAGAGAACAGAAATCAATCTATTTTCCAACAATAAGTGCGAGCCCCTTTTCCTTTTGGTTGATGCTCTCTCCTTGGCCCATGCTTGCCAAGAAGCTCTTAGTCATTGGTACTTCTAATCCTGTTCTTAATGCTGTGTGGGCCTGCCCACCAATAAAGTTTAAGTTTGGATCAAGAATTGCACTAAAAATATTTTGATATTGAAAAAATTAAATTTCAATATGTTTTCTTTTAAATTTTGATATTTGGATTAAGAATTACACTAAAATGATTTTGATATTGAAAGAAATATTAAATTTGACGTTTTTTTTTCTTTTCAACCATCAGAAGTGAAGAGGTGAACTGAAGGGTAATTGGACGGATGCAACGCAAGCAATTGATAAAGGATTAAACAGATTTTCGAGTATTACCCGATTCTAATAGAGTCCTAATAATAAGGATTAAAATGATTAATAAATAAGAATAATTAATTAAAAAGTATGAAATGAATTTAGATACTTATTTTACTACCTATTACTGTTTTAGTCCTTTGAGTACTCTTTACAAGAATCTTAGTATAAAAAAAAATCAAACTAATATACTACTGTCAAGTGCCAAGTCATTGAATAATGGTTCTTAAAAAAAAGGTCAATATTTGAAACAAAAATCAAATTAAAAGTTGTGTTATAAGTTGAAATTCTAAGAAAATTAGAGTGAAAATTACCCATCAATTTGCTGTAAAATTTTAGCTTTATTTCCATATTTGGAGAGAAGATCTATGTTCAAATTGCTTCAATCGACAGCACAACTACAGTTCTAAGTAGGCTGAATTTACTCATGAGCATATCAGGTAGATAGGGCTCGTGATGTTCAGAGTGATGAATTCTGAAAAATTCAAGTCATAAGAAGAGTAAAAGATTGTTAAAACTAATACAATCAGATCAGACCTGTAAGGCCCCAATTGAAACCCTAGTAGAAAATATGCCTGATTTATTGGTATTATAGTTAATTAATGCTTAATTTATTAGTGAAATGCATATTAGGGTCTAAAGGGGTACATTGGTAATTTTGTAATATATTATACATGTGAATAATTAAAGTATAGTTATGAATTAGGGATGTAATTGAAGAGAAGTAAGAGTTGGGGATAACTTTTAGAAGAAGAGGAATTAGTGGGGCAGAATTTAGAATGCAAAGAAGTAGGAGTTATGTGAGGATTTCATCTTATCTTTATGAGTTGGGGATAACTTTTAGAAGAAGAGGAATTAGTGGGGCAGAATTTAGAATGAAAAGAAGTTGAAGGAGTTATGTGAGGATTTCATCTTCACTTACTCTCTAAGGAACTTTCACGTAAGAGACGATGAGCAAATAGTGAGTTTAGTGGAGAGTGGGTCGGCAAAAGCAAGAGGAAAATGCAGTTTTCATCTCTCTTCTTCTCACTCTAAAAACTAGACATTCTCTCTCTAGTTCCTCTCTAAGTAGAAGAGTTTGAAGTTGGATGTTCTAAGGTAAAGGGTTCTTCTTCTTCGTCATCTTCATCATCATCTTCTTCTTTAATAAGTTGAAGGAAATGCATGGGGAGAAATTTCTGGGTATTTATCTTTGTAAATGTTATTTGAAGAAGATGAAGGAATAAAGGAGGAATTTGGACTTCAACAGAGCTATGGGAACTGTAATCCAATGCTGAGTTTTGCATGTGTGATACTGCTAAATTTAGATGAGAATACAACTTAGATAGGATGGTTGAATCTCAAATTCTGCATGTATAATTTCAATTCAAAGGAAATTAATTTATCGATTTAAGAAGTTGAAAATTAGTCCTGATCTTATTGAAATGATAGAAATCAGATTGAATTGCAGTTTTTCTTCTCTTCCTATTTCTAGACAAGATACTCTGTTTTACAGAAAATTATCAAATATACATGTTTATCAAAGTGATTTGAAATTATATGATTAAAGAGTTAAGATGATTCATGGGTTATTGAATGTGTAGTTCTTGAAATCAAGTTTTATTGAGAGAGAATTGCATGCAAAATGAATTCTTGGTTGTGCTATGGGATTTCGTTAGCAGAGGGGATGAACTCGGTTCTGTCGCCATTGCGACAGAGCACGTTTGTCTCCTTTGTTTCTTTCTTCTTTTTCTCCCTTCGCTTGCTGCCTTCACTGTCATGCTCGCTATTCCCATCGCACTTGCGACCAACCTTGCAATTCTTACTCATATTCATCCTTCTTTCTTGCTCAATCTCTAATTATTTCTAGATAACAACACAACAAAATATGAACTGTTGAAGCTCATATGTTTGCTCATATCATAGTATATATGATTCTATGATTTTGAGATGTTTTAGAAGTACAACCAAAAGAATTTAGAGTAATTTAACAATGAAGATTTGATATATAATGTGGTATAAATACATGAAAGTATGATAACACCATATTGTAAAACTCTTCATGAATATTAAGAAACATGTTTATATAGCAAGCACATGAACAAACATGATGCTTATTACTTATTTGAAATAGCATAAATATACCCGTATGCTTATATTTTTATGTTATCATGTGAAAGTATATAGTTACAGTGTTGCATATTTACAGATGCTTGTATAAATACATGAGATTGTGTATCCATGTACATATTTGTATGTGTAAGATTATACAGAAAAGGCATAAGCATGATAATTGAAATATATATGAATATAGTAAAGCCTGCGAATAAAATTCAGTTGTGGAAAGGAAAGAGTTGCAGTTGCTATAGTCTAACTCCGTTTAGGATTATGTCCGACCCCATTTGGGTCCACAAATTCGATATCTCTAAATATTCATACAACTTAATACCTACGGGTATTTATATAACCGATACCTACGAATATCCACAGTTTCCATTATCCATAACTACATAATTTAAGCAAGCAAATTACAGTAAAAGTATCAAAAGTTTCCATTATCCACATCTACAAAACCCAAGCAGGCGAATTACAGTAAAAGTATCAAAAGCTTAAAGGCATAGATTCTATCAATGAACCATATGTTTATGTCATGTTATATATTTGTTAAGTTCTGTACTTTCTCCATAACTATAAACTCTACTCTTATTATTATTATTATTATTATTATTATTATTATTATTATTATTATTAAGAATGTTGTATTATAATTTATGTTTGTGGAGTATTTTTTGACGATATAAACTCTACTCTTATTATTATTATTATTATTATTATTATTATTAAGAATGTTGTATTATGTTTTATGTTTGTGGAGTGTTTGTTGACGATCCATGTGAGTGATAGTCCATAATGAATTGTTTCCCCACTAAACTTCATAACTTAGTACAGGTTGTTTATCCGTATAGATTTTCATTTAAGGCTTTTGCTCAAGGATGTAATTATGCATTAGAAAGGCCAACACAAATTTGAAAGAGAAATTTGATGTCTGAAGTTTTAGTTTATCTTTTATATAACTTTTGTGCCAAAGAAAGTATATATGTAAGGACGTATCTAAGATGGAAATTTTGAGTTGTAATAGGCTCACTTTTGTAATTAAAACAGTTTATGCATGTACTTACAATCTGAAGTAACTTTTACAGTATATGTATATGAATGGTAGTGTATAATGAAGTAAAGCAATGTAAACAGTAATAGTAACATGTGTAGATATGTGATAATCGGTATAATGACAAGAAAATGGAATAAAGCTTGATTAATATAATATAAATGTCGATAGAAAAAGGCTTTTGGTTAGAGGGTGTTACAAGACCACAGTGGATATAATTTCTAATTCATGATATAAGCAAAACTCATAATGAGAAGAAATTCTCATGCTCTTCTCTCCGATTAAACATAGGTTAGATTATTTACATACGCCAGCAGGATTAGCTTTACCATTATAGAAATGACAAAAAGATGAACATATTAATATGTGGATTATAGTACAGATTGCATTACTTGATGTCTTGAACTGTTGCATTATACCATGTCTGAACTGTCAGATTCATTTTCTCTGCTGCTTTCTTGCCATCCTGAGCCAATTCGAAACTTACACACCGGACATGTGCATTGCTGCCGCAACCATGGATCAATGCAATTAGTATGAAACTGCAAACAAGAAAATCACTCTAGTTATTAGCTTATCAGTTTCTGGTTCACTGTATAATTAGTAATTCATCAACTTTGTAAACAGTTTGGATTAACGACAATAAAGAAATATGGATGAGTCTTAAACGCAGAGTCAGCTACTTCATAAAACCAGATATCAACTCAAGTGCATATAGAGGAATGCAGACAACTTATCCACTATAGTTACAGTGTTTTGAGCTAAGGAGACTCTTGTTATGATAAGAGCACGAACCTGATGCAAACATGGCAAGCTACGGACAAGTTCACCCCTGCTAACTTGCTCCAAGCAAATTGAGCATGTTAGTTCATCTTCTTCCGACTTCAAGCTTCCATTTGCCTTTCTAGAGTCTTGACTTGTCTGCGCAAAAATTTCAAATATTTATCCACAAATGAGAAGCAATAATGTACAATCTGTTGGGATGTCAATCCAAGTCCCACATCCGACATCTTAAGTATAAAAAAATATTTCTTAGAATATAAGTGTGTTCACCTAACTCCATTAGTATGAGATCTTTTGGGAGAAACTTAAAAACAAATATGTGCGGATTTGGCCCAAAGCGGACAATATCATACTAATGTGGAGTTAAGGAGCTGTTTGGCGGTCCCAACATAATCCATTAACCCCATCCCCCCTTACTATGCAGAAATATGAGATTTACTAACTGATACAGCCAAAGTCAAGTTAGACACATTAGTTGCCGGTGTTTCTCATTTAATTAAATAACAGAACTGTGAGGAAGCTCTATCAATTCATATGATTACTGGAGAATTCTGGAATTATCCTAGATGGAAAAGGATTTTAACTTTCAGGACAGATTATCTACTAAACTCATAGCACTTCTTCTCTAGTTCATTCAGTTTTCCTGATTATCTCTCCAAGGTCCAACATACTGAAAATTTAAATACTATGAAAGATTAACAGTCATGCATGTTCCTTTCTTTTTCTCTTCACATTATTGGTGAAAATTTCTGGTTCATTTTTCCAGAAATTATTGTGACCTCCTAATTATATTATTTAATTCCCCATCTCATTCTTTTGCCTAAGATATGGTAACACCAAACCTGTTTGATGGCAGGCCAGTCTCCACTCATCAGGCCCCAGGTCTTTTTAGTTTTTGGCCCTGACCTGACCTAAGTGGTCAGCACTATTTTTATTTTTTGCCGAGCACGGTCTTCACTGTTTAGATATTGTAATTCTTCATTGGGCAGGAACAAATGAAACAAAATTTAAAGTCAGACCCCCAACTTTAGAGGCAGGCATTTGCCAGCTCAGGCATAGTGATATAATCTTATGTCTAAGCCTATTTTTTGAGGCCGCCAAGCATAATCAGGCAGGTACTTGTTCCCATGAACAAATATAGTTGAAATTCAAGAGTATGGTTGAGCATTTGGTTAGTTTGAGTGGAACAGAATTATCAATGAAACTGAAATTGCCAAAATTCAAAGTCAGACTCCCAACTTTAGAGGCAGGCATTTGCCAGCTCAGGCGTAGAGATATAATCTTATGTCTAAGCCTATTTTTTGAGGCCGCCAAGCAAAATCAGGCAGGTACTTGTTCACATGAACAAATATAGTTGAAATTCAAGAGTATGGTTGAGCATTTGGTTAGTTTGAGTGTAACAGAATTATCAATAAAACTGAAATTGCCAAAATTCATTGGTTCAGTTCAATAATTCAGTTTAAACTGAATATGCTTACCCCTTGAGAGCAACACCATATAACCAACCAGAGGGATATCTAGGAGGCTAAAAAGTTATAAATGTCCAGAAAAGGAAAAGAGACGGATTGAGACAGCCATTTCTCTTTTTGAAGGACCTAATATACTTCCACCAGAATGATAAACTGGTAAGGTAGTCAAGGTGGGCAATTGATGCCTTAAAGAGACCAAGAATAGCTTGGCCATACTACATCATCATAACCCCAACATCAGAAGGAAAAACTATCCATCATGTATTAATTTAAAAGTGTGGATGCACTGAGAGCATTTTTCAGCTCATTCACAAAGTATCTCACTGTTTTTCTTTGTAGTCATGGAAGGAGATAGAGTTTCACAAATAAATAACTTCTCAATATAAAAACACAAATTCTCATTAACCATAAAAAATAAGAACTTGAAAGCAGCAATATCATCAAGTTGCATTTCCTCATTGATACTATAATTGTAATATATACCTCAGTTGGAGTAGAAGAAGAAGATGCATGCTGCTGTGATGTGCTAGAACTATCAAGGACACAGGAAAAACAGAAAATTAGAGCAAAATCAGGTCAATACATCATCAGTTCAAGATTAGTAAAAGAAAAAAAATAAAAATAAAAAATCTGAAAGGGATGAGAATACGAACTTACTTCTCAGAGCCAGAAACCTTGTACTTGTGAACTGGTAAGGCATTTATCTCTTCCTCTCTCATTGAAGGAATTGTAGACCCATTATCAGAATCCAGAGCTCTAAGAGTTTCATAATCTGAATCCAACACAAATATAAGTATCATATTTGATACATTCAAAATTTAACAAGGAATAAATACTTAAAAGTAAGAAACATCACCATACCTAGGTCATCAAATTCGCGATCAAGAAGAGCAAGCTGGAGCCTGAGTCCTTGTAGCCGACCTCCAGTTGCAAGAGCTATTGAAGGTGGCATGTGCAAGCGCAATTCAGTATGACCCAGTAAGCCAGTGGCTACAGCTGCGGCAGCATGAGCTCGAGCCTGAGCTTGAAGTTGCTGACAAGTAGCATACATCCTCAGGCTTGTAGCCATCAAAAAGACACCAACAACTAGCCAAAGCTGCAGTCACAGATAAGCATAAACACATGCAATTTCTACTAGGCAACACACAAGCAAGCTCATATCTTTTAGATGCTCAACAACTACGTACCAGGAAGTTTGGGGATATCTGGTGAGAATTCAAAATCATGAACAGCAACAGAACTGCCGAATGCACAAGTCAGATTCTAATTTTGCGTTAAAAATTTAAAAATGCAATATTATTTATTAACGTTACCCGTAACAAGAAAAGCCAGGGAATTGGAACTCACTGGCCGAGCCGCATGAATACGCTGATAATAAGAGAAAGAAAAGCAAGCTGAATTCCAAATTAAATCAAACCACATTGCATAATCTAAAAATCCCATGATTTATTAGGGATTTTGAATGAAAGATGAAGATTATCACCGTGGGTCTTTCAGGAATAAAGCCATGAAATCCGCTTTCTATATCACCTCTCGAACCCCGGAACACGAAATTCATCGTTGCAGAAATGTTCAAGAAGTATGATCCAATCTACAATTTCGAACTTCAAAAGCTGTCGAATTCCAAACCCAAAATTGTAGATAAGCTCTTTGCGAACGAAAACCGAAAAACAAAAACAAAATCTAATCATGCAAAGGCGAAAATAAAAGCAAACTTAAGAACAAATTGGTCTGAAACCTAAGAAATTTGAGAATTTCAATTTTTGGGCTTTTTTGAGATATCTGGAAAATATATGAAGTTTGAGATTGGATGATGACACTATACGGCAAAAACCACTAGAAGTTGGGCAACTACCTCATCTCAACTAAAGCGTTCTGGTAAACGACCTGAGCTATCATGCTTTGGACATGCTAACTCGGAGTCGGTGGAGTCATTTATAACGAACGACATGTCGTTTTGAAGAATTTATTGAAAATGCCACAGTTCTTTGTGATGAGGGATCAAAACCGGTTAATTCTGATGATAATGCAGAAAAAGAAGAAAAAAAGATCGAGAATAAGTAGTATGGGCATGAAAATGGTGAGAAAGTTACATGAATGCAGATCGAGGAAATTAGAAATGAAAAAGAGAGAGTGAGCGGGTATATTAACCGAGACAGAAGAAGATGATGAAGAAAAATTAATTTTAGGGTGGGTGGGTTATTATGATCATGAAGAGAGTTCTGGAAGTTGACACCTCAACTCGACTTCAATGAATCCTTGCCGTGATTTATTTTTGAAATAATGATTACTCCCCCTAACTTTTATTATTTTTATTAAAATTAAAAAATAATAAATATACTTAAATTTAATATTAAATAACATAATTAAAATTTAATTATTAAATTTAATTAATTTTAATTTTATTAAAAAAATAAAAAAATAAATTATATTATATTAAAAATCTAAAAATAATAAATAAATAAAATTTAATATTTACTCAAAAATAACAAAAAAAACAAAAAAAATATATATCTTTTAAAAATTTGATATATATCGTTTAAAAATTGTATCAATTTTTTAGAGATTAAATTATTTTAATTTTTAAATTTTAAAAAATTATTTAAATTTTAAAATTTACATTGCATCAAATAAATTTTAACAACTATATTATACTTTTTATTAAATATTAAAAATCAAATTGAACAATTTTTATTTTCTAAATTTTAATACTAACACTTTCTATTTTATTTTTTTATAGATTTAAAAAAACTTCCATTAATAGTTTTTAAAAAATAAAACTTTCATTAATAATTCTTTCTTTTTTTTTATTTTTGACATGTATTTTTAAGATTAATTGTGAGTAATATATGTAAATCAAAACGTATGATTGATAACTATATACAAGTTAACTCTAACTATTACAGATCGTCATTTAGTACTAATGATTAATGAATAAATTCGTTTAATACAGTGTGAGTACCTACTATATAAATTTTTTCTATTAGACCAAATAAACTCTTTAAATTTTTATACTTTTAACTGACAATTAAAAGCACCATTTTATTAAAAATTGATCGAAATTCTTTCTTTTTAAATAACTCAAAAAGTTATCAATTACAAACTTTGGATCTTTTTGATATTTTTTGGAAAAAATAATTAAAAATCTGATAAAGTACAATGATATACATAACTATCAAAATTTGGTGTAAGTACAGTGTTTGCTTAATGGCGTGAAAGATCTCAATCTAAAGTATTTCTACAAAGATTTTCATTTGATTAGTCCGGTATTAAATTAATACAAATAAAAAATTTTAAAATAAAATTAAAATATTTTTTAAATCAAAATATAATTGAAAAATATTTTGAATTTTTTTAATTATTTGTTATATTTTTGGGGATGAATTAAAAATATATTTTCTTTAATTTTTTTAGTTATTGCTTATCTGTCAAAATACAAAAATATAATCAATATATCTTGATTTTTCAAAATATAAATAATTAAAAAAATTACTGAATTTATTTTTTTAATGCTTGAAAAATTGGAAATATTTGAAATTATTTTATTTTATTTTCATTCCAGCTTTTTCAAGGTTAACAAATACTAGCTTCAAAGGAAAATAAAAATAACTCTGTAATTAATGTAAACGTTTTTTATTGGGATGGCATTCAACTTTATTTTTTATAAATGAATTTGAGTATATTCTAATTTACTAATTTTCTTTAAATTCACATTCTACTAATAAATCAAATTTTTTAATTCTTGTATGCGTATGTCTAATTAAATTAGTAAACCATGATATCATCAAAGTAAGACTTATTATTTGACATATAAAAAATATTTGTTATTTTATATTTCCCTTTCAAACTTTAATCTTTGTTTTGTGGTGTAATTTTATTCAAGAGGGAGCTGAGTGGACCGTCATTGGTGCAATTTGTCTGGTTTGGTACGTGAAAATGACAAGAAATCTCATATCAATTGTTTACTACTAAACACAAAAGCTAAAATGCTGTGCAAATCCCAGCTGGCCCATAAAATGACTTTCCTCTTAAATATAAAAAACCAACCAGCCCAACATTTGTAAGCAGGAGCTGGATTTCAGGGCTAGCTTTCTGCATATAGCCATATTTTTCACAAAATCTTTATTATTATCATCATCATCATCATTTCCCAATTTGTCAAAAACAATTATTTTTTTTAGTAGTAGAAGTAATTTGGATCAAGTAGTATGAACCATATTGACAGAT
This sequence comes from Excoecaria agallocha, assembly GCA_037975025.1. Taxonomy (NCBI): domain Eukaryota; kingdom Viridiplantae; phylum Streptophyta; class Magnoliopsida; order Malpighiales; family Euphorbiaceae; genus Excoecaria; species Excoecaria agallocha. The sequence goes on along the minus strand of JBBPFJ010000020.1, from coordinate 3,400,442 downwards.
ATAATACAACAGCTGAGTTAGTTAGTTAGTTGTATTATATAACTGCCAAATGGGTAGTTGAGGAATGAGAGATAATAATACTTTTCTTTTCTTCTCAGGAAGAATCACTGGCATTGCTTAGCTAAAATGACAAAAGAAATATATCTTATGTTTCAATTAACTGCGATAATTCTAAATAACATTTATACCGGTAATCACTAACTTACCGATTTTTATAGACAAATTTAATGCTTAATAGCGTATTACTATGTAAGAAAAAAAATACAAAACAAATAATCAATCTTTTAAACGTGATAATTGAATTATAGATCTTTTGAAACTTGATAGAGTCTGAACTAACATTTATAGTTTGAATCATTTAATATAACATAATTTAAGAACTCTTTTCATATAGGCAAAATCCATAATTTAGTATTTGAACTTTAACCTTTTTATACGTTAAGTTTTTATACTTTCAAAATTACATATTAAATTCTTAAACTTTTTAAAAAGAACATATTAAATTCAAAATGAATGGTACAAATGACAGTATGACACATATTCTATTAAAAATTGCTTGTATTTTAACATAACGTTGTTATTTTTAACACCCGTTTAATTTAGTGTATTCTAATAAATAAGTTTAAAGATTTAATGTTTAATTTTAAAAATATAGGGATAAAAAGTTAAGAGACTCAATGTATAGTTTTAAAAGTATAGTGATCTAATATGTAAAAAAATTAAAATTCAGAAACTAAATTATGAATTTTTCCTTTAATATACTAACTTAATCATAATTTTTCAAAAAAAATCATATTTTAATCCTTATACTTTAATAATTTTACATATTGAATCCCTATAATTTTAAAATTACATATTAAATTCTGAATTTTTCTAATAAAATATATTAAATTCAAAATGAACGGTACGAAAGTGATATAATATATACATGATTAAATTCACATGTATTTTAACAAAACGCTATTATTTTTCGTTTGAACTTAATGTATTATAATAAATGAATTCAGAAATTCAATACCTAAATACGTAAAAGTTAAAAAATTAAATATATAATTTTAAAAGTATAAGGATTTAATGTGTAAAAATATTAAAATTCAGCGACTAAATTATAAATTATACCTAATTTTTCCCTGTTGAAAATTAAAAGTGAAAAAATTGCATCCATTCATTTCTGTATGTAATATATATACGAATGCATTTCACGTGCCAGGATAAAATATAAAATGTCATGTGCCAAAATAAAATATAAAATGTAAAAGAATGACGCATTTATCTCCTTATTTTCATATACCAACTCATATTTGTTATAAAATACACATCAAATATTCCCTTTTATTAAAATTTCAACCTGTCAGTATACATATTTTTACAATACTGACCAGCTAGCATTATTATCGAACCAATAGTAGCGATTCATATAAGCAAAATCTTCTAATAGAAAACTGGATCACGGAAATTTTTTTAATTTAATAAGTTTTTTTCTGTATCAAAATGTTTGCTTTTACCAACAACACCAGTAAGTACTTCTTTTCAGGTGACCTAAACTGCTAAACAATCATCAAACATGAACAACTTTTAACAATAGCTGAAAGGTGGTCAGGTCACTAAACGCTCCCCCTACCTTTCAAATTGAATCTAAAGCCTTAATGTGATAATTTATAAAGAAATAGTGGCATAGCAGTTTCACATTTTAGTGCAATGTGACTTTAACATGATTGCTAATTTTACTTAATAGCACAAATTCCCACTAGAAAAAATAGATAACGCCAATTATGGTAAACTACTAAACTTTGCTTTTCCCTCGCTAACTTCAACTCCACATCAATACCACTAATTCTAAACTCCAAAAACGAAAGTAAAAAGCAAAAGCAGCAGCTCTCAAAACTAGGCACATGATGATCATCATCTCGCCCTTCTTTCTGCATTTTTTTAGGCAAGGAGAACATGATTTGGACAAGAAAATGATGAAGCATGCAAATTTAATCAAAACCAAAAACAAAGTTGGCTCAAAAGCTTGCAACTTTGTTTGATTTCTGAGAAAAAAACAACCAACAAATTTCATAAAATGAATGCTAAGAAATAAAATTACAATTAAGCTTACATGATATGAATACAAAGGCAGTGGGAACTAATAGCTTCTCTTCTACAATTGAACATTTTCCTCATACTTCAAAGAACATTCTCAATTTCTTAAAATGTAATCTTTCCAATCCAAATCCATAACCCAACAAAATTTTTGCCATTCCAATGGGGGAAACCAATATTCTACTAGTGTCCCCAATTGATCAAAATTAGAAAAGATTCTCCCTTTCTGATACAAAACCCTTCTTGATCAGGAAAATTACTAAAATTCAGTTCAAAATTCTTGCCTGTTTTTAATTCTATATACATCGATTGATGTTGTCAAATTTTTTTTAATCACCATCTGTCCGTACCATTCTCAACTTCCAAATCCAAACCTCTTCTTCTTCTTCTGCTTACATATCTACCAAATACAGAACTTGACTGACTTGAACTTCTACTGATTGAACCAGATTCAGAATCAGGAACCGATATTGAAGAAAATGGAGGAGATGTAGTAGCGGTAGAAGAAGAATTTGACCCAATCCGTCTTATAAAAGAAACTAATCCACGAAATGCCCTTCTCAACCCGCGACCGCTGCCGGTGGTTTCCCTTCTTCTACTTGTTCTGCTTACCCATGAAACCCTCCTCGGAGCGCCACCGCTTCCACTAAAACCACCGTCCATTTCGGTAAAAACACCAGGGAACTCCCTCTCACCTCCTCTTCCTCCTCCACTAAACCTGCCCACAGCAAATCCACCTCCAGGAAGCCTCCATATAGTCAATCCAACAATCTCCTCCGCCTCATCGGAATTCTCGCTGTCTTGCAGATCCGCCGGCAACTCATGGCGGCAAACGGGGCAAGAATTTCTCAACGCAAGCCAAGGAAGAATACAATCGGAGTGATAAATATGCTTACAGGGCATCTCCCTAGCTTCTCCGCCTAGCTCGAAAGGCTCTTTACAAACTGCGCAGTGCGCCTCCGCAAACACGTGGCCTTCCGTTATTTCAACCGTCGGCATAGACTCCACTACCGCTTTCGATGCTGGCGGGTTCCCGACCCGACCCAAACCATTTGCTTCTATCTGTGCCAACTGATCTAGCAACCGGTCAAACCCGGATCCCATCAAAAACTCAGACATGCTAGCCGGTACGGGTCTAAGACCCGACCCGGTCCCGTCATCATAATAAAACTCATAGCTGCTTCCTTCTTCGTTGTCTTCAGGAGCAGTGCCACGCAGGACAACAACCGGGTTAAAAGGTGAACGATCTCCGGCGTTACGGAGATTCCGGCGAAATCTGAGAGTAGGAACACGATCGGAGTCTTGACGGTTTCTGCCGTTCGTATACGTAAAGCGACGGTCGGGATTGTTGGATTGAGAATTTGCTTCGATCTCTTCGATAAATCCACCGTCGCAGTGAGGACAAGTTATATCGTTATTCTCCTCGGAGACCAAAACGGCGACGAAGCGCGTGCATCTATAACACCAATACGACGTCGTAGTTGGAGTCGTCGACATGAGCCCCAGATCCGGCGAAGAGAGAGAAAGAGAGAGCTAAGAGAGATAGAGAGAGAGAGAGAGAGAGAGAGAAGTTGTGAAGTGAGAAGATGAGAGGAAAAAAAATGGGATTTTAAGACAAAAAGCGTTAGGCGGTTTAAAAAACTGAGAAGAGAGACTTCAAACTACGCGTGAAAACCACGCGTCATGAATGAAGATTGAAAAGAGCAAAAAGAAGGCGCGTAGTCATAGTGCGCAGCAGGGCAAAGTTGACTGATGGAGATTTTAAACATCGCCGAGTTTGAATTTCAGAAAACTCGGGTTGGACCGGCCAATGTTTTCTGAAAAAATGGGACCAAATATTGAACCCAATTGATGATCAATATCATTATCAACTCATAAATCGAATTAATCGAACTTATCTAATTTTTTAAAATAATTTACAATTGATAAAAAGTAGAATATTTATGCTTAAAAATCCCGATAAATTACAAAATTTATTTTGATTAATAAATTCAATCCAATGTATCTATATAAAAATAAGATCCAATATATTAATAATAACCATAAATTTAGAAATATCATAATCGATTGATGAGTTAGATATAATAGATTAAGCATATAAATTGATTGACTACAAATGAATGAATACGGAAAAAAAAATTTACAATGGGTAAAGAGTGACACTAAATGGTTCAAAAAGAACATTTTGATGTTTAAGTTAATAACGAAATCAATTATAATAAAAAAAAATGAGAAAGTGAATAGAAAGTAGAGAGACTAAAAAACCAAGTTTTGAGATTTTATGAATCTTCTATCTATAGGAATTAGAGTGATTTTTATTATCATAGGTCAACCATGATTTGCTTCTGACTCTTTTCTTGTGTGTTTAGAATTAATATTTGAGTTTTAAGAAATTTTTTTGGTCCATTTGTGGAAAATAATAATTTTGTCATTATTGATCCATTTCATTTATAATTCGTAAAATTTTTATCCAGTTATAATCTAATTTAAATTCATTTGATTCAATATATTTGGCATCCATATCTAAAGTGATTATACTAATACCCATTAACGAATTTTAATTTAGTGATATTACTTTTGGGATTGGGATTATAAAATTTTAATTTTAATTTGACCGGCTATTTATATCAAATAAAAAGTTTCTAAAATTTGATGTAAAATTGCCAACAATCATCGATGAGATAAATCTACTTATTATAATATAAAGAATAAATATATTTTATATAATAAAATTTAAATCTATTGACTGGAAACACAAAATTTACCAGTCTCCAGAAAGCAATCAAATGACGGCTAAAAATTAGTTTTAGTATTCAAATTTAAACCGGAATGAAAACCGATTTACAATAAAACCGGTTCGGTTTTTGAAAATCCAAATGATGGCAACTCGCAGAACATTCAGAAACAAGGACGCCGAGGAGAGAGAGAGAGAGAGAGAGGACGGTAGTGCAATGTTGGTGTTTTGTTTGTTAGTAAGGAAGTGGGTCCCATCTTTTTTCTAAAAAGAATGGGACTCGAGGATAATAATGGGTCCCACATTTAGCTCTTTTCTACATGTACGTGCTACCTGTGGGTATATTGGATATAATAAGAAAATTAAAAAAATAAACCGATTTAAAAAAATTGAATACAATCTAACAAATTCAATTGAATATAAATATAAATATAAATTGGAATTTAAATTTTTTAAATTATATTTAACTTAGAATTTAAATTTGTATTTAAGTAATTAACTGATTTTTATGTATCTTTATATATAAATAAGAAAATGAAGTTAATTTTTACATATATTTATTGTGCTTTAATATTAAAAAATAAATGACTGATAAATTAATTTATTATTTTTATTTTATTTTAGTACATTGTTATTAAATTTGAATAAATTATATTTTATTTTTAAAATTTAGAGAGATTATATTTCAATTTGATAGATTAATTGTAATTTTTTATATAAAATGTATGTTTAATTTTTTTAACTGTTAATCAATGTCGTATTTAGTAGTTAACTGATTAGCTGTTAATTGATTGTAATGAATTGAACTTGAAATTCATAGCCACCTCTTAAAAACTTATAATTTGCTTGTAAACAAATATATTAATCAATAAATATAAATTTCTGTTTATGCATGTAATATAATTTTGTTATGAGTTTAAAAACTATTATAATAAAATATGTATTAATCTTTAATCTAGTATGTATAATTTTGAAAAAATTTATTTTTATTGTTTTTAGGTATAAAAAAAAGAATATATGTATAAAAGTAATGGGTGATTTTATATTAATAAATCAGCAATATTTAAAAAATATATATATAATATTGTATTTTCAAAAGACAGCTATTTTAATGTTAAAAAACTAATAGTCACTGTTCTAAAATTTTGTCAAAACACATTAAAGAAATTATTGAAAGAGAAAAGCTGTAAGCTCTTTTCCAAAAACTAAACTATACACTCTTTTAGCCTTTTTCATAATCTAGTAAATGCACTAATCTGAATTTACACCGAATTAATTAGAATAAAATGCTTTATCCCAATTAATTATACATAGTTTTAATACTATTTAGGTAGGTAGATTTCTTTTTCTTTGGTATAATTAGGTAGGCAAGTTTATACTTTATTCCGGATTAGTTGATTGAATGGAAATTAAGTTTTTAAAAATATAAATTTTCTGAAAAGTTATTTTTTAATTATTTTATTTAGATAAGTTTTTTTTTTTTAAACAAGAGAATGCATTTTATATCCTTAGAAAGTAAGTATTGCACTATCTGAGTTAATTAATACGTGTATAATATCAATAATATATTATAGGTTTTTAATAGTCATTTTATAATTTAATTTAAATTTTGGTCACGTAAATTGAATTTAATTTTTAAATATATATATAATTATTTATAAAACAATAGTCGATAATAACCAAAATACAGGCATTTCAAATGGTTGAAAATTTATCCATTTTTTCAATTTATCAAGGCTGGTTTTTCTCTTACCCGCTATAAAAATGTAATTTTATATATATATATATATATATATATATATATATATATATATATATATATATATATAGTTTTCTGAATTAAATTAATCTCATAATATTAGACAATTAACATAACTGACATTCTTAAGAATTTATTATAGAATAGAAGACTATTAAAAACTAAACTATTAATAAATTTAGTGGCTTTGCATCTGTTTTGAGCATTTCAATTTTATTTATATTCTAATTCTAATAGAAATATAACTTCCTAACATTAAAAAATATATATATATATATTTGTAAAAGGAAGGATCTTATTTCCTTATTAGAATGTTGAAATTCATATTTTTTTAAAAAGTACGGCATGATTATCGCTATTATATTACATTAATGATCCTTAAATAGTATTTTTTTTTCTTTTTGGGAAATTGATATTATAAGTTAAAGGTCAGTGAATTTGGAGATTATAACCAATGCAATTTAATAAGAGATAAGAATTAATTTTGTACCTAAAATGTAAATTTGTTCATTTTTTTTAAATATTCCTAAAAAACGAAAATGGTTATGGATGGGTATGAATTGATTAACTAATTTACAGATCATTTTTTAAATTCAGTACATTAATATCTATTTTCAAATTTTAAACTCAATAATAGGTTAACCAGTTCACAAATTATTTTTCAAATTTATTACATTAATATCAATAATAGGTTAACTGTTAGATGCTATTGATTAACCATTAGCCATCAGTTATTAAAAAAATTAAACATATACAATTATTTTGTATTTCATAAAAAAACAGGCATTCATAAAATTTAGTATAAATTTTAAAAATTTTAAATATAAAAGTGTAAACAAAAATATTAAGTCGTTAAAATTTAATATTAATATAATAAAAAATTATATAAACACTATATAAGATAATAAAAAAAAGAAATTTCAAACTAATTTATCATTTATCAATATTGATAAATGTATAAAATTTCGGTGATTAAGATATAAAATATACTCATATTTATATATAATAAAATGATAATAATAAAATGAAGAACTTATATATATGAAAAATTATATATAAGAACCGGTTAACTACCAACCAACCGATTAATTCGACATTAAACTCTAAGTCTTTCTACTAACCATAATTCTTAAAAGTTAAACTATACCTGCAACCAATTGACTAGTTAATTATATATAACAATTTGGACTCAATTTTAATTACCAATTTAATGTTTTTCTGATTTTTTGGTCCAATTCTAAAAATAGTATAGATTTGCCACTATTCAATATTTTCAAAAGGGGCAAATATCAATCATTTTTAATATTTTTTCAGGTAAGTATATATGAACATTTTTTTCATATTTGTTGTCAATAAAAAAATCTACTTTTGTCCCCAAAATATTAAAAATGGTTCATATTTGTATACAAATAGTAGTATATTTGTTTAAGATGATTAATCTCCATTAATTCCTAAATTAATTTTTTTGAAGAAAAATGAACATTTTCATTAAAGCAGCTGTTGGATACAAGGGGGAGGAGAATTAAATCTTTCTTCCTGAGAAACAACAGATATCCTAGCTAACAAATGGGCAAGATCACTACCAGATCTTCTAACAAAATTAAATAAACAATTTTGAAAGGAAAGACTTAAACTAATGCATTCCTGAACAATCAAACCAAAAGGAGAATTATTTTAATATGGAGAGGACAAAGCTTGTTGTAGGATAAGACAATATGTTTCTACATGAAGTTTATCAAAACCTTCTTTTTTCAACCATTTTAGAGCTTCCTTCACTAACATGGCTTCCGCTGTGAGAGGATCCAAGGGACAAGCTAAAGAACCATGATACGCCAACACAAAATTCTTCAAAGAGTCCCTAAGAAGATTGCCGCATTTGTATTACACTTTATAAAATCAGCAGGAGGAGGATGTTATGGATTAGAGAAAGAGAAGAAGAGATGAGAGGTAGAACAGAGATAGAGAAGAGGGAGAATAGAGAAGATTAGAGAGAAAGAAGATTGAAGGAAATCTCAAAGAGAGAGAGAGAGTCTGTATTCATTCTCAACATAAGGATTACACTCAATGACATAGCATTATATAACTGCTGTTATTACTACCTGCAATTACAGCTCACACAACTCACACAAGATTCCTTCCTAAATCTATAACTAACTAAACGTGAAAGAAAAATTATCAAAAAGGAATAATAGAAAGAAATAACCAAAGAGGCAAATGCAATTCCCAATTGTTGTGCAATTCATAGCCTCCATCTCCTTGTTGCTGACTGGATCGACAAGCCTTCATCTCCTTATTGCTGGGCTGGATTGACAAGGCCTGCCCAATAATTGTCAATCCTCTTGTCCTCCTTCTTGGCCTCCTCTACATTTGGGTTGAGTCTTTTGGGCTCTGTCTTTTTGATCATAACAATACCCTCCCCAACAAGCCCAACCTTTTCCTCAAGGTTGGAAGCAGAGCACCCAATGTGCAATTCTTTCGTTTGCTCGTCCTTCTCCATATCTCAAGCTCCATCTCTTTGAAATTAATGTGCAAGTCCAAGGCATAGTTAAAAGCAAAAAGACCAAGAGTTCCGAAAATAATATGATCACCTTATACAACTCTCATGCTTTCACCAGATTCAGTCCCAGCATTATAGAAAGAATCAATCATAAAACTTGCAGGAATGAACCGGTCAGCAATGAAGCATTTCATTGTGACATTTTCACAAGCACCTGCTGGCTGTAAATTTTTCTTCAATTTTTTTTCAATTTTATCGGATTTATCCACCTTATTTAAAGCAACAACACAACAATCATTAATGTTCATCATCAATACACTGCATATTTCGTTTTTTATTTCATCTTTTTTCTCTACTTGTAGAACGTTTTCTTCCATCTTATCACAACATGCGGCAAGTGGTAAAGAAAAATCAAGTGCGAGAGATGATGTTACTGGCTCTTTGAACAGCTCCATTGAACTCGAATTATCTGATGGTATTTCCATTATTTCCTCCAATCGCAACAGCAAGAGAGAAAACATTTTGCACATTTTGTCTTCAAATTTCTGGATTCGTAGATCCATTCTCCTTCCATACTCTAGGATTGAAAGTTCTGCTGATTTGAGTCATTCCTTCAATACCTTCATTTTTGCAGAGTAACCTTGTCCGAGAATCGACCGCTCTGATACCATTTGTTATGGATTAAAGAAAGAGAAGAACAGATGAGAGGTAGAACAGAGATAGAGAAGGAGGATAGAGAAGATTAAAGAGAAAGAAGATTGAAGGAAATCTCAAAGAGAGAGAGAGAGTCTGTATTCATGCTCAACATAAGGATTACAGTCAATGACATAACATTATATAACTGCTGCTATTACTACCTACAATTACAGCTCACACAAGATTCCTTCCTAAATCTATAACTAACTAAACGTGAAAGAGAAATGATCAAAAAGGAATAACAGAAAGAAAGAACCAAAGAGGCAAATGCAATTCCCAATTGCTACTCAATTCATAACCTCCATCTCCTTGTTGCTGACTGGATTGACAAGCCTTCATCTCCTTATTGCTGGGCTGGATTGACAAGGCCTGCCCAATAATTGTCAATCCTCTTGTCCTCCTTCTTGGCCTCCTCTGCATTTGGGTTGAGTCTCTTGGGCTCTGTCTCCTTGATCATAACAGAGGAGTCCAAACTTCCAGAGATTTAAACGGCAATGAAGACTCAAATGAAAAATTCTTATGATGCACCACTTCCCATTGATTCAAAGAACAATTAGCCATACGCAGTATTGCTCCATTACTCATCCTTTGATGCTCTCAGATGAATTTATTTCTTTTGAACCATATTGACCACAACAAAAAATTAGCCTGATGAAGCTCATCATGGGTCAAGGAAGAGAACTAATTACCAATGATCCAATCTGTTGAATCAGTAAGATTAAAACAAATACCAAGGGAGCTATCATTCCAAATTGACTTAGAAAAAGGACATGAGAACAGCCCATAATGCATTGTTTTCGTTGCTAATGGAGAGCAGATGGGACAAACGAAGACATGGAGAGCAGAAGGGACAAACGAAGACATCAATGGCATGTCTTTGAAATAAATTATTTCTAGTAGGGAGAACATCAACAATGCATCTCTAAAGGAAAATATGCACCTTTAGGGGAAGAGCAAGATTCCATAAGAAAATTCAAGGAAAATTCAGATTCCTTAAAGATTGAGCATCTCCATGAACTATCCGGATTGCACTTTTAACTTTATACTGGCCTGAAGTGTCATAAGGCCAATACACTGCATCTGTACAAGAGAAACTAGCAAGAGGAACTTGTAAAATTCTGTTGGCATCGCTCTTACTAAAGCACGTTTGAATGATATGGACATTCCAATTAGAACCTCCATTTAACAAAGAAGAAACCTTCGCATTAGTAAGAACTGATGCTAGAGCAGAAGAAATTTTAGGATGCAAAGGATCAACCAACCAAGCATCCTTATAAATGTTTATTTTCTCTCCGTTATCAACTCTCCACCTAAGATTGTGAGTAACCAACTCTTTGGTTGTTAAGATACTTCTCCTTGCATAACCGGGTCGTCTTCTTAATTGAGCTTGGTCTAAACTACCTCTAGGAAAGTATTTGGCCTTGAAAACTCGAGAAACAAGGGAATTCGGATTGGTGAGAATCCTCCATAATTGTTTGCGGAGTAAAGCAAGATTGAATTCATTAACATTTCTAAATCCTATGCCCCCCATTTTCTTCGGAGTACATAAGAGATCCCATCTAATCCAGTTAATTCTTCTAAAATTGTTTCCACTATAATTGGATTTATTAAAATTGATTTTTATGGTTATTTTGAAAAATGAATTTTTATTTAGAATACTTTTTATAAAATAATACTTCGGTCAAAAGTATATTTCATTTTTACATAAAATAACAATATAATAAAAATAAAACTTTTTAATTTGTATCTAATTATGGTAATCATTCTTTTGTAAGATTAATTAATAGAGGGAATTAGACAATTAGTGATTCAAAGTTTCATCAGATAGAAATAAAATATAATTTTATTTTTCAATTTAATTGTAATAATTTCTTATAATTTTTTGAAGTTAAAATTAAAAAAAATAATAAAATTTTATGCTTTATACAAATAATTTGTCACGTGCAACATACGCGTAATAAGTTAAGAGTTTTAGTAGAAAACAACTATTAAAAATATATATAATTAAATTGACGGTTTGAATAGGAAAAACTATTAATAAATACAATTAGTTAAAATATTTTGATATAATCCAAATATAATTGAATTAGGTTTTTATCCGAATTAATTTATTTTGGATTCCTTTTTTTAGTACCGGGAGACCTTTGTCACTTTTTCAAAGTAAAATTTAATGTTAATCCCCTGACTTTTTACATGTTGATACCTTAGATTATTATTTTCGTAATTTATTTTTGTAAACTTATGAATTATTAAATTTTAATATATAAATATTAAATATTATTACACTTTAAATTATAGTTATATTTAAATATAATTTTGTGTCTCACCCACATACACATATATATAACTTCTAACATAAGATTTAATAATAATATTATATATTATTGTGTCATAATTATATTACATATTCTGATATTCATATGCATTATATATACTTTTTAATTTTGAATATATGTTCGGTATAGATGAAAATTTTAGAAAATAAAAATAGATGTGAATGTAAAGCATTTTCTATCCATAATTATTTGTAATTAATTATTAATTATAAATAAATAACTAGTTATTGACGCTAGTTGGTATGGCAATTCAGTTAGTCAATGGATTTCATCATATAGGAAAATCTAGTCAATTGAATTGGAATAGACAAGATATTTTGACAAGTTCATGCAATTGAATTATCTTATTAGTGTTCAAAGCTTGCTACAATATTCGTTCTAGAATATCATTCTAATTACTCAAATGTTATTTTTATATTTCAAAAAAACACCCAAGGTGGTTGAACAATCAATCGCCATATATATATATATATATATATATATATATATATATATATATATATATATATATATATACACACACTCCTTTGACATTAATTTCATTTAAAAATAGAAATTTATAGTTCATGGTGATTTGTAAATTGTTATATATTTATTTTGAGAAAAGGGTTAATATATAACAGCTTCCAAAGTATTTGTACGCATTTCAATTAATCGAATGTTAAATTATTATTTAAATTTATTAAAAATATCAAATTATTTTTATAAACATATATTGTACAATGTAAAAATAACACAAGTGACGTTTAATTTTCATCTTCCATGGAGATATTTTGTATAATTAATTTGTATTACTATATGGATATATTATATAGTTTTTATTACTATAAAAGTAATATAATACTCATTAGCTGCAGTGTGCAAGATATTTTTTTTATTGATATTTAAAATTTATATATATATATATAATTTCATACTATAAAAAATTATTATATTTAAATTATATAAAATGCTATAAAATAAAATAAAAATAAACTGATTATAAAAGAATTTTAAATAGGTGATCATAAATTGGTCCGGTCATATGTGGAATCACTTTGTGAGACAAATGGGCTAAATTATTGGTAGATTAAATTGGATTTGAATGGTATTTTTATAAACAAATTGAACTGAATTTGTGGATTGAGTGAAACTTTATCACATTTACTCTCATTAATGTTGATCTAATTAAAAAAGGAAATTTATTAATTTAGAGTTAATACATGATTTCCTTCCAAACTATTATCGACTAACTGTATGTTATTTTAACTCTCCGAACTTATTAAAAATATAAATAATATCTCCTATATTAACAAAAATATCATATTACTTCCTAAATTTATTAAAAAATATTAAATTATCTTCTATCACCGACAATATGCCACATTTTTTGTAATGTGTAATAATTTAACATTTTAAACAAATTTAGAAAATAATTTGACACTCGATTAGTCTAGTAGGCAATCTATATTATCCCATTTATTTAATATGGCTAAATTTATTGAATAGTCTAAACACTAGCAACAGCAATAGATAAAACTTTTCAGCCAACGATATTTCATGCAATTCTTGATATTGAAATTGAATGGTAAAAAAAATAACTTTAATTCAAAATCATCGAAATCTTTGGGTTTTATTTTAATTTTCACTAACTTGTATACATATATACGTGCATCAACCCATGCATGCACGTGTATATATAAAGTAATTATTAATTAGTTATTATCCATAATAATTGCTTAAAAATCGAAACTTTTTTTAACTCGTTTAAAAACCCAAACTTAATATATTATTATTATTATGAAATTAAAATTAATAATTAAATGAATTTAACGGACTGATTTGGATTTTCGTTTTTGGAAAACATTATTCAGACTTTGAACTTTTTTTTATCCAAATTTGACTCAAATCCACACAAGTGAAAGTTAGGCAAGACTCAAGTTGGACTAATTGAGCCAGCCTGTTAAAAAAATTAAATAAAACATTAATTTTAATATATAAAAATGATATATTATATTATGCAAAATTATAAATATATACTATAATGATTTAATATGTTATTAAATATATAAAATCTTTATTTATCATAAAATATTGTTCTTTTGTTTTAATTTTTTTACATGTTTTAATTTAGATCATGTAATTAATGAAAACATATAAAAATAAATTAATATGTAGTCGGATTGGGCTGATTAAGACTGCAATTACGTGCAAAATCCAAATTCATCCTTTAACTGACCAGCCTTAGATAATAAAAAACATATTCAAACATATAAAATTTGTTGGCAAGTCAAATTTGAATCTATGATCAGATCTATTTATGGGTGAATGGACTTGTTTATTAATTAAAGTAATTTTTTGCTATTGAATTTTTAAAATGGTTAACAAAAATGTCATTAATTTTTTTTTACCTTTAAAATTTTAAAACATAGTAATTTTGTCTCTATATTTTTTTATAATAGATAACTTTTATTCCCAAACTTATTAAATTGACATATTTTATTTTTAAAATGAATGACATATGATATTATTATGTAAGTAATTACCGTACGAGAAAATTTTCTCGAATTTTTTTAGTTTAAAACTTTAAGACTAAAAAAATCAAAAATATTTTTTAACTATTTAAAAAAAAAATTTAATGGTGAAAAATGACTTTAATCTATTTTAATATTTATCTAAGATCAATTCATGAACTTATGCAAATAAAATTAATGATATAAATAAAATTATGGGAGAATAAAAAGCCTAAACAAGGAAGAGATAACAGAGCATTTTCTCGTCTGAATTTTATGGTAGACATGCTAAAAAGCAGTAATTGATTTTTCCCACTAATTAGATAAATTTGGGTGACAGATCAAAAGAAGATAATTCTGTGGCCACTTATTACTGTCTTTTTCTTGGTTTCTTTTTTCCATTCCTTTCCTTTCCCATCTTAATTTGCAATGATTTTTATGCCTAAATTTCTACTTTCATGCACGCCTTAAAAGTAATAATTCTTCTCTTACTCCTTTTAACTGCTCAAATCATTAGCCACACCATCTTTCATACTTGGCTTCCCTCAGCCAAAACCATACTGTATAAATTTAAAGGTTAATATCAATTTCGTGATTCAGGAAGAAATATATTGTCTTTAATTAACTCATTTGAAACGTTGAATTTAGAGGGTAGGTTTTCGTTTCGAGAACCTTAGACACCAACTTTGATTTTGTGTTTTATCTTCGGTACATTCACTTATTTATGTAACTAATTCCCAACGGGACACCATTATTGTTTGTGGCCGAGGTACGTAGTAGAAAAAAGAACAGCAACAAAGCAAAAAATGATTGCATTGATTCACAAAATTTGCATATCATTGCATGAAAGTTAAAGATTTTCGTTGAAAAACAAGGTATATAGTTAAGGAAAACTATGTAAATAAATGACGAAATGTTCTATTTTTTTCTTTAATTTGTTCAGTGTTGGTAAAAATGCAGTCAAATTAATCTCCTATATATATATATATAATATCAGTTAATTTTAGTGCAAGTAAATATGATTAAATAGTGTATGATACGATGCCACTCATTGTACTTGAAGTAAAGGAACATCAAGACAAATACGTGACATGAGAACAAGAGAAGAGGAGAAGTGAAGAAAGATAAGAAGGGGCTTTCATATCATCAAATAAATCAAGAAAAGTAGTGTTGGTTCCAGGGAGGCACAAAGAGAAAGAGAGGAATATTATGCTTGCAGGAATCATAAAATTTTATTGAATAATGATCCATTTATATATATACATATTCTGTAACTAAAAAAATATAATAGCAATTAAATATCCTAAATATCCGCTTTTAAAATCTGGACAGCTAAGTAAAATAAAAACATCAAATCAAATTTCCTAGCAACTCCGTTAAAGATAGTTTGAAAATCTATTGGCTGCTTGTCATGTAGACTCTTTCAACACTCCACTTAGGTATAATAAAGGGGTGAAGAATTCCGAAAAAAATTTTCTCTGCGAACGAATATGGAAGAAAAATATTTTTTGATTTAGAATTCGGAACGAAAGCAAAAATTACGGTCTTCGTAATTATATTTATATAATTTAATTTTAAATTATATTTAATTTTAGTTTTGTTAATTTTCAAAATTTATATTAATTTAATTTGTGATTGAATTTAAATTTTTTTAGTTATAAAATGTTGTATTTCAATTATAACTAATTGTTAAATATTATATTTTAGTTGTAATTGATGTTTTTAAAAATTATTTTTGACCAGCAATGGGGACCTAGATGAGGGTCGGGGATCCCCATTAGGGTGGGGATGGGAAAAATTTTTTTCCTATAATCCTACCGGAGGCGGGGATGAAAAATCTCTGCCTCTGGGCAGGATAATAGATGGGGAGCCAGTTCCCGCCTCATGATCATCTCTAACTCCTTCTTACATCAGTAGATGCAAACTCTATATTTTCTCATTGGTCTTGACATGCTTCTCTTGCAATGGATTTAGAAAGAAGCTTTTTGCTTTCATTTTGATTCTGAAAAGTTCATTTCCTTTAGGTTCCTTAATCAAACAATACTTGTTTTTAAAGATGACTCTAAATCCATTCTCAAATAACAGTCCTACATTGAGCAAATTTCGATTAATTTCAAGTGCAAAATGAACATCAGTAATTAGTTTTGTACTTTGTACAACCTTCAATGACAAAAGTTCCTATTTCCTTCAACCGGAAGAAGCTTACCATAACCTATCCTAATATTTGGTACATCCACTATCTACCAGCCAACTATTAGTTAAATTACTGTCAGCAATGAAGGTTGCCACAAATAACTACTCATCCTCTTGTTGCTAGTCTACAGCTTAAGCCTCATTGTTTTGTCGAAATCTACTTGTGTAGATTTTTTATGATGCCCCAATTGGTTACATTTTTCACATTTGGCATCTGGTCTTCCCCAACACTTGAAAGGAGGATGACCTTTTCTCCCATAATGTTCACACGGAGGAAAATCCGTCTTCTTTCCTTTTCCTTGATTAAATTACTTTGCCAGTAATGCTTCCCCTATTGAACCTTCAGTTCTTATTAATCTTCTCTATTCTTAAGCCTGTAAAGCATTTAGCAACTCTATCAAGCTAATTCTAGACAAAGCTTTGGAATTCACTAAAGAAGAAATAATTGTCTCAAATTCTTCAGGGATGGTAACAAGAATTTTTTGAATTATGTTTGAGTTGGAAAACTTGGAACCAAGTAATCTTACCTCATTAACGATGCATAGAACTCTGTCAACATACTCTTTGACTGTTTCTGATTCCTTCATTCTTTGCACCTCAAATTTTCTAGCTAAATTCAACACTTGCATTACTTTGATCCTCTCATTTCCTTGGTATTCAATTTTAAGGAAACTTCACATTTCAAATGTTGATTTTAAGAGCATAATTCTAATGAATTAGATTGATGGTGAAACAACAACGAACAAGAAAGCTCTAGCCTTTGGCCTTTTTGCTTTCCTCCCTCTCCCTATGAAGTTTCATTTGTGCCACTGTTGGATTGTTTGGCAATGGAAGAATTTTATAGTCTTCCTCAATAGTTTTGCAAAGATCATTTGCCTCCAAATAAGCCTTCATTATGACTGCCCAAACTAAGTAATTTTCTCCATCAAACACAGGTGGAGTAGGTACTGTAAATGGTGCTTCAGATTTCATTTTTTAGGATTGGAGCTTTCTTTTTCGATGGGTTCATAGGTCCATCAAGAAGAATAGCTCTTATGCCACTTTGATTGTTTTAGGAAGGCACAAAGAGAAAGAAAAGAGTATTTTGTTTGCCGGCACCATAAAATTTTATTGAATAATGATCTATTTATATACATATTCTGCAATTGAAAAAGCGATATAAAAGGAACAAAACATTCTAAAAATCTACTATTAAAATCTGGACAATTGAGGAAAATAAAAATAATCGAATCAAATCTCCTAAAAATTGGATCAAAGATAGCTTGTAGATTTACTAACAGGTACTGATACAAACTCTTTCAACAAATAGTACCAAATAGAAAGAGCAGCTACGCATGAAATGCCTAATTTGCCATGTCACCTCATCAAAAGGCCCTAAAGCATCTTCAGCATGCTCTTTATGCTAGTCTGCTAACGACTAGCATGTGAGCATTTTGTACAGTGGCCATAGATATATACTCAGAAGTTAAAGGAGGAACGATCACATAACACAAGTGAAACCTTATCTCTTACTAGGATACTCAAGGGAGCATGGTCATCGTTGACCAAAAGGAAACATAGTCTCAAGGCATGCTCTTCACTCAAATATACCTGGAAGAAAACATTCATTACGAAGGATCCAACAAACTCAATCATCATCGGAGAGTGGAGTCAATTTTATATACGGTCACTGGACTTACGACTTATCACCCGGAAGTAACTAACTTTTTTCGTGATTTAAAAATCACTGAACTTATCACATTTTTACATAAAAATCATGTTCACCGATTTTCGATGATAATTCTTGCAGGATTGATGATATAGTACGCCACGTTATATACCTGAACACACGTGGTATGTCCCATGTTTGGATCAATTTCACCAACGGTCACTAGACTTACGACTTATCACCAAAAAATAACCAACTTATTTTTTGGGACTTAAATGTCACTAACCTTATTATCTTTTTACAAAAAATTCATCTTGATCGGATATACATAGAGATGGATTTATTGCCATACATTAGCTGATAACATAACAATAAATTTATCTCCATGTGTATCCGGTTAATATGACTTTTTTTGTAAAAACGTGATAAATTCTGTAATATTTAAATTATAAAAAATAAATCAATTACTTTTTGATATGGGTTCTTAGATTAATGGGATAAGACAACCGTGCCTTATTTCTACCCATGCTTTATTTAGCAATAAAAAGGAAAAACATAAAATAGAATAAAGGGTAAAAGATAAAAGTTAAAAAGTTAAAAAAAGTTGTGCTAAATTGAAATATTTTTCCCCTGTATCGTCTTGAATGAAAATTTAGAAAATAGAGATGCTTTTTCTTTAGCATCCGCTCTCACACTTTTTTAAGATCTTACATAAAGATTTTTTCTTTGACAATGACTTCTTGTTCTTGTGCAATAACTCATTAGTAAAATCCATAATTATTTTATCCAAAAAAAGAAACGAAAAGAAATTCCAATATTATAATCCATAATAATGTATATCGAAGATAATTAGGAATCATTTGTATACCGTAGAAAAATAAAACATTTGAATGCCCTCTAATCATTAGGGTTCAAATCTTCACTCACCCGAATATTTTTTTTACCGGAATCAAGTAGATAAATAAAGCATAATGGACATACTAAAAAATGCATATTTCTCTAAATATTAAAAATTTTTTAAATTCAATTTTGGACTTGGATTTCTTAGAATATGACTACAAGGCCTACTTATGTTTAAGCCTGTTTCAAAATAAGAGCTGAGGCCTGCGGTGAAAGTCGTGTCCATTGCATAAACCAGGTGCAATATCAGACCCAAAAAAAAAAAAAATCTATCAAACTAATCAAAATTTTATAAAATTACAAATAAAAAGTGTTCAAGAATATATATATATATATATATATATATATATATATAACATCATAATTTTGAATTATCTAATCAATTTATAATCTCATATTATTTTTTATTAAATATTAATATTTTCAGCTAATTTTAAATTTTAATAATAATATATGTAAATTCAAATTACTAAAATAATATTATGAAAAGATAGCGTATAGATTTACAATCAATGCCAATCCATTGCAATAAATATCATAAAATAAATAATATTTTACGACTTTATTGTTTATTGCATGAATATCAATTATACTATTTTGACATCATAATTTTCAATATTTTAAATTACAGGTCCAAAAATTCATATTAAATATAATTAATATATATATTTTTCAACAAATTTAATTTTAAGATTCTCACTGTATTGAAAATATCAACATTAACATTTTTACATAGAAATATTATCGACAACTTTGTCATTTTTTGTTTCTTTTAATGACAAATGGCATATTGAAATCTTTTATTTAATTTCAGGTACTTGAACCACTTATGGGGTTCAATAATTAGTTATGTCATAGATTTTTTTTCAGAAGTATTTACTTCTATAATATGACCATATAAATTTATTTGTTCCTTGCCATTCAAAAATTTTATTTTTTTTTTGAACTGAATAATTTACCCTGCAAAAGCAAATTATCCTACTGGAACATTATTTTGAATTAGAGTATTTGCAGCTAATACATATGAGATTTAATAAATCTCTACACACTAACAAATATATTAACGTTATAATTAACTGATCTTTTAAACTTCAAATTCATGATATGAGGATCTAAAATATACATAATAAATTTATTTATTTATTTATTTTAGATGCTTTCTTCCCTTAACATTAAGAAAGTCATTAATCAAAATGTATTTTTCAATTAAAAATTGCAATTGAGGAATTTTATGATATTTATTAGCATAATGCATGTAATATATATATATATATATATATATATATATATATATATATATATATATATATATATAACACTATTGTTCTCATAAAAATATCTAGCAATTATTCGGAGGCATGTAATAAATATTTTTGCTAGATCTTTGAGTATGAATATGCACAACAAGCTTATAACAATCATTTACCCATGACATATGATCACTAGTATTATCAAGAAAATATTTTGATTGCATATTCTAAAAATTGTGCATTTAATTTGAATAACCTCACAAACTACAGGTTGTAAATTGATAATAAACATACATGTGACTATTTTATCGATGCATCTTTTAAAAATTATAAAATATTTGAGTGGTTCACATGGTGGATAGTGGGCCCACATATATTATCTTTATTCATTCCAGAATGAAGGAAATTCAATCCCTTTATTAGCTAGTATTACTTTAGTAATATTTATTGAGAACAAGTAATTAATGAAAATTCCTTAAATTTTATTAAAGAAACTTCTGGTTCTTTAATAAATATATATGTATGAATTCTCAATAATTTATGCATTATAATTGATCCGTACTGGTCAAGCCGATCATGTCAAATAATCAATTATTAATTAGTTACTTCAGGTTTACCATTTTTATTATATCAATATTTATATCAATTGATAAACATCAAGTTTCTTAATATTAATATTAAATAGTTAGTAAATTTTGTATTTACTAATATTTGTGACAATTAATAAACTTTGTATTTATTAGTATTTATTTTAATTTTCAATTTTACTATAATTAATAAACTTCAAGTTTACTG
Organism: Excoecaria agallocha; assembly: GCA_037975025.1. Classification (NCBI taxonomy): domain Eukaryota; kingdom Viridiplantae; phylum Streptophyta; class Magnoliopsida; order Malpighiales; family Euphorbiaceae; genus Excoecaria; species Excoecaria agallocha. Next base: position 3,379,057 of record JBBPFJ010000020.1, on the reverse strand, counting down.
ATATTAATATCATTTAATCAATAAACCTCATGTTTTCTGATATTTGTATATTTGGTAAATAATAAATAATTAATATTTATATAATAGTTAGTAAATTTCAGGTTACTAATATTTTTATTTATTAGTAAACTTCGAGTTTACTAATCGTATTTGTATCAAAATAAAATAAAATTATCTTTAAAAATACATTGCTTATCTTAGATAATAATTTTCATTTATGGATCATCGGTATTTTTGTTTGTCTCAAAATGATATTTATTTCAACGAATATCTTCATAAATAATAAGTTTCTTGAGACATAATAGATAAACATCCATAAATAATAATTTGTATATCGATAATGACTTTGCAACGTATTTTTCTGGAACCTTTGAATAATTTTATGTTACCTATTAAAATAATAAATTAAAATTGATAGCAAATATGATCTCTCCTATATATATATATATATATATACATAAGTTAACCGTATGAAATCCAAATCAGATGCAATTGGAGTTGCTCAATTTATAAACAACAAGAGATATAAAAGCAACAGTAGATATATATCCCAAAATAATTAAAAAAAAATTCCAAGTCACAAATATGCCATCACAAGAAAAATAGAAAAGAAAGCAAAAGTTGCCGAGAAAGCCATCTAAGCCAACCACAATTATAATTAAAATAATATAGATCAAGCAAAAAAAAAAAAATAGGTGGCACAATGAGACAAAATTTTGGAATTCAAAAGTAAACAACCGGCTAAATATCCATGACCAATTCCATTTGGCAAAAATAATGAAATGGTAATATTGTTTGGCCATGATTAATATGCTATTGGTGGACATGATATTAAATTGTTAATATTTTTATAATCGTAACCTTAATTCATTCTCAATGGATCAACATGAAATTAGCTATGATATACATGTGTTTTTATTAAATCATATTTAAATCATAAAAACCAGCAAGCCACATCTAATTGGTCAATTCCAAATCTAATGAGCTTAATATTTCATTTTACATGGAAAAACATATTAATGGTGTGGAATTTGTATTTCTAGATATCCATGGCAAACAATTTCTTATATAGCTTTTCATAACAAATCATCAATAGCTGTATGATATAATTAAAGCTTTCAATTCAAGAGAGAGAACCTCACATGTATATCAAACATAGTCTCGAGCAACCTTAACCCAAACCAATACATCTTAAAACTTGCTAAGCCAAATTTCTCTCCATGTCTTGTACTTGCATATGCGCGATACTGATTAATTGGGAACATTGTGTTCTTATTATGATTTATGATTTCATATCGAGTCATAACTTTTTAACGTCATTAAATTTTAATTCGGATCAAAAGGTTTCGAATCGAAATTATAATCAATATAAAAAATTGATAGATCTAATGTTTTATAACACGTGTATAAAGATGTAAGAATAATAAAATGTCACATAAATAGTTGGGTACGAAAGATAATTATTCATTAGTCGTAAGAAATAAAGAAGACGTGTTTTCGCCATTAATGAATGGTTTCAAAGTTCAATATCATGAACAGATGGTAAGAAATATAAGCCATGCTACTGCAATATTGAAACATAATCTAAACCAAAAAGTCATATGAGAAGGAAAAATTAAAAAAAAAAAAAAATATATATATATATATTTATTGGAGAAAAAATAAATAATTTTTTGAGGCAATATAAATTAAGAACTAACCAGAAAAGTCAATTATTTCTCGTAATTTTACTGTAAGTTGAATCCTATATATCATGATTTTAATAATTTATATTTGTCCATGTGATTAAACAATTAAAACATGAATAAAATGAGCGAATTCATTTTAATTTTTCTTGAAATATTAATAATTTAATATGTATATGCATGCGCGTATATATTTAAATTCTCAGATTACACATATTTTGATGATTATAATGTTTATTAAAAAAGGAAATGAATAAATAGAAAAAATGCTCTTTTAGTTTATTAAGAAAATAATAAAAAACTCATTTTGTTAATAGGAAATAAATTGTTCCCACATGCTTAATTATTATCTTCGAAAAGTGGAGTAGGACAATTAATGGTGGTGGTCATCAATAGCCACATGATAAATTAACTTCTTCATGCCTTAAACAAAAACTTTATTTTCTGTCAAACGTCAAAACGATGATATTTATTTGTATATTACAAGACCAATTTAGCTGTAATCGTCATTTGTTCTGGAGTATTAGAAGTAGGTAACTTTCTTTTTCAAAAGAAAATTAACTATTCAAACAAATGGCTAATTAAATGTTAAAAAGCATACTAAAATCAACTAATAAAATTTTCGAAAAATGCATAATTTGGTCTTCAAAGTTATAGAGTTTGTTGGATTAATTATAAGATTTTTTTTTGTGTATTTTTAGTTTGGTATTCTAAGTAGATCCGTATTGACAAAACATACTTTTAAATTATACTATACTCAGATTAATCCCCACTTAAAATACTGTTAGACGCAATTACGGAAATTTTTCTCAACGAAATTTGCTGCATCTACAAAAATTCGAATTCGAAATCATTTGTTTAAATGGCCATAGCCTTTTTCATTCAGACCAACTTACGTTGGTAAGTTAAAAAATTTAGTAGACTGGAATTATGTATGTACCAAAAAAATTTACTTTATAAAATGCAATTTATAATTTAAGAATATTTATTAAATTATGCCTTAAAATTTAAAAAATAAATATTTATACTATTTTTTAGCATTTTATAAAGTAATGAAAAAAATTAAAGTATTAACGAAATACTAAAAAAAATTAAATTATACCACTTGCCATATTTTGAAATATTATATCAAAATCAAAATAATAGGTTAAAACTTGAATAGATATATAACTAATACTATAAGAACATGTCCACTAATATAAATAATCCAAACCATCATAACGTAATTGTCACAAAACACCAAAAACATGGCATTGTGAGAGATTACTTGGGCTTGATGGAGAACGTTGGGATTATCTGCATCTTCTATCAAGGTGGGGCGTCAGCTAGATGGATGATGCTGAGAAGATCAACATCTTCTAACTTACTACCCCAAACGTGTAAATATTTCTTGATACACTCTATATTTATTATTATTTTTTTAAAAAATATTATTTAAAAAATTATTTGTAGGATATACAAGCAGTAATTATATAGTTAAGATAATTGTATTTGTACTAGACTGGATAAAAAAAAACTGAAAAACTATTAAATAAGTGTAAAAAATTGAATTTAAACTGACTTTAACAGTTAATTAGTTTGATTGGATGTAAATATGGATTTTAATTTTTAAAATTATGTTTAATAGACTTAGACTTAAGTTGCTTATTGACCAAATGATTAATTTTTAACCGAATTTATATGCAATTTTATACATATATAAACGTAAGGGTAAATTTTTACATGTATTCATATTCTATTATAGTGCTAGAAAGTAGATAGCTAATAAATTAATTTTTATGTAAATTTATTTTGGTGTATTGATTAAATTTGAATGATTTGTATTTTATGTTTAAAACTTGTTAAATTTATATTTTATTTTGATGAATGGATGAATGTTTTTTTATATGAAATATAGAATAATCGAAATTGTATATATTTATTGTTTTAATGGTTAACCAATGATTAATAGTTAACCAACCACATTTAACATTTAACTGATTATTAATGAGCTATATATGACTTTAATTTTAAAAAACTGACATTAATAAACTGAACTAAAACAATAAGTTATAAATTGATTAATCAGTTCAGTGCATGCTAATTCTTGTAATTTGTACTGTATTGTTAATGGTTAATTATTTTTATTAACAAGCTGTGTTCAAATTATTTATCTATTAGTATAAATAAATGTACAAATCAATACTCCATTTTTAGCTATATTCATCTATTAATTCAATTAATTTAAATAAATCTATTGATTCGAATTCATATTGAAAATATGTATAAATAAATAAAATGCTTATCCATTTTGAATAAAAAATTGCATCTTGTTATCACATTTCAGCATTTTATTTAAAAATAGTAATGATAATTTTTAAAAAGGTTAATTAATTTTAATATTTGAATTACATTTAATATGAAAAAAGGTACAATGATGGTACAAGTGGAGTTAAATTGAATAACTAACTGATGAAGATGGGTGCTATTTTTTTTTTCTTTTTATAAAAGATGTAAATCTAATTTAAGTATATTTAAGAACAATTGTAGTAGAATCTAGCTATTATATTTTATTTTAAAAAGAAAATTTAAAGTAATAGAACAAAAAAAAGAGAAATACTTATCTAACAAATCAAACGTAAAATACAACTAAATCCAATAATAAATAGAATAATTAAAGGTAACATTAAGTTATTGAATATAATTTACCTGTAATTTTCTTCATCAACCAATTTATTTATTTATTTTTTCTCTCACCCAAGATCAGAGCAGGCAAGAGAGAATCTATAACAAGCTGACGTGTCAGTTACAGATTCCTATTTTGGAACACGAGGAAACAAAACATCATTATCTCCTTGTTTCCAATTTCTCACATCAGTCGGTTGTCTCTTGGTCAATTAACCTAATTTTTAGGAACCAAAAAATTAAATCCTTAATTTTCTTTATTTTTTTGAATAGAAAAGGAAAAAAAAAAGATAAATAAATAAAAAAAAAAGAAAATCCCTCAAAGCTAGGATAGAGTTTTCACTACTCTGCTCCCAGCTAACCGTATTTAATCCCACCTTGTTATGGAACAAAACCCTAAGGGTTCTTGTAAGAACCAATCGCCGCCAGATTGATCTAAGCCGTTGATTATAAACTCTCCTTCTTTGTTATACCTCACCGTTTTTCCTGTTTTTGCTCTGAAGCTCTCTGCAATTCTTTGTTCTTGTTGCTGATGTTACATGGTACGCTAAAGCTGTCTAATTTGTATCATGGAATTGATTTTATGACAGTAACCCATCTCTCGATTTTTGTTTTCCTTGGTTAATGGTCGAAGTATTTGAAGTTTAGGATTAGAAATTGATTTGGTTGTAGTTTAAATGATCGAAAGTTTTGATCTTTTGCACTTTGAAAGTTACCATCTTGGAGCTGTAAATATGGAGTTTAGTTATGTTGAAGGTATAAAGTCTTAATCTTTGGTATTTCTTAGGGTTTATGTTCTGATTTTTGGTACTGGGTATTGATCAGTGTTTTAGGCGGTTATAGTGGGTAATGATAAATTTGGGGTTTTGAATATGCTATCTGAATTGGGTAGGAAACCAATGATAGGAACTAATGATGGATCATTCGGCGATGACTTAGAGAACGATATAGGGTTATTGCTGCGTGAACAACGCAGGCAAGAGGCGGATGATCTTGAGAGAGAGCTTAATTTGTATAGAAGTGGTTCTGCTCCTCCAACCGTGGATGGTTCATTGAGTGCAGTTGGGGGCTTGTTAGGTGGTGGAGGCAGCGGTGGTTCTGCCTTTGCTGAGTTCTTGAGTGGCAAACGTGGAAATGAGCTTGTATCCGAGGAAGAGCTTAGGTCTGATCCAGCTTATTCATCCTACTATTACACAAATGTGAATTTGAACCCTAGGCTTCCTCCTCCTTTGCTTTCTAAGGAGGACTGGAGGTTTGCGCAAAGATTGACTGGAGGCAGTTCAACCATGAGTGGAATTGGGGATAGCAGGAAAGTGAACAGAACTGATAACGGGAGTGGAAGATCTTTGTTCTCAATGCCACCAGGATTTGATTCAAGGAAACAAGAAAATGATGTTGACCAGGAGAAAGCTCGTGGCTCCACCGAGTGGGGTGGTGATGGTCTGATTGGTTTACCAGGCTTAGGGCTTGGGAGTAAACAGAAGAGTCTTGCTGAAATCTTTCAGGTGAGTCGTCTCTACATGATGGCATGAACATTCAACTTATCCTTTTTAGCTCGTGAACTTATTTCACCATGTTGGCAGTATTATCAAAAGATTGATGGTCTTGTCTGTTGTAAATGCTTTCTATTGACAACTGACTCTAGCTTGCGAAATATCTTTTAAATTTCAACAGTGGATTGAAAACTTGTCTGTTTGACATGTCTTGAAGGAATGCAGAACTATGTTTTTTGGTGCTGTTCTCAATTTGTTATTATTTATTTTTTATCATAAAAGACTGGTTTGTGCCCTTTGTTTACTTGACCAATTGTTTTTTTTTTTTTTTTTTTTTTTGCATTGACGAACAATCTTTTTTTATACAGTGGTTGGCGTACATGAGATATGTTTAAGAAGGGTATATAATCCTTCAGAGTAAGGACAGTAGACCACAATGACAATAAGTTGGTGTGTACCATCTTTAATGTGCATGAAAGGATGCACTTTGGGATATTGTCTTTAATTATCTGTTTTTAATCCTTTGTAAAATAGTTTTTGTATACAGTAGTTGGCGTACATGAGATATGTTTAAGAAGGGTATATAATCCTTCAGAGTAAGGACAGTAGACCAAAATGACAATAAGTTGGTGTGTACCATCTTTAATGCGCATGAAAGGATGCACTTTGGGATATTGTCTTTAATTATCTATTTTTAATCCTTTGTAAAATAGTCCCTGAATCATATGGTTATTTGCATGTGTTCTCATTGGTGAATCTTCTTTGTGGATAATGAACTTATTGTTAGGAAAGATACAATGAAGTATATGCCTGATGGTTGAGTGTGAAATTCTGATGCAACTTTGAAGTTCTTTCTCTACATTTTAAATAATTATCTGCCTTGGGTTTCTGCTTGGATGTGATCAAAGTTTACATTTTCAGCTGTCTATTGATTCAGAAAATCTTTTAGGCATATATTGTAAAGGAAAAAGAAGTTTCAGTGACGACTCAAGGATCTTTGGGAAAATTAATTGCATACAAGTGAGCCTTAATTATCTTTGTAGATTTTGAAGCCTTTTTTGTTCATTGTTCTTATGCTACTGTAGTTGTTGTCATGTTGAACCTAACTTTTGGGGCCATATTTTGGGGATTGTTTCTTAATGCTTTGGAACTGTGCCCCACAAACTTTGTTCTGAAGGAATTTGGTCTTGTTAAGGAGCTACTCTGTAAATACTTTGATATGCATATTTCTCTCCTTTTGCCTGCTTGCTTTGTTGTCCTCACAATCAGTAGATTTTGGGGGTCGATTGTGTTTGAGCTGTACATCATTATTATAGTATCATGATTTTTGATTATTGTATTTAAGCAGGATGACTTGGGGCGTACAACTTCAGTGACTGGGCATCCTTCTCGTCCTTCCAGCCGAAATGCATTAAATGAAAATGTTGATACCGTAGGTTCAGCTGAAGCTGAGCTTGCTCATTTGCGCCGAGAGCTCTCTACTGATGCTTTACGATCTGGTAAAAATAGTCAGGGCTCATCTGCTATCCAAAGTGTTGGGCCACCTTTGTCTTATACATATGCTGCTGTTGTAGGTGCTTCCTTGTCTAGGAGCGCAACTCCTGATCCCCAACTTGTTGCTAGGGCTCCTAGTCCTTGCCCTACACCCATCGGACAGGGGAGACCTTCTGCATCTGAAAAGAGAGGCATTGCTGGTTCAAGGTCATTCGATGGCATCTCCTCTGGCATAAATGAGTCTACAGATTTGGCATCTGCTTTATCTGGCATGAATCTGTCTGCAAACGGTGTTGCAGAAGAAGAAAACCAGCAAGATGTTGATCTCTTTGGTCTCCAAGGAGGTCATAATTATGTGAAACAAAAGGCATTCTTAAAGAAGAATGATTCTAGACATTTGCATATGCCTTCTGTTCCTCAATCAACAAAGTTATCATACTCTGAGTTGGGTAAGAGCAATGGTAGTGGGTCAGACCTGAACAGCTCATCTTTGTTAGCTGATAGGCAAGTTGAACTGCAAAATTCAGGTGTTCCTTCTGCTAATTCTTACATGAAAGGTTCACTGACCTCCACTCTTAACAGTGGAGGTGGCTTACCTTCTCAATATCAGCATCTAGATGGTCCCAATTCATCACTTCCAAACTATGGATTAAGTGGATATTCTGTGAATCCAGCATTGGCTTCAATGATGGCTAACCAGCTTGGCAGTGGTAATCTGCCAATGTTGTTTGAAAATGTTGCTGCAGCCTCTGCTATGGCTGTCCCAGCAATGGATTCGAGAGTGCTTGCTGGTGGTTTGGGGTCTGGAACAAATCTAACTGCTAATTCAACAGAGTCACATAATCTTGGGAGAGTGGGCAGTCCAATGGCTGGAAGTGCAGTTCAGGCACCTTTTGTTGATCCATTGTATCTCCAGTACATGAGAACTCCTGATTATGCTGCCCAGCTTGCTGCAATTAATGATCCTTCAGTGGATAGGAACTACATGGGTAATTCTTATATGAATTTGGTTGAGCTTCATAAAGCCTATATTGGAGCTGCTCTTCTGTCATCTCAGAAATCACAGTATGGAGTCCCTATGGGCGGCAAATCTGGTCCTTCCAATCATCATGGCTATTACGGAAATCCTGCCTTTGTTGGCATGTCGTATCCTGGAAGCCCCCTGGCAAGTCCTGTTATTCCAAATTCTCCAGTTGGACCTGGCAGTCCTATAAGACACAATGAGCTGAATATGCGTTTTCCTTCTGGGATGAGAAACTTGGCTGGTGGAATCATGGGACCTTGGCACTTGGAAGGCTCCAATATCGATCAAAACTTTGCATCATCACTTCTGGAAGAATTTAAGAGCAACAAAACTAAGTGTCTTGAGCTTTCAGAAATTGCTGGCCATGTTGTTGAGTTCAGGTATTTGCCACTAAAAGATCTTAACGTATTCAATCTTTTCCTAAGACGACTCTCAGTTAGGTTTGTTATTTTGATTTCTTAGCATATTCAATGTTATCCTCAAATGGGTTTTGTGGTTTTGGTGTCTGCAATGAGCAGTACTGACCAGTACGGCAGTAGATTCATTCAACAAAAACTTGAGACAGCCACAACTGATGAAAAGACCATGGTTTATCAGGAAATTATGCCCCAAGCTCTTGCTTTGATGACTGATGTGTTTGGTAATTATGTAATTCAGAAGGTCTGATACCTCTACTTGTTGGCATATATAGTTATGTCTTTCTACTTCCATGGGACTTGCAAAACTAACTGTATGTTTGGTTATAGTTCTTTGAGCATGGACTTCCTTCACAGAGAAGAGAACTGGCAGACAAGCTATTTGGTCATGTTTTGACACTTAGCCTTCAAATGTATGGCTGTCGAGTGATCCAGAAGGTAACTACATATAATGTTTTAGACCTTTAATGTCTTCATGTGTAGATCGTCAGTGGGGCCAGAAATGGTATTCTTAGGAAAAAAAAAGTGCAATTACACTTCATCAAGTTCTCATTAGAAAATTGGTCCATTCGGCCATTGTGGCAATAGGATCCATTCCTAATGTAATTGCACTGGCTATGTGCTCATTTCCTGCTTGATTATGGTTCTGCTATTATAAAAATATGTATTTTATAACTAAAAACACCTTTAGAACTTGGAGGAATACATTATATGTGCTCCTTCTAGAGATCTGATTGTAGTTCCGCTTGCATTTATTGTTCAGGCCATTGAGGTTGTTGATCTAGACCAGAAGATCAAAATGGTTGAAGAACTAGATGGTCATGTCACGCGCTGTGTCCGTGATCAGAATGGGAACCATGTCATTCAAAAGTGTATCGAATGTGTTCCTGAAGAAAATATTCAGTTTGTTGTCTCAACATTTTTTGATCAAGTTGTGACTCTCTCCACCCATCCATATGGGTGCCGTGTGATTCAGGTTCAAAATTGTTTCTTTCTTAGTCTTAGATGTAGAAATCCTTTCCGGAAGGAAAATAAAAAAGAGAAGAAAATGATTTTTCTGATCTACAGAGGATACTTGAGCATTGCGAGGACCCAAAAACCCAAAGTAAAGTAATGGATGAGATTTTTGGAGCTGTTAGTATGTTGGCGCAAGATCAATACGGCAACTATGTTGTCCAGGTTAGCAATATTTTGTAAAGTTCTCTAATTGGATGTACTTAAGCTGCTGTGATTTGAGAAATATTTGCAGTAGGTTGAAATGTTTGGACATCTTATGTTGTATGTGGAAAGGGATTCCTTGTACCTTTGAGATGATGCAAAATAATCGTCATTGGTGTATTAGTTTTTTTTTTTTTTTCTTGACAGCGACTGAGTTTTGAGGCTGTAATTTTCTCTATTTGCTTGCCTCAATTGTCCTGTACTAGAGTTCGACTCCTTTAAAAAACGTTCATTCATTTCAGAAATGTTGGTGATTTTCTTTTATGTTATACCCTTTGGTAATGGGTTCTTTGACAGTTCATGGGGTCTTATTTAGTACACGCCATTACTAAATTTCCATAATTGGCATCATGCCCTTTGGAAGTGCATTGTTGAGAACTGAATTTTCAGTTTCAATCATGCTTAATTTGAAAGATTTGAATTGACCGGACACTCATTTATAAAGATGCAGGTATCCAAGTTAAGCTTTTCAGTTAACATTTTTAAGTGAACTAATCTTTGGCATCTGCTTTAATAGCATGTCCTGGAGCATGGGAAACCCCATGAGCGATCTGCCATCATTAAGGAGTTAGCTGGGAAGATAGTTCAGATGAGTCAGCAGAAGTTTGCCTCCAATGTCGTGGAGAAGTGTTTAACATTTGGTGGTCCTGCTGAACGAGAGTTGCTGGTGAATGAGATGCTTGGAACTACTGATGAAAATGAGCCTCTTCAGGTTTATAACTTTCCTGCATGATGCTATGAAGTAGAATAAGACAACCTTCAAAGTTCTCTTTGTGATAAAAGTCTTTCGGAATGATGTAACCTTTCAAGTTTTTTCTTTTTGTGATGCAAAGTTTCAGAATTTTTTTTATCATGCTGCTGCAAATATAAAAGAGTTACCTTAAATAATTATTTTCTTTTTTCTCCCTGCTTGGCCTTCATCCACTCATTCTAATTGTTTTCTATGCATTTAGGCAATGATGAAAGATCAGTTTGCAAACTATGTTGTTCAAAAAGTACTCGAGACCTGTGATGACCAACAACGCGAGTTGATTCTTACGCGAATCAAAGTTCATTTAAATGCATTGAAGAAGTATACCTATGGAAAGCATATTGTTGCACGTGTAGAGAAACTTGTTGCTGCTGGGGGTATGTACTAATTTCTTCTCTGGTTTTGTTGAGACTTTTTTTGTATGCCTGCTAGGTTAGTTATTCCCCGCTAGTATAGGGAGGGGTAGGGGTAGGAGTTTGGTAGCAGTCCCGCCTTGACAAGGGTTGTACATGTGCCTTGTTTTCAATGTTTGAAGTTATGCCTTTGTAGTCCTACCCTATGGGTCGTTAATATCATAACTTACTATTGACGCTTGTAGAACATGCTAGCGTGAACTCCAATCGGCATTGTTGGAATGGAAAATGGTGGAATGCCTTGGCAGACTTAATTTTTGAATCAATCAAAGCCTGTTATCTCCCATTTGCATCTGGAAACCATCTGGGGCCATAGAGTAATTGAGTTAGTTGGTATTTAGCATTTTAGTAAAAAATGAAAAATAAAAATTCGCCCTTTTTTGTTAACATTGGCCACTGTTTTTTTTATAATTTTTTCCCCCTTCCTCCTGATACTATTGATTTGCATGCATTTTTGCATTTGCTTTTCAAGACTTGAAGAGTACTTTGTTTACTATCCTCTGTATTTGCAAGTCTTGTTTTAACCTGCATCCATGATTGCGTTCTTTCACAATTTAGACTAAATGGTTGGTCCTGAGGCTCAAAGAATATGCTGTGTTGCCGTCAATAAATGTTGTGAAACTTAGATATATTATTTGAACTTGATTAATGCAAATACTCACGAGTTTCTCATAAAGAGTAATTTATAGTTGCAAATTTGATCATGGAAAGGTAGAAATATTCTTATCCTTAACAAGCTCTTTCCAAAGTGCTATGCATCAAAGGGTATACTCACTTGACTTTGAACAAACTAACTAGTTGGCTTCAATTGTTTTTTGCAGAAAGGAGAATTGCTGCGCAGTCTCTGCACCCTGCATAGGTGGCATAGGAAAGAAAGTTTGTACAGCTAACTGAGGCTAGTGTGAGCTTCATCTCTTTCTTTCTTCCTTCCTGTATCATCTAGAGCCATGTCTCTACCTATCTTTTTCAGAAAGGTATGAGCTGATTGAAAAATAAAAAGTTGTTGCTTGTAATGGAAAAAGTGTACATTGTGTAGTTCTAAGGTTTATACATAGAGAGTTTGAGGCAACTGAGGTTCAGATGTTTTAACACACCTGATGCCCCCTCCCAATCCAAGAGGAAGATAAAAATGACCAATACAAGTTTTTAAGGGTTGTATAAAATGATAAAAACGAGAAAAAGAAAATGTTGAGGTAGTAGTCTTAACATGACTGTACAAATGTTGGTATGTGGAGAGCTGTTAATGTTAGGTGAGGCCAGAGTTTTTCTTTCATGTATCGGTATCTAAAACTTTTGTTCCCTTTCTTTCCTTAAGAAGTACATTTTTCTTATGTTTATCTTCTCAGTATTTATGTCTTTATATTCATGTTCATGTTCTGGTTCCCTTCATGCCTTGTTTTCCTTCCTCTCTTTCTTTCTCACGAATGTGATGAAACGATTATTTATTGGAGCAAGGTACTATTTTGCCTTCGACATTTGATTTGGGACTTCATTTTGCTCTTCAAGTTATTTTTGAAGCTGATTTGCCTCTGCGTGTTGAAAGAGAGTTAAATAAGAGTATTTTAGTACATTCTTCAACAACTGCAAGGGTGTTCCTGCATCTTTTTTAATAACTACAAGGAAACTTAGCACTCCAAACAATTATAGTGGCATTTCTTTCTCAAAAGTAGTTTGAGAGGCAAAATAGAGTTCTAGAGCAAATGATGAGGGTAAAATTAGTATTTTTACTGCTGCATTTGGAGGGCAGAACTTATTTGTAAAATTTAGAATGTATTGAAAATTTGGAAAATCTTTTCCTACTTGGTTCAAACAAGTAAAATCAATTTTGTAATTTGAAGGTTTAGGACTTCAAATAGGAAAATGTACTTTTGAATTTTCAGGATTCATTCAATTTGGCAGATGAGTTTTTGTTTAGTTGAGTTCTAGTCTTGGATGTAAATTTTCCCACAAGTCTTCATTTGGCTGCAAAAGTAAAATGATGCTTTAAATACCATGTTTTTTTTGGGCAATGGATCAATAGAACAACAGCTTAAGAGTAACAAATGTTTAACTGATTGTGAACTTGGCTGATCCTTCAATCGAACAATCATCAAATAAAATTTTGAGCCTGCGAATCACCTCATTCTATTCAATTGCTATATGAAGTGGATTCTTAGGACGGTTAATTGTTTCCCGTCTCTTGGAAGGTTCGAATTGAGATTAATATAGCAAGTTGTTAGGAGTTTAAAAGGCGAGAAAAAGTATTGTTTAAGGGGAAATCAACAATATTAAGCATGGCCACAATACACCGAAGAATCAGAAACTAACCCTTTATTTGGATTGATGGAATTGAGATTAATTGAAGTAAAAGTAATTAGAATTTATCTTATTTTTCACTGTTTGATGTTTTAAAAAATAAAGTAAATCAGAATAAGTGAAAAAAATTGAATTTTTTAATTTACTCTATATCCTTCAAAATATTTATTTTCGATTTGGAGAGAATGCAAAGTAAATATAAGAAAAAATGGGTAATTTCATGTGAAATGTCAAAATTACCCTACTATCGTCACCTCTCATTCGTCGTTATCTTCCACTAATCGCTGGTTCCAGATGCATCTTTTTTCTTCCCTCCCTTTCCTTCTCCTTTCTTCGATTCTAGCAGATTTTAAATCACACCTGTGTTCTCTTCCTTATCTATTGCTACCACCGTCCCCTCTACCTGCCACTGCCGGTGTATCTTTGTCCCCTATCTTTTTTTCTTCTTTCTTTGATTCCAATTCCAGTAGGTTTGAGAGGTTATAAATGACAAAATAAATTATACATATGAAAGAAATTTTCAATTTACTCTATTTTTACTTTAGCTTAACCAAATAATAAATAGGAAATAAAGGAAAATCAGATTTACATTACTCCCATTTTCTTCATTAAAATAAATTCAATTTACATCTCAAGTTACTCCCATCCAAACATCTAAGTTACTCCCATCCAAACCAAAGGTAATAGAATCAGGAAAATTACAGTCTCTTCATATGGCAAAACTTTAGAGATTAAAATAACACTTTTGCAATGGCTAATCATCATTAACATCATCATCTTCATTAATCTTCTGACCAAAACCTCTTGGTCCAGCTCTTGCTCTTACTTTCACTTTCTTCTTGCTCTTCTTCACCTTTGCTGATTCTTCTTTCTCGAACTTCTCTTTCTCCCTCTTCTGCAAGAAATCTGTCACTCCTAAATATATAACCTGCGCAAAAACCCATTTCCAAAATCAAAACCTTTATCGATTTACTCGATAAATACTAGGACAACCCACACTCAAAGATTTCAACTTCGTTGCTCGAATATAAAAATCATAAATCTTATCGAGAATCCCAACATTTGATAACAACCCAGATTCAAAGATTTCAACTTTAATTACTGGGATATAAAATCTGCATAAACCCATTTCCAAAATCACAATTCTAATCGAGAAAATCCATAAATTCTGAAATTCGAGGGCACCCAAGATTCAAAGATTTCAACTTTAATCACTAAGAAGCCATTATAATGAAATCTTCGAAGACATGCAATTGGAGTAGTGAAGTGAGGATTTACCCCAACAGTGAGAATGGAGAGAGCAAGGAAGGCAATGAAGAGAAGAATGGAAATGACGTTGCCAGTGCCATCATCAGCAGTAGAAACTATCTGCTGCGCAGTCTCAATTGTAGCTGCATCTGAAGGCAAAGCTTCCTCAGCTGCAGCTGAAATTTTCCGAAATTGGGATTTATTTGGTTGAATTTTGTGGAATTGAATGGTTGATTTTGGTGGGATAGAAGGAGTAGATAAGGAAGGAGGTGAAGTGAAATTATGGGTGAAGAGAGATGAGTGAAAAGGTTTGGGTTTTGTCAATGAAAGAAGAGAAGATTGAGGTAGAGATATGGATGTTATAGCCATGGCTCATCTGCTATTGCTTTCTCTGTAGTGCAACTCTCTTTCTCTCTCGAGCTGCTCAACGGACAACAGGCAAGGAGTATCACAGTCACAGAGTCTCAACGCCAAGACGGAAGATGGGCTTTTTTTAAAACCATAATACATAACCCTAAAAACGGGTAAAAATAATCGTACTACAAACAATTTATATATATCCATGGGTGGTAGACCAGCAATGATACAAATAAGGCTAGGAATGAAAGTTCTCGAATTAATTTTTGACACCTCTTATAGACATGATCAAAAAATTTTAATTTGCAACGACGTTTTGAATCTGAATTTAATCGATCCAGTAAGATTTGAACGCCGGATAGTTAATAAAAAAACAGTTTAAATATTAATGAAGAAGTAAATTGGAGAGTATGGATTTTTTTAACCTTTAATATTAAGTGCATGTAACTTTTAAATCATTCACGTTAATTACAATTAACGTAATTAAAAAAAGTACTTTTATTAATTTTGTATAAAATCGATTTAAAGTAATTATATAATTCATAAAAATATAAAAAATTAAAAAATACGATATTTTAGATGCATAAAATATAATGAGTTAATTTTTTTTTTAATTTTTATGTATTTGTGATCCTACAATAATGATATATATTCTGCTATTGTATGTTTAATTTTTTTTTGGATATTTTATTGTACACTCGAACTTGATTAAAAAAGTATTAGCCACTATTCTAAATTTAATGAAATTAATTAATCAAGTCAAAAATAAGAATTATATGGAGGAAATTACCCCATATGACACTTTTTTTAACCTTTTTTCAAAAAATACAACCCCTTTTTATATCATTTCATAATTCTCACTTTTTTAATTTATATTTTCAAAAATACAACTTTTTAATTAAAACCAAAATTCTCCCATCATTGTTCCTCTTCATCCTTCTCATCGTCTTTCTCGTTCTTCAATGCCTACCCTTAATCTTCATTCTTCTTCTTTTCGTTTCTCAAATTATGCATATCAAAATCCTTAATCTTCATTCTTCTTCTTATTATTTCCTTTCTCTTCAAAACCCTAATTTTAGTAGTTTTCATTTTCACAAACCATCTCTACATTTGCTGAAGCGTCGCTTTCCTTCGACTTTACGCCTTTTCGCGCCAAAATTTCGCAGAAATCATTACATAACCATTTGCATTACCCCTAACCATGAATTATTTGATCATAATCCCGAAACAGATACAGCAAATGACAGTAATAACGCTTCAGTTTCTTCATTTCAAGAGAAAGAAGAATCCAAAGAAGTGGAGACTGAAAGGGTTAGATTCGAAGATTAATTCTTTAGGCAAATTCATCTCCTCCTGACTTGGGCTTGTTGCAGTTTTTTTCGGCATGGCTAATAAATTTCTGCTGAAAATTTTGCAGCAGGTAGCCGTTTATTATTATTATTTTATTTTATTTTTCCAATTTGGGGTGTGTGTGTATACATATATAAGAAAATTAAATATATAGTTGATTAATATTTATTTTCCAAAAGATAAAAAATATAATGTAATGAAAATGGTTGCAGTGAGCAGCAACAATATGTTATGTAGCATTGCATCCTCAAAATGATGGTGTAAGTGGCCAATATTTTGAGAATTGTAACATATCCAAAGCAGGCTCCAATGCCAGTGATGCTGTTTTGGATCAAAAGTTATGGGATTATAGCTTGAATTTGTGTAATCAATGTTAAAACATGTTTCTGCTTAAATTCAACCAAACCATTTATGAATTATATTTGTTGAGTAGATGTAGTATGCCATTAGAATCACTTGCGTAATCAAATATTAAATCACTTTTACTATGTCATATTAAACCTTGTAGATAATGTCATGGGCACTATGTTATGTTAAGCATTTATTAGAAAGGAATAGATATAGGCAAAGAGATGATTTTGAAGCCTATTGAGTAGTGGTAATGATAATATTACTTGTTTTAATTTTTAAAAGTTTTGTTAAAGAGATGGAACATATGTTTATTGAGAAGAATATACATGTACATGCACAGATACAAGCGCAGACTTGTCCACCCAGCAGAGTCCCCCACTTCATGCACAGCCGCTATGAAAACTCCACAAACACACATCATTAACAACCTAATCCATTGATCCTGTATATACGAACCTAGGAGAGCAATAAAAACCAATTAAATTCTAAAAAAAACAAAATTTTAGCTTTTTCATCAAATTCGGC
Organism: Excoecaria agallocha; assembly: GCA_037975025.1. Classification (NCBI taxonomy): domain Eukaryota; kingdom Viridiplantae; phylum Streptophyta; class Magnoliopsida; order Malpighiales; family Euphorbiaceae; genus Excoecaria; species Excoecaria agallocha. Next base: position 3,361,773 of record JBBPFJ010000020.1, on the reverse strand, counting down.
AATACACACCAATATAATTTTTATAACAATAATAATAGTTCAAATAGTATACAAAAACAATCATAATAAATAGAAAGTGTACACCGTATACAAGTAGTACACACGGTGTATACAACTAGTATACAATATGTATATGATGTATACACCATGAGTACTAGCTGTATACACAGTGTGTATATCATGTGTACACTGTGTGTACATTAAGTATAATCAGTGTATACACCAAGTACACACCGTGTGTACATTAAGTATACATAATGTACACATCAAGTATACACATTGTGTACATCAAGTATAATCAGTGTGTACACCATGTACACACGATGTGTATACCAAGTATACAAACTATATACATCAAGTACACACTGTGTGTACATCATGTACACACGGTGTATACACCAAGCATACAGATTGTGTACATTAAGCACACTGTGTGTATATCATGTACACATGGTGTATACATCATATACACATACTGTGTACATCAAGTACACATTGTGTATACACCAAGTACACACTGTGTGTACACCATATACACACGGTATATACACAATGTACACACGGCGTGTACATCAAGTACACATTGTGTATACACCAAGTACACAATGTGTGTACACCATATACACACGGTATATATACCATGTACACACGACGTGTACATCAAGTACACATTGTGTATACGTAATATACAAACATGGAAAAGACTAAACAATCCATATATAGCATCCAAGTAATGATATTACAACCTCATATTTTTTTAGTTTTATCCACTTAATGTTTATGTTTGCTTGGTCAAGTGATAAAATCATTTTTAATTTAAAAATAATACGTATTATTATAATGTACAACAAAAAGTAGACGACATTTAATATTTATTATTAGTTGTTATACAAAATAATATAATTTTCTTTCTATTTTTAAGATTTTGAGAGTAAAAACAATAAAACAAAATTTGGTGTTATTTTTTAACCATTTCGAAAGATTGGATGAAAAAAAAATATATATTTACGTGATATCCTTAAGGCGAAGCTGTGCTGTAAGTGCGAAATAATTGGCAAAAACTGTAACAGAAACTGTAACTTGATGGTAATAGGAACAATTTCAATTCCTCAGCCCAGAAAGTCATAATCAGAATCAGGTATAAAATCTATCTATTTCTTTTCCAAATTATGTCCTCTTCAAATTTCATTACTTTTTAAATCTAAGACAGTGTTGTTAATAGGAAACCGGAGCTGGTAATATGAACACAGATGCTGCAGTTATACGACTTTATGCCCTAACTCCATCAACCAAAAATAAAGGGGTATTTATTTATTTAATTTAAAAAACTTATTAGTATATTGGAATAAATCTCAAACTAATGTTCTCTAAATTTATTCCCATTTTTTAAATATATTTCTTCAGAAAGAAATATTGGGACGAAGAATTTTTGAAATTGGAGAATCATCATCCTCATCTTCTAAACGCTCTAGCATAAACTTTTCTATACATTATATTTGAATTTCATTCTTTTATATATTTGTGAAAAAGAGAATTCATTTTTGCATCATTTTATTTTGAATATATACTATGAAGGTGGAAAGAACTGCCGAAGAAAACAATCGATCTGAGCAAGCAGATTGGAGCATCGAGTCCAGAGATAAACATGGAAATCTGAAGTTACAGATCTTTCTCATTTAAGGTTCCCTTAAGGATATTAAAAACATTTTCTTTTTTCTGATAAATTAATTAAGTTTGTTTTTTCTGAAGTTCATAAGGATATTAATGAATTAAAATGTATAAATTTATTATTTATATTTGCAAAAACTGTAACAGAAGCAGTCCTGTAAGTGGAAGCTGCTGGCCGTTGGGACAACGATCACTTGCTCTATCATGCCACTCTATGAATGTCATGTCTTTCTTCGCAGCACATGTTGGGCTGTGAGCAAATATAAGTGGTTGTATTTTTGTTATTGAAAATTTAAAAAGTTGTATTTTTGTTATTGAAAATTTAAAAAGTTATATTTTTTCAAAAATTATGGAAGTGTTGTATTTTTTGTTATTTTTATTTTTTTTGGATATATTTTTGTAAAAACCCCAATTATATGTGTCTGTCATAAGTTCAATATACAAAATTCTTACATTATATATCAATAAAGTTCTAATAATTAAAATGTTGCAATTTAATTCTTCAATTATTTAAATATCTCAATTTAAATTCAGATAAATTTTCACTTTTACAAATGATAAATGGACATGTCAACAATCTCACTTTATTTGTTAAATGACAACCACATATTTTGTAAGATTATGTGAAAAAGTTATTAATTTTTTAAAGGCAATTACAATGAAAATTGAGGACAACCAATTAAAATTATTAAATTAATTAAAAATTACCATTCATTCCCTTTTAATGAATGTGTTTTCTTCAAAATTCATTCAATATATGGAACTAATATCAATAAAAAAAATCTCAAAAGTAGATCAGTAATGATAATACCTAACATTATCTTCCTTGAATTCTGTAAAGACCATACTAATCTATCTGAATTTATGCTACTTATTTTAATATTTTTAATAAACAATACATATAAAATTTGTAATATGCTCGTTTGTTATATAATTTACTATATTTTGACCATCTAATTCATATATTAGAATAAATTATATAAGTCTGTACTGTAGTACATTTTAGCTATATTTTGAGTTACTATTTACAGAACATGTTCATTACATTGCTTTCATAAGAATTACATTACATAACCAGCAAAGTAACAGCTGTACAATTCATACATTAAACTTTACCATTCCTAACTGGTGTTGGCTTGTTCCGGAAGCAGCGACCTACCTTGAACCTACACGGATAAACATCCGTGCTAAGTTATAAAGCTCAGTGAGGAACAATAAATATATAAAAAATCACTCATAGTGGTCGTTTCCAAGAACACAATAAACAATATTAGTAACAAGATATGACAGCCATATTAATCCACATGCAAAGATTACAATAACATTGCCATATATCACATGTAATCTTATAACACTACTGTATAATGATAAATCACTATAGCTAATTAAATTCCTCATCATAAATATAAATTGTTCATTCATTATATAAAATGCTTTCTGAAGTATTGTGGGTGTGGATAACGGGTGATACTGTACTGTACTACCCGAAGGTACGAAAGGATATCCGAAGGTATCAACCTGTAGACCCAAATGGGCCGAGCCATAGGGATCTACACGAAGTCGAATTATAGGAACCTATATGGGGTTGAATCATACGGATCCAAATGGGGTCGAATCATATAGCAGCTGCGACTGTAACCTTATAGGCATGCCTATCTATCCACAACCAAGTTTACGTGAAGACAAAATATTTTATCTCATAGGTTATTTGTTTATACTAATACATTTCACTATAAAGTAGATTAATTTAAAATAATATAATATAATATAGTTCTCGACTATCACAGTATATACAACAATCACTACAGTATAATTATATTGCATTCATAAATTCACATTCGAATAAATACATACAAGTATCGTATACTATAACATAAACATTGCCTTTGCATTTCCTTATATAATTTATATAGTGATTGTTGTACATTATCATATCTATATGTTCAAAATAATTTACAAGGCTTAGGAAAAGTTTAAGTAGATTTAGGCCTCATATGGAGTCTTATAGTTTCAAGATTTAAATTATGAAGAAGGGTCACGGTTACTACCAAAATCATGGTAACCGTGACCTAGGTTGTCCTTTTGGTTCTAGACTGCGCCAGACTATCTCACGGTCATTATCAGAAGAGTAATGACCATGGTCTACACTTTTGAAAGGGGTCACAGTTACTACCAATAGCTTAGTAACCGTGAGGTAGGGTGGATTTTGGTTCTAGACTGAAAACTTGACTGCTTCACGGTTACTATCAAAAACCTAGTAACCGTGATGCCCAAACCGCCCAAAGATAAAATTTCAGTCTCGACTTCTATGCCATTTTTTACCTATAAAACATTATTTTTAGGAAATATTCCTTCTACAAAGTTATATATCTATATTTCTAGTTTCCAAAACATCAAGAATCACTCAAATACGACCTATAAATCTCTAGATATCATATAAAAACCACTAACTGCTCCCAGTGATAGGGCAACAGTCCTAACCCGAATTCAAGCCAAATTTTCTCTATCTTACAAATTGTTTCAGGCTTTTAGTTCTCATATAAAATGAATATAAATAAGTCTACTTTCTTATTCAACTGGAATTTCTCAAATTGAGTCACAAAAACTCAAGATATCAATAAATTAGTGATGACTGGTCATATGAACTTTAAGTTAGTTTTCACTATCTTCAAGAGAACTTCCTAAATTCGGTTTTCAATCATGTTTAACCTCAATTTTTCATGATAATAACATGTTATGACATCAATTATCTCATTACTAACATCACATGCATAACAAACATGCACAATAACCATGAGAAGTTTCCATACCTTTAAAGGCTACATCAATGTCTCTCTTTTCCTTATCTTCCTCTTTCCTTCTACTTTCTTCCTTCATCTCTTCTTGGTCTTAGTCCTAGGTTGCTGCAAAACCCTTCTTTCTCTCTTTCTCTCTTTACCATCTACAGCTTGTTCCTTACTTGGTGGAGCACAATTTCATAAACTTGAGAAGAAGAGAAGAAGCAAAGAAGAAAAGAAAAGAAAACAAATGAGCTTAGGCCAAGAATGGTCGGCCAACACAAGAGAAATCCAAATTTTTCTTCTTTCTTTCTAGCCTTCCATTTGTTTAATTCTCATTGGTTGTCCATAAAAATCTTGGCAAAGTTTCATTTTGGTCCCTCTCTTTACTCCTAATCACAAAATCACTTACATCTTCTTTTCTTATATCAATTTAATCTCTAATTATGTCATATCTAGTCATGCTTATGTCATTTACTGTTCATGTATACGTTATACATGACTGCTCATATATATACTATTACTATACACATACACGAAAATTTCTACCATTGAATAAGATCATAATTTCATCGTTAATTTTTAAAATTTTTTTCGATCAATATTCTATATGTATAATTACTACTAGGGTATACTTTGGGTCCTTACAAACTCGGCCCAATATTAAATGTTTAGTTTTTGGTCAAAAATTTAAAAGGCTCACTGATTATCTATACATTGTTAAATACACTATCGGATCGATTAGGTATTGCAACCGATCTATCCAAAGTTAATTGAATATGTCGCATTAGCATATTATATCGTGTAAGTTGTCACATCAAATAATCTAAACCCGCAATTCGCATATATTAAGAGATTTGTTACTCAAGTGCAATTATCATCTAGACATCGTATAAATATAGAAAGGATATAAGAGAGGTAGCTCATATGCATCTATTCTCTCTTTGCTTTCTCTCTTTAATTTAAATTTCGGAGTATTAATTAATATTAATTTCCTGCATTTTAGAAATTAGTTTTCATTTATTTTGCAGATCGGTCACTGCCTATTGTTGATCGGGATCAGCTTGTTTTGCCTTGAAACCATCTTGCTTAGTTCTGACATTTCGGGAATGAAAATGGGAATACAATAGAAAGGACGTGAACATGGGAATGAATTTGAACAGTTTTTTATTTTTTATACAAATACAATAGAAATAGATGGATCTATCTTCTACCTGCCCTAATAATAAAAGTGAATACTATTATTCCTGCCAAGATCAAATCTGACCAACCAAACCTTTATATTGTCTTTATTCACATTTCCTTTTTTTATAAAAACAAATTATTATTATTATTATTATTATTATTATTATTATTATTATTATTATTATTATTATTATTATTATTATTATTATTACTACACATGTCAAGCTATATTTACTTTTGATTTGACCAATCTGTAATTATATTCCACCTCCCTAAAATCAGTGCACCCACCTCCAAATTCTAGTAACAATTTCTAGGTCAGCTCTTCCAAATTTGTAGTTTGGTTGAAACGTTTGTATTAATTGATATTAGTAATTGTAGCTGATAAAAATATATTATAAATGTTTGATAGTCATAAATTTTATACATACATATACACTTTAGTCATTATAATTATTATTAATATTTCAATATTTACCATTACTATTTATCTTATAAAAAAGTTATTCATAAAAAAGATAATAATTAATAGAATGCTATTGTAGGTATAGTATAAATATGGAAAAAGAATCATAAGAGAGGTATCTTATACGTATTTATTCTCTCTATTTTCTCTCTCTAAACTCTCTTTTACTTAAATTTCGAAGCGTTGTTTTGCAGATTGGCCACTGCTTGTTGTTGATTGGTACCGGCTTGTTTCACCTTGAAATCATTTCGGTTAATTCTAACATCTCAGAATCTATCAATTACACATAAAAGAAATTGATATCTAACCAACTATAATTAAACACAATATTAATTAATTATTAATTCAAATACCAACATATATGTCGAGCATTTATCACTCAACTTGAAAACAAAGTAGAATATATTAATCTTGATTTATATAAGACAATACTTGACTTATTTACATAAGCCAAACAATAACACAACTAATGCTATAGGTAAGAAAAGTAGTTTCTAGTTTGTATGTACCTACTAATTAATTTTATTTATTTTTTTGGTGGAAATTTATATATCGGTCACTAATTAAATGTGACCGAGAAAAAAAAATCCGTCACCGATATATAATTGGGTGTGAATCCAAAAAAAATGCAAAATTATAAATATAAAGATATTGTAGGATACAATTTTGTCTAATTGAGAGGTGTAATGAGACATTATAATAGTTAGAGGATGTAAAATTTTGGCCAAGTTTTATGGTACATAATATGTATTTAACCTATTGATTTTTTATTTTTTTTCCTTCAACGTACTCATAGTGTGTGCACGTTACGCATAATGACACATTGATATAGAGAGTGATTGGTGCAATTTTATTAAATTGCTTTGTGTAATGAAATATCCTAAAAATTAATTGTGTAATAATTTTTTTTAATAATACATTAAGAATTATGATTAATTGCAATATTAGCTTCTCCTTTTGGCAAGTTAAGATAAAGCAATTTTAACATAAAATGAATTGCATAAGGTATTATTAATTAGGTAAGGATCAATTACTCGAAAAATTGACCAAGAAACGTAAACAAAATTCGCAAGAGAAGGAATCGACTGCCATTCAATTATTCTTGTCAAAAAAGATCGATCTTGCATGAAGATATTCATGAAAAGACCGTTAAAAATCTATGGGAGAAATTAAAAGTATATTGTACATGAATAAAAACTTTATCATTAAATTGATAGTGAAGCATCTATACACATGCTAAATATGACAGCAATTACACTCCCAAAAGCCCACAAGTCGATGAATTCGATTCTATTGTTATGGATTTAGAGAATGAAATTCTTATGTTGTAAGGCCTTTACAACAACCATCTTAATTATAGAAACATTAGATAAACTCTAATTTATAGTAAGAATATTTTGACTTTGGAGATGGTTAACGAATCTTTATTTGCAAAAGACCTTATAGATAAATAGCTTTTTTCACAATAATAACCATTACGGGAAACACTATGAATAGCAATTTCATTTCAAACGACCGTTAACAGATTTATTGATATTTTTTTCTTTTTAAATTTGTCCGACTTAAATTTTGGAATATTTACCCCATGCAGCTTAGGGTTGAACATCTTCTAATTGCCTTGCATGTCATTGGTAGACCAGGTCATAACTTGATCCGATCAAATCAGGATCAATTTCATCCATGATCATTGAATTTACGCTTAATCGTTCAAAAACAATAAATTTATTTTTCTTGACTTAAATGCCATTGAACTTATCATATTTTTGTAAAATAGTCATCTTTACCAATTTCGATTATAATCCTCGTCGAAATGTTGACATGATACATCATGTCATATGCCTGAATACATGTGGCACGACACGTTAGCAGTCACATCACCGAAAGAGGCCACATGTGTCCAAGCATATAACGTGATGTACTGATATGTCGTATAATATGACCTCTTTCGGTAACGTGGTTGCTGACGTGTCATGACACGTGTGTTCAGGCATATAACATAACGTGTCACGTCAGCATTTCAGTAAGGATTATCATCAAAAATCGTTTAAGATGATTTTTCTGTAAAAATATGATAAATTCAGTGATATTTAAGTTATGAAAAATAAATCAATTACTTTATTAAGTATAAGTTCAGTGATAATTGGTGAAATTGACTCGATCAAATCACTTTCTAATATGCTCTTCCTAGTTTAATCTTTTTCGAATTACCAGTTCTATTGCATGACTTTATTCTTAATAATTGTAATAACTTGTTGTATGCTTAAAAACTTTGATGTGGAATTGTTTCATTCCCTTCATCATTTTTTATAGTCAAAATAAAAAAAATGAAAAAAATATAAATATATTTAAAATATTAAAATAAAGATAAAATATAAAATATAACATAAATACATTGCCAAATTCATTCTAAGGAAGAAGTAGCATGAAATTACGGAAACATAATTTTTATTTCTGGTGGATTTGGTGCAATATTTGTCAGCAAGTTCTAGGGAAGTGGATAAGGCAACATACATTTAGAATTTAATAATGAAATAAAATAACAATCAACTGTAATAATTGGCATGTGAAGTCTTTCATCTATGACTATCACATCGATCCATGTCTAAATATATGCATGTATTACTCTACAAACTTTGTTCAAAAACACAATAAAATGAAAAATAATAATAACAAGGAAACAAAGTTTTTAATATCTGGAATAATACGTTTCACACAAAATTCGAAATCGAAATATTTGCAAATATATTTGACAAAACTTTTAATAAATAATTTATATTTATTAAAATTATCGAAAACAAATTGAAATTTGCTCAAATAATTAAAGAATATAATTTTATCGTAAAATGTTATTTTTTGAAATTATCATAACTTAATTTATTTGATCAGTGCTCGATTAAAATCGGAAAAAGTTTTGAATTTAATTTTTTTAGAGGATTATGAATTTTGTATATACACATATAAAATGTTATCCCTTGGGATGGGACCCAACATTCGTTTGTCTACTTTGTATTATTTTCGTTTTCATGCCCTTTTTAGCCTTGCAAGTGGCTGCCGTCTTGTTTATAATATTCCTCATCTTACCTAATTCTTTCCTATCTATGCACACCGCACAATTTATGTACAAACATATATAAAAAAAATTAATTACTTTAAAATTTTTTTATATAATTATTTTTTATATACTGCTTTGAATATAACGTTGGAATAAATTAAAATGAACAGTAGTACGCCTGTTTGAATTTGTTTATTCAATATATAATTTGATTGATAACTATCAAATGGATTGTAAAGCTTACTAAGTAATATAGAAAATCTTAAGAATTTTGAAAGTATTGTGAAATATTCCTATTTGGATGATTTTTTATATTGGTTATTTTCTTTATATTTGATTTATTTTTTAAATTCATTTGTTTTTTAAATTTATTTGTTTTCTATATAGATCAAGTTTTTGTATCTATAAATACTCTCAGTGTTATTATTTTAGACACATAATAATATAATAGAGAAATCACGCTTCTCATTTTTTTTTCTATATTTTATTCTTATTTTAATTTTATTTATAACACGTTATTAGCACGATAGCTTTTATTGATTGTTGAAAGTCGGTGATTTACGACAACTTGGCTCAAATTAATTAAGAATTATAATTTACAAGATTAAATGATAACTAGATTTAATTTATAAATTTTAAATTATTTTAATTCTCATGAGTTAATGAAATTAATTAACGGTTGAGTAATTGTACCTTACAATAAACTTTAAAAACTGCAATATCCGAAATTATTAAGAAAAAAATGAGAATAACATTTTTCATTGCCAAGGACATTAACATGATTTTAGTGATTTATTTTGCGTAATTGCAAATTGATCCTTGCTTAATTATATTTTAATAATATATTATATATGATGAATATATTTTATGTAAAGCCATATTTGGTTTTCAATTTACTATATTTATATTGTTGTTATGTGTAATACAATTATTTGAAGGTTCCTGAAAAGTTATAATGCAGTTACTTGCATATAATTTGTTATGAAATATATTATTTCTCCAATATGTCCGGCAAAAATTTATTTTTAAAAGATATTCGCTGAAATAGATATCATTTTGAGACTGAGAGAGAAATACTCGAGATCCACTTTGTATAAGATAAGTAATATATTTTTTTAAAGATAATTTGATTTTATTTTGATACAAATATTAGTAAACTCGAAAGTTTACTAATAGATACAAATATTAGTAACCTGAAATTTACTATCAATTATGCAAATATCAGTAAACATGGAATTTATTGATTAAGTGATACTAATATCAGTAAATCTAAAGTTTATTGATTAAAGTAAAATTAAAAATTGAAACAAATACTAATAAACATGAAGTTTATTAACTGTCATAAATATTAATAAACATGAAGTTTACTAACTATTTGATATTAATAATAAAAAACTTGTTTATTAATTGATATAATAAAAATAGTAAATCAGAAGTTTACCAATTAATAATTGATTATTTGGCATGATCGGTTTGATTAGTCTGAATCAATTATAATATATAAATTATCGAGAATTCCTAAATATATATTTATCAAAGAACTATAAGTTTTTTTTTAATTCAATTTAAGAAATTCTCATAACCTACTTGTTCTCAAGAAATATTACTAAAGTATCACTAGCTAATAAAGGAGCTCATGAATTCCCTTAATTCTAGAATGAATAAAGATAATATATGTGGATCCACTATTTACCATGTGAAATACTCAAATATTTTTGAAAGATGCATCAATAAAATGTTAACATGTATATTTATTATCAACTCATAACCTGTAGTTTGTGAGATTATTTAAATTAAGTGCACAACTTTCAGATTATACAATCAAGATATTTTTCTTGATAATGCTAGTGATCATATATCGTGGCTAAAAAATTATTATAAGCCCCTTGTACATGTTCATACTCCAAGGTCTAACAAAAAAAATATTTACTAAATGTTTTCGTTTAATTGCTAGATATTTTTATAAGAACAATAGTGTTATTTTTATATATGGATATATAATATTGATATAAGCAATACTTACATGCATTATGCCAATAAAGATCATAAAATTTATCAATTGCAATTTTAGTTGAAAATTGTATTTTGAGTAATAGCTTTCCTAATATCAGGGAAAGAAAACAACTAAAATAAATAAATAAATAAATATATTATGTATATTTTAGATCCTCATATCATGAATTTGAAGTTTAAAAGATTAGCTAATTATGATACTAATATATTTGTTAGTGTGTAGAGATTTATTAAATCTCATATGTATTAGCTGCAAATGCTCCAATTCAGAACAATGTCCCAGTAGGATAATTTGCCTTATAGGGTAAATTCTTCGTTTTCAAATAAACATAAAATCTACAAATGAAAATGAACAAATAAATCCATAAGATCATATTATGGAGACAGGTACTCTTGAAGAGACCTACGACATAACTAATTTTTAAACTCCAAAAGTGATTTAAATACCTGAAATTAAATAAAAGATCTCAATATGTCATTTGCCATTAAAAATGAACCAAAAAGGATAAAGTTATCGATAATATTTTGTATAAAAATATTGATGTTGATATTTTCAATATAGTGAGAATCTTAAAATTAAATCTGTTGAAAAACACATATATTAATTGCATTCAATATGAATTTTTGGACATAAAGTTCAAAATATTGAAAAATATAACGCTAAAAGAGTACAATTGATATTCATGCAATAAATAATTAAGTCGTAAAATATAATTTATTTTTTTGACATTTATTGCAATTGGTTGGCATTGATTGTAAAAATACATATTTTCTTATAATGATAGTAATATATGAGTATGTAACTAATTGATACTATTTGCCTATTTTATATTAAAATTACTTATAATTCTTGAAAGATTTATCATACTTCACTACAAGAAAAATCCATTTTCCTGATGAAAATTACCGACGGATTTGAGTGAATTTTAGTAGGAAAATCAAATTACCGACGGAATTTAGCGACGGAAAATGGCGAAGGAGAACCGGTTGAAGGGACCTTTGCCGATGGAAATTTTCCGTCGGTAAATTTACCGACGGAAAATATTTAACGTCGCTAATTCGTCGATAGGTGCAGACCAAAATCTGTTTCATTCGCCATATTTACTGATGGAATTAGTTCCGTCGTTAGAGTTACCGACGGATTTATATTTTCCGTCGGAAATTTTACTGGCGGAAATAAGTAAATTTAACGACGGTATATTTTCCGTCGGTAAATTTGCGTTCTGATAAAAAATGTGCGACGGAATTACCGTCACTAAAAATATTATATATTTTTAATAATTATTTAATAAGGTTATTATTTTTTGCTAAGATCAGTATTTGCCATTCTCGTATGTATGAATGGGAATAATTCATATATTTTTAATAATTAGCTAATAATTATTTAAACATGAACTGTTTAAAGTTACATAGAACTATTTAAAGTTATTAAATACATTACATGAAGAAAATAAAATATTTAAAAATATTTTGCAGGTGGAAGCAACTAGTAGTGGCTAAACATGATTTTTTGTTACTTCTACAAATCTATTGGCTAGTTTAAACTGGCATCATATATCTTCTTGAGTATATTATGCTTGATTAAAATTAATAGGAGTTTAGGTTCAAAATGTCAATCACAACAAGACACTAGAGCTCGTTAAAAAAGGTAGCTGCATTAGCAGGAAAAGTGCAGACATATTAAAGATAACATCCCTGGCTAATCCCAATAAAAAGGAGGTGAAACATATTAAAGATAACTTCATGCAGTATCAGATGAATCTACACAACACAGAATTCTTCAAACATATTAGGAAGTGTAATGCCCCAAGAAATACCTTCATTAGAGAGAAGACCGTGACCAGTTGTTCTTTTAACATTGCTGACATTTCAATATCCAATCTTGATTAAATATTTTCTATTTCGACTGTAAGTTTACAAGGTCATTCATAATTTCAACTACTCTCTTAAAATTTATTTTAATTTACTCTATTTATAAATAAGTAAATAAATGTTCATTTTTTCTGACCAAAATTAAAAACCTTATTAATTACTCTAGATTTTTACTAATTTGTTCTTAAAAAAACAATTAATTTACTCAATTATGAAAAATCTATTTTAGAAAGGACATGCTTAAAGGGTCATATTCAAATATATCAAAAAAATTGAAGCAAATTCGATGGTTTATAAATTATTTTTCAGCTCAATACGGTTGCATTTAAGATCAAAAATTTCCCCACTTTTAATTCAACTATACATATTTTTTTCTAATTTGATTTGATCGGAATTGTTTATCTTTAAAAAATTTTTATAGCTTTTATTGTAGGAGTGTGCAAAATTGAACCGACCCGATTAATATGATTCGAATCGATATATTTGAGTAAAATTAATCGAATTAATAGGATCCGTCCGATCTTCAACCCGAATAACAATAATATATAAAGCTGAACACTAGGTTTGAATATATGGAGAAAGTCTATTGACTTGAATTTAGTTATGGTTGTCACTCAATCGGATTATTATTGCTTTGTCTTTGTTTTTTACATTAATATATTTTATTTTAAAAAAATATATAAGTATTATTATTTGCCTAGAGCAAAATAAATTAATTAAAAAAAATTCATCCCGCCCACGGAAATTCCCACAGCATATGGTGCTATTACTGAGCCGTCTCTAAATTTTGCACCTCCAGCTGTCCACCACCACTCTCTATTCCCATTGGACCAAATTCATTTTAAAAATCGAAATAAAAAAATTCAAGGGCAAATTCGTCAATTGATACTCCACTGAAGTAAAATTACCAAAGTAACCTAAAAAGTGCAACCATTTGCCTACATGGCAAGGCCAAGTAATCGCACACTTCACCGACTTACTTACATGTCACAAATCTATTGGTGACAAAGCAAGAGGAGTCTGACATGTAAGCTAGCTATCGCGAGTAGACGTTCGGATTTGAAGTGGAGCGTGAAGTAATTATACTCTGAGGATAGATATTTAGAAGATCAAAAATATCTAACTAAGTCGTCCACGTTGGCAATAAAGCCGGTCCCGATCTGGAATCAGATATTGCACTTTTTTGTCTTTTCTTTCCTCCCAAAAGCGAACAAGAGAAATTCGGTTTCCTTTCTTTCTTTTCCTTTCCTCCAAACAACCAAATTCCCGAAAATATCTCCATCTTCTTCTCTGACTCCGATCTAATCAATCTGAATTCATCGAATATAAGCTTCACACATAGGCCGTGCTTTTTGTTTTTTTTGTGGGTTAATTATGGGCGAGGAAGTGAAGATGACTGAATATGAAGCAAACGGGGAAGAAGGAGTCTCAGACTGGGAGATTGGCCTACCTAGTGTTGATGATCTTACTCCTTTATCTCATTCTTTGATTCCTCGGGAGCTCGCGTCGGCGTTTAGCATCACGCCGGTTCCTCACCGGACGCTCATGGAGGTCAACCGGGAATCGGAAAATACTCTATCGAGTATTCGCGACGGTGGACAGTTCAAAGCTCTGTCTTCGAGTAATTTTAAGTCCTATAATAACGAAGAGCAAAGTCGTGAACCGGTGGTGGTGGAGGCGGAGACAGAGGCTGACGCGGAAGAGATTAACACGGATCGGGACGGGTCAGGGTCCGAGTCGAGAAAGTTGAGGAGAGTTGATTCGGAGGAGGCTGATTCGGCCTTGAGATTGGAGAATTCCGGTGAAGATCCGGCGGCCAGGACGCTGAAACGGCCTCGTCTTGTGTGGACCCCGCAGCTTCACAAGAGATTCGTCGATGTGGTGGCTTACCTCGGTATTAAAAACGCCGTGCCAAAGACTATCATGCAGCTGATGAATGTTGAAGGTTTGACCCGCGAAAATGTCGCCAGTCATTTGCAGAAGTACCGGCTTTATTTGAAAAGGATGCAAGGCTTATCTAATGATGGCCCATCAGCTTCCGATCAGTTGTTTGCTTCCACTCCTGTGCCGCAGAGTTTGAACGAGAGTGTTAGTGGCGGTGCCGCCGCTGCCGCCGGTGGCAGTAATGGTGGTGGAGCTTCTCAGGGGAATGGGAATGGCCATGTAGCAATGCCCATTCCTGTGCCGTATCATCATGCAACAGGGCCAATGATGCCAATGCCTATGTATGGTCCCATGGGAATGCAAATGGCTAATAATCATCAGCATCATCATCATGGATTTGATGGTAATCATCCATATAATGTCTTGCAGCAGAGGGATTGGAGCGGGAATAATTATGGTTCGGTTGTGCCCTACCCGCTTCGTCCTTACCATGCAGTTCCTTCCAATGATAACATGTGATATCAAGCTGAATTCTTTCTAACACGCCTCAAGGACAGAGAGAAAGAGGTGAGTTTCTTTGATTGAATTCGATACGGTGTTATTAAGATACTAATTGCTATTGTTTTCTTTTTCATCTGGATGAGTTACAGTCGGGTCACTACATATTTAGGATAACGTTGACAGATTCCAAATTTCTAACCAGGATTATACTATTATGCCTGGCTAGAAAAGGATTTACTGGTTTTTTTCCAGAAATATGTTGTGGCAGAGACCCTGTTCTTTGATCTGGTTTTATGGTCTGACTTGATGATTGAAGAATTCTTATGTGAATCCGTTTCTCAAGAATTCCTGTCGTTTTAACGAGGAGCTTCAGTTTTAGAATTCATGGATGCATTGGCTCGATTTTTTATGTTTGAAATTAGTAGAAACTGATATTTATGGAACCGCCTACATCTGAATATAAGATATGATTTTGATATTGTTCTACTTATTTCTACTTCCAAACTCTCGATGTTTTTGCTGTCTGAATTTCTAGTGTGTGAGGAATAGTGATAAGGCCATTGGGCGACCTAATTTGTTATGCATTTCCCCTCTTTAGTTTATGTTGTGAAAAGGCACTAAATTTTAAAAATTAGTTATTATTTTTTTTAATAGCTTCCCATTTTAAAGCTCTTAGGAACTATAATCAAATCCTGTTGAAACTTGGGTAATGAGGAAACCCTGAAACATGCAGGCTGAACAATGCAATTGAGACTGTAGAAAACTTGGGAGTTTAAGGGACCATCACAACCACTGAGAAGGGAAATTTGGCAAACTCCAATGTGGACCTAGTGACAACGTGTGCACACACTCTTCTTTGAAGCTGACAATGCTGCAAGACATCACTTCTATATATGTGCATTATCCAGCCATGGACCATTGCAATCACTTGTTAATACTGGGAAGCGAAAGTGGGGGTTGGATATTTTGTGGAAGAGTGATATTATGCCCTCTGTTCTGAAGCACATCAGTGAATAATAGGCACATGCATGTCACTGTATCAGCCATTTCTTAACTTCAGTTTAAAATTGTTTTCTCATTGTCATATCAAAGAACGGACTGTTCTATGTTTGCAGAATATATTTTGTCTATGAGATTGACCGAGTTACATTTTATATGTATATTATTATGTGGTGGTCCATATACAAAGTACCGTCTGTGTCAGAATTTTTGTTTTTGCTATATGGTGAACTTATATCTGGAACACATTATTACTTTTTCATTTTTAATTAGGTGAAAAATGCCCGCTGATATTTTTGTACAAGTGCTTGTTCAATGGAAACCATCTAACATCAAGCAAATTAAAAAACTGCAATGCATAAAGTACTACTTATGTTACGCTATTTATATTGCTACCTGATTCATTTACTGAATATAACATCTTACATATTTGATGTTCAATATCTGCTTTTATTTCGGGATTTCCAATCAACTGGCTGCTCAAGAAATTACAGTTTATATTATCTATTTTTCTGTAGATTCTGAAGTTTGACCTACTACATCTAGAATTCAAAATGGCTGAAAGTGCTTGCATGGCATACATCAAAGGAGTTTCGGAATGGTGACAATCCAGAGACGTGTTTCAGATATGACAGAGGTTTTGCAGGAATCATATCCGTAATTCTTCTTTTGGTATATGCCTTGCTGTTGTTGTCAGAGGGCAGCTAAAGGAACCTGGCAATCCACTCATAGCTAACTTTAGCTGAGGATAAGTCTTCCCTTAAATTCTTAAAGTATTCTTTAATTGATAAATGCTAAATAAATTTTACAAATTGAATATATCAAAATTTCTTTTTTGGTCCATAAAGGGACACTAGGCAAAATTTGCAGCAATATGATGTGTAGTGAATGCATCTATCTTTCAATATTATTTTGGAGTTGTCCTGAAAGTAGGCTGATTGATTAGTTGTGTGCTTACTTTTCAAACGTTTTTTGTCTCATATATTGAAGCTTCTAAAAAATTCATAGGAAAGATCTTGTACTGAACATTTTCAGAATTTGATGTTTGCTATCTATATTTTTGTGTCATTTTGCTTATATATACTGCTGAGTTTTTGGATTATCATTGATGAGGGAAGAATATTTATCGTTCCAGTCCTGATGACCTGGCTCAATTATAGATGGTTGATGATGGGCGAGAAGTTTTCAATGGCTCCAAATCAATCAGGCAGAACAGCTTTCGCATTCGAGCAAATGGCCTAAATCTTGGGGACAATGCTGCTATTGTTCTCTTTATAATACCTATTTATGTGCCTTGAACCAACATTTTTATTATATCCTTATTTTTAATGCCATTGAATCTCGATTTGCAGTGGATTTTTGCCGTAGAATATCATCCAGGTGTTCCAGATTTTACAGTAAGCTTGGTTTCTGGTATCCTGGTAAGATTGGTCTTTCTTTTTCACAGCCTGACTAATGAGTCTGAATTGGAAAAACAAGTTTAAGGAACTTGAGCTTAATATTTGTTGGAAATGTGGTGTGTTGAGACCATTTGAGTTGGTGGGAAACAGAATCCGTTGGTTGAAAATGGTACAATCAAAAGATAGGCCGAAGTCTAAAAGAGAGAATCTGGTAAAGGATTGAAGAAGAATGAGGACAAAGTAAAAAGTAACTTTAGCAGTGTATAAAGAGTGAAGCTTTATATATTTGCGAAAACTAAAAGATAAAAATTGAAGCACTTATGCTGTTAAAGTGCTCACAATGACGTATAGCTCAAATAGCTGTTTTCATTTTTTCTTGAATATAATTCTTTATTCTATTGAAAGGTCCTCCCATTGAATATTTTTTCTGGATAGAAGAAAAAGGAAATGGTCCTTGAATATTTTTCTTTTTGGGAAGATGAGGGAAATTCTTTTATGTTATTCTCTTTTCTTCACTTATCTGGATCTCTTTTCCCTACGGTCTACTAGTGCCAGAGGGGTTTTGTGCACAGTTCAGAATTTTAGTTTACTCGGATGTTATTTGGGAGACGGAAAATAAAAGGGAAATATCTTTTTCAATTTAAAAATTTAGGTTGGAATATCATGATAGTCAAAGGTGCTTGATGCAAATTAGTACTTTTTGGTACTAAGATAAAAAGCTTTTTTATTATAAATTGAAATTGTCGTATGCTATTATTACTAATAGCAAAGTGGAGCGTAATATGAAGTGAAGAGTAAGTAGTATATGGCGTAGAGATAAAATTAGGTGAGAAACTGAGAATTGAACCCTTTATACACGAAGTACAAATAGATTATGTTAGCTACCTTCAGTAGCTGCAGGACAGGGACGAAGATTAAGATTAGGGGTGTGTAAAAACCGAACCGATCAATTCGGATGTGATTAATCGGGTTAATATGATCGGTTCGGTTTTTAATATTATGTATATTTTGGGGCTGGGTCGGGTGAAACCCGACTAACCCGAACCCGACCGAATAATCCGATTTTTTAAATATATAAATAAAAAAAATTAATTTCTCTACAATATTAATTAATATATAATATATATTTAATGTAATTTTGAAATTGTTAGTCTGTTGTATTTTTAAAATATTTTTTATAGCATGTAATATTATTTATTTGTATTAATTTACGATTTTAATTTAAATATGTAAATTAAAAAAAAATAAAAATCGGGTTATTCGGGTTGGGGCCCGAAAAAAAGAGGGTTAATTGGGTAGTGGCTCGATTTTTATATAGGGTAGGGTCGGGTGAGAAAAATATAAAAATTTCGGATTTCGGGTTAATCGGGTTCACCCGAACCCGATCGATGCACACCCCTAATTAAGATATTACTTCTGCTTTCCATTTTAAGTAGTCATTTATTTTATTTTACTTTATTTTAAATTTCTTTTTAGAAATTTAAGTAAAAAGTTAACATATCTACTTCTATTTTTTTTATATAATACTATATTTGATAAAATGATAAATTTAATTTTGATTCTGTAAAAATTAAAGTATGCATTTAGAATTAAAAAATATAAATTAGTCAGTTGCTAATTTTTGTATAAAATCAAGATTTTTCAATAATTTTCTTAATATTTGTGTTGAAGTGAAAGTCACTATTTAAAGTAGGGTTGAGATACGGTTTGATTCATCAATTATTTAATTCGTACAAGATGTTGGCCATATGTTTTTCCAATCATTTGATGATAGGAATCATGACAATGAAAATTAGTGCTTTCCTTGAGTAACTTTTGATAGCAAAAGAGCTTAAATGCTTAGATGCCTTCCTCATATGTTGGGCACAGCAGTAGTTGTAAAGTGGAAACAAATTTCACTTGTCGATAATAGACTCTTTCGTATGAAACCCAAGCAAATTAAACCAATGCAGCTATTTTTCAGGGAAAGGTTGCAGTGGAAGTTTGTCTTAAAAGTTCTATTCGCCTTTGAAATTATTTTTGAAATAAATGTCTCTATAGTCATTGAAATACGTTCTAAAATGTCCACATAGTAATTAAAAAGAATGTAAAAATAATTGATAATGGTGCTAAAATACTTCTATTTCTAATACTCTTTCAGAACTTGTAATTTGTGGAGGAATTTTAACTTGAAAGAACAGTCAAGAGGCAAAATAAATAAAGTATTGGAATTAATGTGGAGTGCATAATATCTTATCCTTATTTTTCAGGAGACAATAATCTATAGATGGGATTTGCATCACCTGAAAGAATAAAACGTACTCGAGTTTATCACATATAAGGAAGATTTCACAGATAATAATAATTAAGCGACAAGATGTATTTAGCCTGTGATGTTCTATCAGAAATCTGCTCACCTTCAGTTTTAGTAATAGAAATCCTTAGTCATAGAAATTTATAACCCACCCTGTCACATTTTTATATTGCACAACCACTGCTGTCACGCCTTGGTAGAAAGCGTCTGGATCTTCACCCCTGCCTCTTCTTTCCATGTTTTCCTGCCAACCGCTGATTCATTGAAGAAAGACCGAATTGGTTACCAACAGTAGTTAGATACTCTGTAGCATTGCTAACCATGGAACTACGAACTCTTCTTAAAATGTTGCAATTAACAGATCCAGACTTCCAAAGCCTGATCCCATAGTAATCTGTTGTTTTCCTCCTCCAGTATGCATGACCTAGGTCGCCATATCCTTATCCAAAAGTTTGAAGAGAAGCATTAAGACAATGAAGGACCACTGGGGCACACATTAGTTAAGTAGTCTCTATCCAACTGCACCCAGAAAATTTTCTTGACCTTTGTCCCTTCTTCCTTTTCTTGAACCTTTCAGCATTTTCCCAACTGCCACTAGCAGCATATAAATCTGACAAAAGCATATTGTTTCCAGCATTCCCAGGCTCTACCTCAGCCAAATGCCTAGCAGCTATCTCAGCAAGCTCTATATCCCCATGATTCCTACATGCTCCAAGTAGCGCCCCCCAAACAAATAGATCAGGCTTTACTGGCATCGATTTAATTATATTGTAAGCCTCCGATAATTTACTAGCTCTACCAAGAAATCAACAATGCAAGCATAATGCTCCAATCTTGGAACAATCTTATACTTGTCCTGCATCAAAAGAAACAAACTTTTTCCAAGTTGAACCGTTCCGGCATGGCTGCAGGCAGTAAGAACAGCTGTAAAACTCAAGTGATCGAGCTTCTTTCCCTCGAGCTTCTCCATCTGATTAAAAAGCTCAATAGCTTCGTTGCAGTACCCGTGATTTGCATACCCAAAAATCATTGAATTCCAAGTAACCGTGTTCCTCTTAGTCATCTTAGAGAACACCATCCTTGCTTCAGATATAAGACCAGATTTGGCATACATGTCTACAAGAGCACTCCTTACATATATATCCTCTTCAACTCCAACCACCAATGCATAACCGTGTATCTCTCTCCCAATCCTTGCATTTGCCATGCTTGCACAAGCAGGCAATAGAGTGCTAATAGTAGCAGAATTGGGATAAAATCCATGTTCCAACATCTGTCTAAATGCATCAAAAGCTGCCTCATTTTGAAAATTCTGCACATATCCTGAAATAACCGAAGTCCAAGAAACAACATCAGGCTCCACACCATTAACTAACATCATTTCAAATAGATTTGAAACCATTCCTTTATCACCTGCCTGTGCAAATCCTGAAATTAAGGAGTTCCAAGTTACTAAATCAGGCTTAACACCCGATAATTGCATTTTCTCCACTAAGCAAACTCCTTCCTTTGCAAGACCATGTTGAGCATAACCCAAAACCATAGCATTCAATGCCACCAAGTCTTTCCCTTTCATCCTATCAAACACTAACCTAGCCTTTTCAACTTTCCCACATCTACAATACATATCGATCAAGGCAGTATTAACAACAATGTCAGATTCAAATGAATGCCTCAAAATTAGACCGTGTAATATCTTCCCAATTCGTAAATCAAACTCATGGCCACAAGCTCTAAGAACACTAGGAAGAACGAACTTGTTGGGTTTTAGACCTTCATTTTGCATTTTGTAGAAGACAGATAAAGGTTCCTGATAAAACCCATTTCGAGAATAGGCGCCAATGAGCAAGATCCAGTGGCTAATGCTTGAGTCAGAAATTTGTTCGAAGAGTTTACGTGCATTAGATAACTGGTTAGTTTCTGTGTAGAAGGAGATGAGCTTGGAGGCAAAGTGAGTTGAATCTGCTAAACCGGTAATGATCAACCGGGCATGCAGTATTCTGCCAGGGTTTAGTGAGTGATCGTGGCCATAAATTTGGATGAGTTTAGCATAAATATCTGGTAGTGGTTGAAAGGAAGGGTATGTGATTGATGTTTTAAATTGGGGTCTATACAGAGAGTGCATTTGGTAATATACAGTAGAAATCAATATTATTGACATAATGTCTTTCTAATTACTTGTGCAATCCCCTCCTATTCTATTAGAATATTTTTAAATATTTGAAAAAGAGCGTTTTTACCTCTTTATTATGGATGATCACGGAACGGAAAATTGCTCTCCACCTAGTGTCTAGTCAAGAGCTGGGAATTTTCCATCCCCGCCCCTGGTAGAATATAATTTTTTAAAAAAATTAATTATAACTAAAATATAATATTTAATAATTAATTATAATTAAAATACATCTTTTAATAATTAAAAAAATCTAAATTCAATCACAAATCAAATTAATATAAATTTTAAAATTTGATAAAATTAAAATTAAATATAATTTAAAATTAAATTATATAAATATAATTACTAAATTTTGGAACGGAAAAAATTTGAGGTGGGGATCACAATCGTCTTCTCCATCCCAAATTTTAAATCGGAGAATATTTTTCCTTCATATCTGTCTATACAAAAAAAATTTTCGAAAATTTTCGGCTCCTTTCGAGACGGTTTCCTATCGGAGACTGGGAATGATTATCCTTACTCTTTGTATATTTTGGAAGATAATTTACTTGCAAGAGCACTGAAATTTTTATTTATATTTTTTTAATTTTTTAATTTTAGGTTCTTACTTCAATTCTATATTCATTTCTTCAAATGCTGCAGGTAACTCCGCCAATGATCGATTGTTTAGCCCGGACAACACAAGGAGCAATATAGACTTTAACCTTTTGTAATTGAAAAGGAAAAATATAATTATTCAATTTGTATTTTTTTTCTCTCGTAAAAATAAACTTTAGTTTGCTTTGGATGGATGCATGTAATAAAAAAAAAAACCAATGTGAGTCAGTTTGGTAATAATAAGATAATTGAATCAAAATACAGTTTAAGAATAAATATGCATTATTTTATATGTTTTAGAGACAAATTTGATTATTTTCTCTATATTATACTTTCTTATGTTGCAGGATCATTAGGCCACAAAAATTACAGTAAAGGTTTTGCTGCATAATTTGGACCAATTTCTCTATTACCATGGATTAAACAAGCACTAATTAGTAAACCGGGTGCCTTACTTCATGATGACTTGGGCTAAAAAATTTCGAGTCATACGTTACGAACAAATTATCTAAAATGTTTAGACAAAAATCGACCATAATTTTTCGATAAGGAAAATTTCGACTGTCAAATTAGTAACTTTGATAATTGTAGAGAAATTGGAAAAACTTGCATACCTAACTCTTACCCTATTTATAAGTATGAGATACTTGTTTAGTAGATTTGAGATACAACGCTTCTTCCTTAAATAAAATAAGCAAATCTCTTCCTAATTTGGGAAAAAAAAGAGAAGAATTATCTTCTCCTAATATATTGAGATTGTGCTCATTAATGCCTTGGTCCGATTCTGATTTCTCTTGTTAGGATCTGATCTTTGCATCGTAAGATATACTGACTTGTATATTGTTGTAATTGCTCGACGTAACCGAATATTTCATGAAGATAATTTCGTGTTCTGAGATGATAAGATGCATATGCTGCTTGGAGTATCTGAACTGTCAGCTAAGATGTTGTCATCACTTTATAGTCGTTTTACTAATCTAATTCTTAGCCAAATTTTGCAATTAATTATAACCATTCACAATAATACTGCTTTTTCAATCTTTATTTAATGTGGCTTATTGTGCACGTGAATTGTTATTTTTGGAGACTACATTATTAATAATTTTAATACTCTAATGAATAAAAATTGTTATGATCTAATCCGTCTATCTATCCTCTCTCTATATATATAATCAATTTATACTATATATAAAAATGGAAATGAAGAATTTTTTTTGACAAAAATAACCTTAATAAAACTTTTAGGTGGGTTCTCCATCCATACCATGCCTCACTTGTCAAACACTGGCTAGTATGGATACTCAAATGCACCCATCTGTCTACAATACATTCCAAGATCTACACAAAAAATAGGGATGACCATGAAGCAAAAAAAAATTAATTAATTCATTAATATCGATTTTTTAAAAATATTAATTATTAATCAGTCTATTACATTCGGTTAATCAGTTCATCGATTTCGATTTTTCGGTTTGGTTAATCATTAAAATTTATAACATAAAATTATATAAAAAAACTAGATAAAATTTAATTCAATTTTCAGTGTGTAAAGTAATTTAATATAAAAATTATGAAACAAACATAATTTACTAGCCAAAATTAATGTTTTATAAATTAATAGCTAATATTATAAAATAGATTTGATATTTATTGAAAATTACTATATTTGATTCTAAGTCAAATAAAATTTTGGATAATACTGTAATTAAATGCTATTAAGTAAAATATGAACACCAATATATGATAAAAAAATATATAAAAGTTAATTGTATACTATATATAAATATTGATATATAATTAAAGAAAATGATATAATATAAATTTAATTTAATGTATTATATAAATTTTATAGGAAAATATAAAAAATTAAGGTATAAAAATAAAAATAAAAATATAATTTAAATATATTTTAAAATATTATTTTATGTAAATTTTAAAGAGAAATAGAAAAAAAGTGAAGATATACATATATATATATATATATATAGGGATGAAAAAAATCGAAAATATGGTTAACCGTAAAATCGGTTTGAAATCGAATAA
This sequence comes from Excoecaria agallocha, assembly GCA_037975025.1. Taxonomy (NCBI): domain Eukaryota; kingdom Viridiplantae; phylum Streptophyta; class Magnoliopsida; order Malpighiales; family Euphorbiaceae; genus Excoecaria; species Excoecaria agallocha. The sequence continues at coordinate 3,336,850 of JBBPFJ010000020.1, read as the reverse complement.
ATTATTATGGTTAATCGATCCGATGAATTCAGTTACGGTTTTTAATTTTTATATTTTTTATTAATAGGTACGGTTTACGTTTTTAGGTAACGGTTAACCATTACTCTACGGTTAACCGGTTCATATATATATATATATATTTTATATCTTCAATTTTTTCTATTTCTTTCTAAATTTTATATAAAATAATATTTTAAAATATATTTAAATTATATATTTATTTTTATACCTTAATTTATATTATGTCATTCTCTTTAATTATATAATAATATTTATATATAGTATACGATTAGCTTTTATATACATTATTTTTTATATTAAACTAAATTTATATTATGTCATTTTTTTTAATTATATAGTAATATTTATATATAGTATCCGATTAACTTTTATATATATTATTTTTTTATCATATATTGGTGTTCATATTTTACTTAATAACATGTAATTACATTTTCTTATATTTTAAAGTTTATGTTATAACATTTAATATTATTCAATATTTTATTTAATTTAAAATCAAACATATTATAATTTTCAACAAATATCAAATCTATTTTATAATATCAGCTATTAATCTATATAACATAAATTTTGACTAGTAAATTATGTTTGTTTCGTAATTTTTATATTAAATTACTTTATACATTTGAAATTGAATTGAATTTTGTCTAATTTTTTTAAATAATTTTATGTTATAAATTTTAATGATTAATAAAAAAATATTGGTTAATCAAACTAAAAAATCGAAATTGATGGACTGATTAACCGAATATAACTGACAGATTAATGATTAGTGATTTTAAAAAATCGATATTAATGGGCTGATTAATTTTTTTGCTAATAAAGCGGTTAACCAGTTTATACTCATCCTTATATATATATATATATATATATATATATATATATATATATATATGAACCGGTTAACCATAAACTAACAGTTAATCAGTACTTAAAAATTTAAATCGTAATTATTAACTAAAAATATAAAAATTAAAAATTATAACTGAATCAATCGAATCGATTAACCGTAAAAATCGATTCGATTTTAAATTTATTTTACGGTTAATTATATTTTTAATTTTTTTTTCATTCCTAAAAAAAAGCCTAAATGGCAAATGATAATACTTTCTGAAATTCCTAGAAACTCGTTTTTCTGACTTTATCTCTTAAGGTTAGCGACTTGGGCATTCGAGTGTTTATACCAACCCTACCAAGAAACTCCTTTAGTCTCAGGTCCCAATCCAACAATGGTCTTGACGAATTCTTACCCAATCCGACATCTTCCCGTTATACTCATTTTCTTTCTTTCTCTCTCTCTCTATATATATAAGATTCTTTCTACATTCTTAGATGACTGCGAATGAAAATCACCTTCTAAAATTTAAAATTTAAAAAGTATAATTTAATTTTTAAAATTTAATTTGATGTAATATTATTATTAATATTTTAAAATTAAAGCAATTTAATTTTTAAAATAACGATTCTATTAGTTGGATTATTTTTCATCAATTGACTATTGACGTAATGAAATGGATGGCACGTGTCACTTCAGAATGATACATAGAACATGATGTGGTTAAAAATGGACAAATTAGCATATATGTGTCCAATTATTGATTATCACATATTATTTATATCGTTACGTCAGCCGTCAACAAATAAAAAATGATCAAACTGACGGAACTATCATTTTAAATATCAAATTACTTTAATTTTAAAATATTAAAAGTGATATTACACGGAATTAAACTTTAAGTATTAAATTGTATGTTTTACCAAATTTCATGAAGGATTTGTACTTTTAATCTTTTTAGATTTATCAATTCTATTAAATTTTTATTTAACTTTTGTGTATTAAAAAAGTTTTAAATATAATGTAATGCAATAATAATTTAAATATTTAATGATTAAAAAAATAATTTAAGAATTTAACAAGAAAAATTGTATAAAATCTGGGATTTCATAATGCATTTTTTTCAATTATTAATGACCAATAAAGATATGTGTAACAGCATAAGACAGTTAGGACCAGACACAGCGAGCCTAAAACGACATGTATATTATGAATCTCTAACTACTGGCGAGGAACCCAAATGCAATAAACGGTTGTAATTTGAAGAAAATGTATGGATTGAATTCCCATCGATTGCCTAATAGCCTTCTCTTTCTGCCTCATTTTTCCTCAAGATCTTTTTTTTTCTTCCATAATCAACTAACCCCATCAATTCCCACCTCTAGATACAGCTATGGAGGTCAAATTTACCATCTTTTATTCGCTCCTCAATCACCATCTGCAGTTTTCACGAATTTTAAGGATAGAAGAAGTGTCGGTCTTACCCTTTTGAGAGCTAGTCGCAGAGAGTCTCCTTATGAAGTTTTGGGGGTTTCTCCTTCAGCGAATCCTGATGAAATTAAAAGGGCTTATAGGAAACTTGCTTTGAAGTATCATCCTGATGTTAATAAGGAGGTATGCAGAACTTAAAATACTAATCTTTATCAGATTTTGATAAGTTGGGTATAGTTCTTGGTGCATTAAGCTTAGATTATGGAGAATTTAATTTGGGAATATCTACTTTGCTCTGTCTTTGTTTATTGATTGTATTGAATCTTGAGGATATTGGATCTGATTTGTGTTATATGTTGCTCTTTCTTTGAATTGCCTCATGTGCTGAATTGATGAAATTGTTAGAACATTAGATTTATTGTTCTTTGCAGAAGCCCATTAGGATTTCTGGGTTCTGGATAAGTTTTAGGAATATGGTTATAGAATTGAAGAAAATCAAAGCCACAATTACTTCTTTATATAAAATAAAATTTCATAAGTTTGATAGAAAATATAAGCATGGCCTTTTTAATCCAAAATATGATGATGTAGGTATGACAATTTGGAGTGCTTGGGATGTAGGGTGTTTTGTTATTGATTTTCTCTTTCAAAATTTCATGTTTGACAGGCAAATGCACAAGAGAAATTTATGAGGATTAAGCATGCGTACAATACATTGGTGAATTCTGAATCTCGGAGAAAGTATGATGATGGAAAGTCATCTGGTTTTTCATACTCTGAAAGAAGTAAAAGCGGAAATGCACAGAATGAGGAAGAGTTTTATGGATTTGGTAAAAATGGAAAACATAATCTTTTAGATTAAGAGTTATCTGCTAATTGAGTCCATTGCACCTGCCTGTAAGTTAATGCAGGCATGGTCACATGCCAATTAGGGTGTCTTGACTAAAGGAATGTCCAATTTGATTCTTCCTAACAATACAACTGATAAATTGATTGAAAAATTTGCTCAGATGAATCTTTGAAATTCAAATGCTACATGGCACTGTAACTTATGATTCTGTTTCTACATAAAGATATATAGCATAAGGATACTTCCAACTTGAGGGAAGGCAGACACAGCTGACATGACATGTTCTACAATTCTACAAATGTCTGTTTGACAGGCTGATTTTAAATAAGTGAATTTTTTTTTTCTTGCATTGGTATCTAGTTGTCTTTCTTGGATCCTTTGGTGGATAACCCTTGACCTGCGTAGGAATGATTTTCTGAAAGTATGTTGATGTCTTTCTTAATGGCTGTTATTAGGCATTAGGTTCACTTGTTCTTATACAAAACCGCTTCATGCTGCAGGTGATTTTGCGAGAGATGTGCAGATAACAATAGGTAGTTTATACTGTCTATCAGATAGGACTACATGTTCTTTCTCATGATGTCTCGAGATATTGTTTGGCATCATTTTTCTTACCTCTAGTTGCAATACAACTTAGTTTGGTAACCTCTCTGAGCCTGATTTCGATGTCACAGGGGACTTCTTTAGAGATCTGCAAGAAGAATTTCAAAACTTGGAGGCCAATGCTTCATCACAAGGGAAACCAAAGAGTCTATGGGAAGAACTAGCGGTATGCATCTGCTTTCTTTGCTATTCTTATGCGTAATTAATCCATTTTCTCATTCATCAGCCTACATGGATTTATGGCTCGATAATTATGTAAATAGCAATGGACTTTTGATACAACTGCCTCGCATGCTATGATATTTTACTTCTTATAGGAAATTGGAGAAGAGTTTGTGGAATTTTTAGAGAAAGAACTAAATATAACAGATACTGAGATTGAAGAAAATGACAACAGATTTCAAACAAACAGTTCATTCTCCAGTTCTGGGACAAAGAGCACTGGAAATAGTTCTCCAAACCCAGATAGCAAAGGTGGCAGCATTAAAGATAACATTGATGAGATTGAAGCTACTCTTGCTCAGTTGAAAAAGGAATTGGGATTGTAGCGCATAGAATACAGCCTGGCATTAGTCCTTTGATGCAGGACAGATACATTAAGGAAATGCTCAGAAATTATTGCTTGGCAAGTTGGCAGTGATTCCTCATCAGAGAAGGCAATCTCTGTGTGAGGAATGCTCAAAACTAGTAGTAGATTAAAAGGCTAAAGTTTCGGCAGAAGTGCATTCATGTCTTTTATACCATTCTGCTCTTTGCTCAATATTAAATTTTTGCCTGTGGAAGTTTTGAGTTTGTAGATATTGAATGTGGTAATTTCAAGTAGGGAAAACTACTAATTCGTTTTGTTCCTGCAATTGATCATGTGCAAAATGTACAAACACCAATTAATGAATACAATTAAGAAAAGTGCACAATCATGACATAAAAGTTTGTGTGTTTTTTCCGTTTTTCTTTTTCTGCCTCCTTTCATATATGCAGATTGTGACCCTGGCATGTAAGCAGCAATTTCAGGACCGTTAGCTGTATTTTGGGACTAATTAGTTGCTGACATGGGGCTGCTAAGAAGTGAGCCGTCCTTTCACACAAGGCAAAAAACTGAAAACTATGATCATAAAGGAAACCCAAAGTCATCAATTGCAAAAATTTATCATTTGACAATTAAAATTTGTTACCAGTTTTGCACAACCAAGTACGAACTCGCATACTTAACAGGTAAGAGTGACAGTCTCAAAAGGTAAGAGTGACAGTCTCAAAGAAGGGTATGGCCTAACAGAGACTTAGTTCACTTTCTCTGTCTTATCTCTAACATGCTACATGAAAAATTGGAAAAAAAGAAAAAAATATAACAATACGAATATCTAATTGGAATAAACAACACTCGAATTGAAACATGTATCTAGTCCAGAGATACCATAAAACTTAGTCTATCAACAACTCCAGCAGCTCTTCGAAACAACTAGTAGCCGAAATTTAGTTAGAAGATGCTATGTATCCAATTGTCTCCTTTCAATACCTCTCCCCAAACCGGAAAAACAGAGATCCAGTACCAGTATTATGATCAACAGCATACTCAGCTCTTACTAAACCCAGCTTCACACCAAGACCGTATGACGAACCGTGACCCATTCTCCTGTAGACCTCTGTTGGGTTCCCCTTGACATCCTTCGAAGTTCCTAGATCATTTCCATGCTCTGCAAATGCATATACATGTGTGTTTCTCACAGGGATCCTTATTTCAGCTCCAACCTGCAGGAACATCGGAAAGATAAATCAGATGTTTGTCTGCAGTTCTCAATTATAAATTGCGAACCGCTTGTAATTTCTCCCTACAAGTAACTAGTTCTAGCAAAATTTTTGGTACAAATCTCTTCCCACATTCACATGAAATAGCAGTAAATATAGAAGAAATTTGTCCTAGGCAGTAATTTCTCCCCCGTAATTGTTACCTCAAGAATGTTTCTGGCTGCCCCCAATTCGCCCATGTTGTAGCCCCTCACAGAATAAGGCCCACCAAGGGTAAAAGCATCATAACTTGGAAGGTCTCCTACACAACCACCATAATGACCATTTAGGACAAGTACAGGTGGTGGTGGTTTACCAGCACCTTCCTCCACTTGCTTCAATTGTATGAATCGCGTAATTGTCAGCTGGTGGCGGTTAAAGAATGGAAACTTGCTGCCGAGTCCAAGGCCTTGGTCCACCTGCAGTTCATCAATAAAAAAATGTAGGTACAAGGAAAGTTAATATGTCACATAGGAAAGACAGAGAGATTGGAATATATTCTCATACAGAAGAAGAAACCCACTTGATTCAAGAATCTGCACACTGACACCAAAATTCCAAAACACACAATATCCGCTAACATAGAGGACCAACCTCAACCAAAGTGCAATCATATCATTTTTGACAGATATCAATGCTTAAAAAGAAATAGTAAACAACAATAGTAAACAACTCAGTTCAAGAAACACAGGAAGTTCGAACAGCAATAGGACAGCTTCCATTCCAAATGTTCTGTTTCAAAAAATCTTTTTAAAATTTTTGCAATCCAAGATCTACTAAATTCAACAGAAGCAATAAGGCATCAGGACACTGATTCTGCAACTCAAGGTGATGAATGATCCATTTATGAAGAGAATAATTGAAATGCAGGAAAATGCTTCCTTGCCTAAGCATTAAATCATTTTCTTTCCCAACCTCAGTAAGTCGCTCAAAACTAAGAGACGGAGGAAGAAAATGAGAAGAGGACCTAAAAGGCAAGATCATGGGAGCTTCAAGCAACTTACAAGAGTTTATACTTTACCTAACCACTCACAACAAAATAAATTCCAAAAACCCATCAACAAAGATTGAGCTAACCTGAAATACATTCCTTTCACCAACTACAGCTCCATTTACAAACTTGGAGTTATCACGCGTGATATTTGCTTGTAGAAATGCCATTCGATCAATGCCAGTACCACTGAGGGTTGTTGGAGGTCCATCTGCACTAATTCCTCCACTTGGCAACACTCTTTGACCATTTGCAGAGATATGGCTGCTTTCATCTCGTGTTGTAATCTCTTCCATCACGATTCCATAAGTGAATTTACTCTGCCGGGTGAAATTCTGTTCATGCATATTAATAAGAAAGCATTAGGAAACATTTAATACAGTTCAGACACTCCTCAAGCAGCAGAGTAGACATAGAAGTGATATTGCCAATCACCTCAGTAATGTTAGCTTTTAGGCCAGCACGATCAACCCATATTGGAGGCACTTCATCCACTCCTGGGCCACCAGTAAAGACTGGACTTAGTTTCCGGCTGTTGAAGCAGCTTGCACGGAGGGTACGGTTGCGTGGATTGTAGACACCATCTAAATATGGATGGACATACTCAAGCTTAAAAGCAAGATCATCCTGTGGACAAGATTAACCATGTATATTTTCAGTTTTAATATATCAGGTAAAAAATAACCACATTTCCCCTAGCTAGCCATTGCTGAGGAAAACAAAATGCTTGTCGAAAAGAATTACCTGAGGTGAAAAGAAATTGCTGGTGGTTATTGAACCAAGAATGGATCGATTCAGCCCCTTGATATTCCGATGTTCAAAAGAAACAGTTCCACCTGGCTGGAATGAAGCCTGAATAGAGATGGTTTAAAATTTTAAGTTAATTCAATGCTTGGAACCCCAGAACTCAATTGATTCAAAACAGAAATTTGAATTATACAATTGGACATACATACCAATGTGGGACGCCCTCCACGTCCAGGAACAATACTCCACTCTGTGCTGACTTCTGCTGATTTTGGCTCTAGCTCTTTAAGCTTAATCTCAACAATTATTCCTCCTTCATTCTTCTCATCAGGCCTTGGATTAACTTCGATATTAGAAAACAAAGCCAAAGAATTTACGTTTCTGAGAGCTTGCTTCCCAGCTTCAATGTTAAAAACTTGGCCTTGTCTAAGCTGTATGTTACCAGTTAAAATACATTCACTGAATCAGCACAGAGAGTAACAACGATTCAATTACCAAGTCAATCAATAAAGTAACAGCACCTAGCTCCTTGAAGTTTGAGAATAAACAGAATCAATTGTTATCAAATAACAAATGGTTATCAGATGACTCGTTAAATATATCATATAAAATAACATAATGGGTTATGATCATGGCTATTGCCGAACACAGAACTTATGAAACCTAACTAAACTGAAGCCTAGATTGGTCATTGATCTCGTGTCCCAATCACATAAATAAGCACATAATAAATCAAAAGAAGAAAAAATAAAATTTGAATTCACCTGCTTGGGCAACTCTCTCTTGACAACAGGAAGCTGAGTGTTCCCTTCAACAACATTTCCAAGTTTATCCTGGAACTGAATGACCAATTGGGTAATATCCCCTTCCACAACTTCACAAACCACTTCTTTGGTATTCAAATTCCCAAAATTGACCACTTGAGCACACGCATACCCTTCGTCATGGTACCATTTCTGCACTCTATCCCTGATCTTCTGTAACAATCTTGCACTAACTTTCCCCTGATCCCTCAACATCTGAAGCACCTCTCGATGCACTGTCGGGGGTAACAAACAGGGCCTTGCCTTTTCGATTCTCCTCTTGTAATCCTTCTCCTGACTTCTATAATACTCCAATTTCTCCTTATCAGTCATATCTGGATCCATTTCAATGGGCTTTGATTGCGCCATTAATCCCACATTAATGCACCTAAACTTATCAGCTGATTGCCAAGTGCTTTCAGCGAATGAGATTGTAAGCCCCAGGGTACCATCTGGTTTTGTTTTCCCTTCCATGTCCACTTTCTCGAACATTCCACAGCTAGCTAGCGTTTCGAGCTCTTTCTGCAGCTGGGCTTTGGTGTAAATTCCACCGGGGCGGAGAGAAACCATCTCAAAGAAGGAATCTTCAGGGCCGACGGTGGCCCATCGCCGCCGATCAAAGAAGAGGATTTCCGAAAGTTTATACTTCTTAAACCCACTCAGTTTATTTAACTGAACCACAATGTTTGTAGGCAAACCGTGAGAATCCCACTCTTGGTTTAGCGGTTCATCCGCAATTGCCGGCGCCGGCGATAACAATCTCTTCCAAAACCCTCCTTCACCAAAACCGTCGCCACCTCCGCCGCCTCTCCCAAACCAATTTCCGCCATCTCCACCATCGAAATTGCCAGGTCCTCCAGTTAAAGGTGAAGGGATGGGAGTAAGCCGTAGTAGAAGAGTGGCGGCGGAAGCACCAGCGATGGCTACAGGCTTCGAAAGGGATTGAAGAATGGACTTTTGGGGTTTAGGGTTTTGCGACGACGACGAAGAAGAAGACGAAGAAGAAGAAGAAAGATCGCATTTAATAGAAGTAGAACGAGGTGTGATAATGGAGGTGGGACGTGACTTGCGGCGAGAGGAGAGAGAAGAGGAAAGAGGAGTATTGGCAATCAGATTAGTGGGGGAAGAGAAGGAGGACATGGCTATGGAGAGATAAGGGAGAAGAGACGTAGGAGAAAGGTAGAGATAAAAAGAGCTTCGAAATGGGGTTTAAGGACTCAAAAATGTGTAGCATAGGCGAGAGAGAAAGAGAGAGAGCGAAGAGGGTTGTTTCATTGTTTGGGTGAGAGAGACAAACTGGGGTTTATGGGTCCAACCAGTGACACCAACCTGGTTTGAGCCAGACCTGTCCATGGGCCTATTCCAACCAGCATTGTTCACCGTCCAATAAAAAAACAATTATTTCATATCGATTTAACGGTGCATATACTTAAATGCTAAATTAGGTGCTCTGAATTAATTCTTAATTTATAAGTATGTTATGAAAAATTTAGTTAGGTACATAAATATTTTAATTTATTTGTTTTTTTATTGAAAATATTTTAATTTATTTTTAAAATTATAAAAATAGGTCATAAAATTTTGATACAATATTAAAGCAAAGATAATATTTATCATTTATTTTTAAAATTATATTTATATTTTAAGTTGGTTTTCAGCGAAAATGAACCATGCTAAAATAATTTTATAATAATTGAAAATGGAATAAAAATATTTCTAAAATAATTGAAAATTTTACTAAATTTTTCTTATTTTAGTAAGTAATTATAAGGATGATTTTAGATCTAAAAATAACTTAAAAGGTCGAATAGAATTATTCTCTTATGAGTAAAAAAAAAAGAATTGGAATTCAAAATTTTCTCCAAATTCGGGTTATATGCAGATGGACGGCGAGGTCTAACCAGGGTTAGCCCTTCCTTGGTTCATGGCGGGATTTTCAATGATATGGTGAATGGTTGATTACAATTTCCAAAAATTGATCATTTTGTGGAGCCATATGGGCTTGGGTTCTCAAATCATTGTTACACAGCCCATGGTCCAATACGATGCCCAAATAGACAAATTTGTGAATGATTAATTAAGGAAAAATGCATCTTTGAATACCTTTTGAATATTTAAAATTTTATTTAATCACATTTTAATTAATCTATATTAAATTAAAATAAAAATTTAATAAATTAAAAATAAGAATTTAAAAACTCAATCTATACTAAATTTATGTTATTATTTTATTCAAATTTGATAAATCTAAACTTAATATAAATGAACATAAAAATTTAAAAATTATGTGTGACTAAATAAGAGTTTGTACTTAATAGTAAAAAAAAAAGTGTACACTTTCAATAACTTGAGGATGCATTCTGCTATTAAAAAACCATGTTACTCCATCTGTCTCATTTTGATGGATATATTTCCTTTTTTTTTTATCTGTTTCAAATTATAGCTCACTCAAATTTTTGTATTACAATTAATTATTTAATTTTCTAATTTACTCTTATTTAATATTCATTGTTATCCATGAATGTTAAATATAAATATAGGAATAAATTAGTAAAAAAAAGTAAATTATATAATTTTAAAATAATTAATTTCATTTTCTTAATTATTGTGAAATAGTATGTCTATTAATATGGGCAAAGTGTCATTCACCATTTAGATATAACTAATAAGGGTGTACATAGTACGATACAATTCAAAAATTTATAAATTTTCTTATTATCTTAAAATTCGGATATTTTAAAAATTAAATATTATAACTGTCTTGAAAATTCGAAATAATTTGGTACAGTTCTATAAAAATTCGATACAATTAATTACGGTTCTTCGATTCTTTCGATACAAAACAATACAATACAATAAAATCTGATACTTCAAATAATTCAATATTTTTAAAATTTTGCAAAATAAATTCACGAAATAATAAATACGACTACAATTAAAATATCTCAATAAGCATAATTAAAGTTTAAGTCAAAGTACATTAATTAAAAATTAACATTCAACGGTCTTCTTCTACATTATGCTAACATCGATTTCAAAATATTGAGTAATATTTAAAAAAATAACACATATTTTAAATAATTAGATAATAAAAAAATTATAAACATTAAATAAAAAATTTAAAAATTTATGAAAATATAATAATTATTTGATTCAAACTTTTTAAATTATTCGGTTGATACCTCCGAAGCCAAAAGTGTAGCCGATCTTAACCAGTTTTGAAAATAAATAAATAAGAATGTCAACTATAATCGGGGCTAAAAAATTTATAAATTTATCTAAAATCTTTACTCCAATGCTAAAATCTGATTTAGAAGATACATTCGAGTATTGAACAGTCAAGACATTTCTAGTAACCTTAGCCAAAATTGGATAATTTGATTTATTTATCTTCCACCAACTTAAAATATCAAAATCAGAAGAATTTTTTTATTAATTTACTAGTCAAATAAGCATCTAAATCTTCTTGAGATACAACTTGCCCCTTATCCTTATTTTTTAAAAATCACGCATTAACATCATCATCAATTTTATTAGAATTTAGTGGTCGGTCTACAATTTTATCAGCACTAACTTCTTTCATTTTTTTATATTTTTCTATCAATATATTCAAAGCGGCTGTCACTTTAATACTAATTTTTTCGATTCAAGCTCACCATAAAAAGTTGTGTGCTTTGAAATTAGAAATTTCATATTGAATATAGGATCCAAAACCACAACTATAAAAATAATGAGATTCATCTTGTTAATCGAACTCCAATGCTTACCAAATTTCAATTGCATTTGTTTTTAAATATACAACTAAAATTTTATTATGTATGATAACTATATATAATTATATTATTAATTTACGTATTCATATACATATTGTGTCAATACTTCATTGAGTTGGTAAATTTCATTATATATAATAATTGTATATAATTATATTATTAATTTATATACTCAATTACTCATATAGGTATTATGCAAAAATAAATAAATATTAGTTGAGTGGTACAAAAAGTACATGAAATTAATTAGTAAAATGTTTATATATTCCTATAATTACATCAATTGGTTAAAATATTGGTATATATAATAACTATATATAATTACATTATTAATTTGCATACTCATATAGGTATTGTAATGGCCTAAACGTCGGACTAGCCATGAAGTTAAATATTAAAGTACATATAAAATAGATAATGCAAATAATTATGAAGTTAAATTTATAAAGTACATAAAAAATAAAAATTATAAATAATATTTATATTTAAATTATTAGTATTATACATAATAATTAATAAATATTGATTCTTTCGGTACAATTCGGTTTCAGAATAGTTCGGTACGTACAGTTCAATACGGTTTTAAATAAAATATCTAGATCCGTTTCAAATAAAATTAACGGTACAATTTAGTACGATTTTAGTAAAAAAGTCAACAATACAGTTAGGTTCTGAATATTTTCTTCAGTATTTCAGTTCGGTACAGGAAGATGTAGATCCATGTACATCCCTAATAACTAGCATGAATAGTGAAAAAAATTTATCTACAAAACAATAAACAAAAAATACCAGTAAAATTAGAAAAGAATATTTATTTTTATTCTTCAACTCATCAAAATGGTCTAATTGAGCCCTTCAACTGAAATTTCAAATGAACGCATAACTTGTTATATCAAATCCTTATTAATTTGATGGAAAAAATAAGTGATAATGCATATTATTACTTGGGCTCGAAATTCTCTTGTCACATTCCCTGGTACAGACCGCCTATCCATCATGGTTAGTACACCAATTGCGTTAGGCTAACATAGGCTCTCAAGTGTCTAAAAAACATACAAATTGGCATACATTGACCGATGTCTAGCAAGTGTATTAGAACGATTAAATAATATAGGAAAATAAGATTAAAATCCTTAAATATCGTACCCTAGAGATTATGTATTCTAGATTTTATAGCAAAGAATGTGTTAAAGAATTCCCAAATTTTGAAGTGATTATAAATTTACTAAGTTAAAATTAATAGCTAAACAAATCAACTAAATGAGACTAAATTAACTAATTGTGAAACTAAAACAGAACAAAATTCCAAAGAGGATAAAAAAATCAATAATTACAGCACTTTTGCTAAGGAAATATCCACCTCAACTTTTATTACAATGACTCAATTAAAAGTAATAAAAGTAGTTATGGAAAACCAGTTTAAAATCAGATATCTTGCTCAGAATATCATTCTAAATATTAAACCCTCAAATTATGAATAATCTAATACCTAGCATATCAATCTGGTTTGTGAGCTTCTAAACTTTTGTTAGATCCTCTTTCAAGAAATTTAACTCTAGCCTATTCTTAATTCAGATTCTTAGTCTTAAATCAACTCATAAATAACAAATTATTGTCTCAATTTTCAAAACACAATAATGTATTATTATGAGTGAAATAAGCTATATGAGCATGCAAATCCTTTATCAAAGATTAAATTAAGATTAAATTAACAATCAACCATCTATTCAATAAATTAAGCATCAATTCAATTACAACCAAGATAAGATTCAATTCAAGAAGTAAGAAATAACACATTTGTATTAAAATTAAGCTCAAATTAGAGTCATTACAATAAAAGAATGATGGTTCAAGTTTCTCTCAGCAAAAGTAAGAAATTAAATTACTCACTATTCATCATTGAAACAATTGAAAAATTAAAATAAAAAGATGCTATACTCATAAAGCTTCAAGCTTCCTTTTGATGTCTTCACAAAACAAAAGAGTACAGCCTTAAACCCTACAAGAATTTAATTCAAACTAGGTCTAAAACTATAAAGAAATTTGACTCTCCTTTCAAATTTGCTGTTAAACACGCTTAAAAACCCTAGAATTGGAGAATCCAGCCGCCATCAAACTTACTAAATCAACAAAACTCTGACTTTTACTGTAACTCTGGTCAAATGACTCGATAGGGTTGGAAATCAACCCAACCGAGGTGATGAAATCTGCTTCAAAGTGTACATGTAACTTGGTAGGGTTGAAAATCAACCCAACCGAAATACTGATCTTCTATTATACTACACTAGGTACTTGGTAGGGTTGAAAATCAACCCAATCGAGGGGATTGCTACTGGACTCCACGAACAAAAATTGCTATTTAGGCAACTTGGTTGGGTTGTTTTTCAACCCTACCGAGTTGATTCACCAAAATCTTCAAACATTCCCTGCAAAACATACAAAATACAATTAAACAAACTCAAAACAAAGAATTAAAAATTTAAACATAAAACCAATTGAATCAATACTAAAAACACTTTTAAACACACTAAAAACATACTAATAATTATAGTTATAAGGGTTAATTATAAAAAAAGGTCCAAACTATATGGTACTTTTTAATGTTTGTATTAAACTTCATTTCGTTACAATTTGAACACCAAACTTTCAAACACTTTTCAATGTTGGAACTCTATCAATATTTCTGTTAGTTTAAACGGAACTAGCTGATGCGGGTGCCGATGTGGACTTAGTGAAGGAAATTTCTGTTGCTATTCCGTCGTTAAAAAATATTTTAGATGCCACTTAAGCGCCACCAGGTTTGTGGTGCCCAACAATTTAGCGATAGAAATGTCAATCTCTATTCCGTCGCTAAAAATATTCAATTTTTTATAATTTAATTAATTATAATTTATAATTATAATTTATAAATAAATTAAATTATTTAATATTATATTTATTTATATTTTATTAAAAAATTAATTATAAAGATGATGAAAAATAGAAAAAATATTTAAGTTACTATATTAACCAATTTTTATAAGTTTGAAAATGTTGATAATATAACCCAATTAAATTAGATTTTGTAATTCTATCATGATTAAAAATTATAAAGTACTATTAACCATTAGGTTACTCTCAATCAATTTATTACTAGAGGGAAGAAAAATTCTAAATAACATAATTATAAATTATAGGAGAATATTAATTAATCGAAATAGGATTATTATGGACACTAGAAAAAAATATTAAAAGGAAAATGTTTAGCCTAAAGGTTTAAAAGACGAAATCACAAAAGTGCACCAATACTAAAATTAATTTATAACTATTTTACTACTTGAAAAATAGTAACTTAAATATTTTATGTTTAATCTTTTCTGCAATAAAGATCCGTCTGCTACAAAACTTGGACCCAAAAGGGCCTGCCATTGTGGATAAATGGTTGGCTTTAGAACTTGCACCTCTTGTATATATCCACAAGCTTACCTAAGTGGTTAAGCTATTTAGAAGATTTTTTGCTTCATACATTTCCATTACCAATTTTCTTGGTAAAATCTGATTACGAGAAGCTTTACAATGCTTTCTACCAGCATACGGGTCCATTCTTGGATCAAGTTGAGAATCTTGGAGGATAGATGTGTAATCGATTTCCTCTAATCTGTTGTGCACTTCCGTTGTGATCTGCCTGGAGGATTATTAGGTGATAAAAGGGTTTGTTTATGGTTTATTTACCCATGATTTTGTTAGATTGTTATGCTATGGTATCAACAATAAGGGTAAAATATTGTAGCCGTAGGACGATGGATGGTTTGGCGATGACGTTGAGAAAATGTTTGCTTAGATTGGTGTCAGTTGTTGCTGCTGCTGTTTATTATCCGACCTTTGCCATGTCAGGTGCGCTTGTATGGCAGGTAAAAAACCTTAACAAAATTTTATTTTTTTTGCATTTTGAGGGGGAGATGACATGGGGATACAATTTTTCTCATTTTGCCCGTCTCTCCCCCTTTGTGAGTGTGTCCTTTCTCTCTCTCCCAACTTTCTTTCTCTCCCTGTTATCTTTCTTCCAATTGTGGCAAATCTTATGCCCTGGCAACCAAAGCAAATGAGGAAACTTCTATGCAGGAATCAGAAAGTATCTTCTTGATTCGACCACTCAAGGTATAATACTGCCATATAAACTTCACATCTATTTAGATTTTACAAATTATTAAATATTTATTTTATCAATGGTTCGCTCGAGTTGAATCCAGGCCACTGCTTTATATCATCTTTTGCACACATACACCGAATTAGCATGAGAAAGCTAGTGAAATATCTATTCAGATTATCGTTCTATTTATAACACATAGGGGTTAAAATACTGATTTGAGAATATTAACGTTTCGGTATTATTCTTTGATAGAACATTGGAAGACGTTAAATCATATTATGTTTAAGTGTGGTTTTGTTTGGACTATAATAGCACAGTATGATCCATATAAAATTTTATTTTCCAGTAGATTTCATCTTTTGACATGATATCTTAAATGAAGATGGTATATAGGACGATTTAAACGTATGATCATTTCAAGTGTTTTCATCTACTCTACTGTCGGCGATCGAAATTCATCATTTTTGTATTCTTGAATTATCTTTTCAGGACCCTTACATAATGACTATTTTAGATAGAGTTTTTCTCTGAACACTACAAGAAAAATTCTTATTCCCGACGAAAAATTACCGACATAACATTTTCCGTCATTAATTACCGACAAAAAAAATTGTTCTGTAGGGAAAATTGTAGACAAAATGCGTATTGCGATGGAATAAATAATCCGTTGTAAATAAAGGAGGGAAATTATCCCGTCAAAATTTACCGACGGAAATAAAAAATTCCGTCGTTAAATTGACGCCAATTTTCGCGCCTGAAATAGGCCACGAAATTTACCGACGAAATATTATATCCGTTAGTAATTTACCGACGGAATAATATTTTCGTAGGTAAATACCGACAGAATATTATTTCCGTCGGTAATTTATTGACGAAAAAATATTCCGTAGGTAAATACGATGGAAATAATATTCCGTCGGTATTTACCTACGAAAATATTATTCCGTCGGTAAATTACTAACGGATATAATATTTCGTCGGTATTTACCTACGGAAATATTATTTCGTCGGTAAATTACCTACGGAAATAATATTCAGTAGGTATTTACCTACGAAAATATGATTCTGTCGGTAATTTGCCGACAAAAAAAATAATCCGTCGGCAATTTTCATAAAAGTCAATTGTTGTTATAAATTATAATTGTTACATTTTTTATTTTCTTTTAACAAATTTATTTTTTAAAAAAAATAATATATAAATTTTGATTATTTCATAATATGATAAAGTTAATAATGATTTATAAATAGTACTATGTGTAAATTTGATTATTTCATTAATTACATGTAATTTAGTTTATTTTAGAAGGTATCTTTTTATATCTGCATGTTATTTATTCGTGATTAGACCTATGCAATGGAACAACATTGAACCTAAAGATATTTAATGCTTTCTTAACATTATTGTACAAAAAATGTATTTATTTATGTCGTTCATCAATTTATTAATACAAATGAAAATTACTAAACTAACTGAATTTGAGGTTTAAAAAAATAGAATTTTCCATCGTAAAGTTTCAAGAAGTCAAGATTTTTCTCATTATTATCATTTTAAGCTCTTGAGGTATGTCAATGTTCTTGACATGATTTTAGGTCGAAGACATTAGAGGTTATATCTTATCCTTAGGAAAATCTAATTTGTACTTAATTAACTTCAACTTGCCAGGATAGGACTATATATTATAATTTATTTTTTGTCGTATAAAGAAAATAAAGTATGTAATTAGTTTATGTTGATTCTTTAGGGCCTTTTTTGACATTAGAGGTTGTGTTACTTATTCTAAATTATATCCCTCGGGCCGCAGCCAATGTATTTGCAGCTTATTTTCAAAATTCCATGAAAATTTTCAAAATCAAAATTGATTGTATTTATGTCAAACACGTAAGGTATACCCTTGTAAGGAAACAAAAAAATAAGTGCAGAATCCAACCCTTTAATTATATTAAAAAATCAAGTGAATAACTACTCTAAAAAGCCAACATTTTGAGTTGGCAAATATAAACCATTTCAATAGTTTAAGATAAATATAAACCGTCTCTTTATATATTTCACCATTTAAAATGTCTATATCTGTTCTTGTAAAGGTAAATTTTTACATTTTTCAATATATTAGAATATTTAGAAAAATAAAATTCAGTGATAAATTTGTACCAATAGCAATATTTTGAAGAGAAATTTTGTACTTATTTCAATTTTTTTATGTGAATAAAGTTTTACAAATTATTATAATTTTAACTTTATTGAATCAAATTTCTCACTACAATTCTAGCTCCGGAGTTGCTTAATATCAAAAACAAAATTCGTGATTAAAAGTAAATTTAATTTGAGGTAGCCATTCTGATGACTTTTTTTATTATTACAAAGGCAAATACTCCACATTCTAGCGTAAATTTTATTGAATCGAAATCTATCAATTCCTAATAAATAAAACTAATAGCAAGTTATTGCATATGAAAAAATTTTTAAAAAATATTATATTTACATTGTATAGCTTCTTTTGTATTATGTGTAGCTTGCTATTAACTTGATTTATGATCAATTTCCGACTAATAAATTGAGGTCTACCTTAATTAATGATCAGATTATGAACATACTTATTTTTTTTTAAGTTTCTTGAAATCAACATTTTCTTTTCAAAAATAATTATTTCTCTTAATAAAAAAAGTTTTATTTTTTTTATTTTCTTGAAATTAACCTTTTCTTTTTAAAAATAAATAAATAATTCTCTTAATTTTATTGCAGTATGCAGACATACCTTTTAGTCTCTTTTACCTTTTCAGTCTTTTATTTTATCTCTCTCTTGTGCTTTTTCTTTGTCTTTCCCCCGTTCTTAACCCTAAAAGCAAAGACAAATTGAAATACTCCATGGGTTTTTGTCATGCTTGATTAGATCTACTTCACAGTTCTTTTAGGCTTTCCTCTTGAGTTTTTCTCCTTCATGTTTGTTTTTGGCTTTTTCGGTTCTCTCTTAATTCATCATTTCACTCTTTGCACTTAGATGGAGATTCATGAGTGAGCTTGGGTTTTTGCTAAAAAACCTGCATTTTGTTTTAGATCTAAGCTTGATCTTCTGAATCCGAGTGTAAATGTTTTGGCTTCGACAGTTCTGCTAATTTTTTCAGCTTGTAAGTGCTTTTCCTCTTTTTTTTTTTTTTTCTTTTGAGCTTTCGTTTTGGAGTGTTTTTACCTGCATAGTACTCTGCTTTTACCTGCATAGTACTCTATTTTCATTTTCTTATTTAAAGGTGGGAAATTTAGAACTTTAATTATAAACAAAATGAACAAAAATAAGAGCTCACCTGCAAAAGATTTTGTTCAAGATCTGTTAGGCTACAAGAGAAGCAGCGTCACAAGTAAAGGGTCGGTGCCTTCATCTTTGACCAAAAATAGTAATCCAAAAAACCCTAAACAAGACAAGCCATGGATAATTTTCTTGGGACGAAAGAAGGCAAAGTTTAGATCTTGTTAAATTGGTTAACCTAAGGTAGATTGCACAGAGAGAAAAAAGAGTGAGTTTTGATGCTTCCAAGATGTTACCTTTCTTCTTCCCTGGACTCAGAATCGGAATTTTCTCTCTCTATCCCTCTCAAAGAGAAGCAGTAATATTATTTCTTGCTTTTCTTTGCAGCTATTAAAGAAAGACCCATGAGACTGAGAATCGAAAGAGAAGGATTATACATAGGGGCCCATGAATGATCTGGTTCGGCTCATGTGAGCTTGTCCTTTTCATCATTTTTGGTTCATCTCTCTCTCTCTCTCTCTCTCTATATATATATATATATCTTCTGCACTAATTAAAAAGACCCAAGAGGCTAGTTGTTGTAGACAACAATATATGAGATTGTGATGAAATTTCTCTTCCAGTGATATGCATCATTATCGTAGTTTATTTATTTATTTCTTGCTTTTCTTTGCAGCTATTAACATTAAAATATGTTTTTCCCCCATGCAAAAAAATTATCTCGTGTGTTTATAAAGCGGAAGACAATGAATAGGGGATACTTACAGAGAAAGATGGTGTCAAAAGCTAAATATAAAGAATCATGGAAAATTCAATGGAAAGTATACCCAACTAAGGAAAGGGGCAAGGAAATTAAAGATAAACTTGTATGATTAATTATGGGCAAGTAGCTGCCTTAACTTGCTTCGTGTGCTGTGTCATCCGTGTTATCGTAGTTGACTTAAATTTGTAAATAATCTTAATTTTGTGCCCACCTCCCTAATTAGTGATTAATTTATTTAATTAACACGTAGCCAATTGTATTTACGTCAAACTTATTGAAGGAATAAATCCTTTCCACGGTCTGGTGATTGAAGAACCTTGAAATGGACGGAACATGTGGTTGAACAAGTCACAAGTCACAACTTAATTTTAGCTACTTCCTATCTTATGAGTAAATTGGGTATAAAGCGGGCTGAGTTTTCTTTGCTTAGTTATTCAAGCTGTAAAGATGATTTTTATAGTTACAGGTTATTTGAAGCTTGATATTTTAAAAATTAAATGTTGTTTAGTTGCCAGGTACCTGCCCTTCGATACACTTGAATTCCGTTATTTGTTGCATGTGCTTAATTTGTCATGAATGCTTCTTTCTTTTATAAGATCTGTTGTAGCTGAAGAAGTCTCCATCATTCCTTTAGATGAATTAGTAGAATTCACCAACAAGGAACTAAGTATTTTGGTTAGTCTTAGGTAGCTGAACTTGAACCCTTTGCATTCCATCACTAAACCATGAGAGTTCAAAATTTCTTGTCTAGAAATTTTTTATTTATGAACTAAGTCAATGATATAATATTTTTACTTTGTTTTCATTCTATCATTAATGTGGCATATGTACTTTTAAGACCTCAATGCATATCATACAATACTATGGAAATATTCTCTTTTATGAGACGTGTTTGTATTTATCTAAACTGTAAATGATAAATAACTTATTTTGTCTTTTTTATTGTTCAGAAATATTTGAACTAGTCTAAGCACATAATGGTGACACAAACATTGATTAAAAGATCATAACACATAAATTAAAGGATAGGGTGGCTGGTGTTCAAGCTAAACCTGTTGACATAACCAGTGTGTGTGATACCTAACATCTGATCTAAGTATTTTGAAGGTACCTTTATTGGTTTTATATTTTTCTCATTTATTTTGTTGGGGTCTGCATCGTAACTCTAGATATATACTTTAATTTTTTAATGCCTAAAATATGCATAAAATGTTAAATCTTAAAGCTAATTATGAATCTATCTTTGCTAAATAACAGCTACCAAAAAATGAGTAATATTGATAGATCTTGGATGTATAAACGATTAAAGCCAGATGGTTTCATATATTTTAGGTTCAAAAAGATGCCACCGAAGAGAAAGAAGGGTATGTTATCGCCAAGGCTTAGGTTACCATCGGGAGGAGCATCCTATGCACGACCATATGAGGCATCACCTTCTCCATCAATAATCCCTGCAGATTCAGCTATCCTATATAGTACTTCACCATTAGAAAACCCTGCTATATCTACACCATCACCATCTATTGATGAAACATCTACTCCCACACTTGACAATGCATCTATAGCAAATGAGAAAACAGAAACAATAGCTGAGGATGGAGGTGATGGCATGCAGCCCGGAGCAAAAGGAGTTGATGGACGGACATACATTACCATTGTCAATAATATGTGAGTTAAAAGGTTAAAAATTATGCTATACATGATTGAAGTAATAGTTTATACATTAGATTATAGTATTTAATATGAAAATTATCTTAACCTCTGGATATCTATTATAGGTTGGTCCCGTCTGGATTGTGCTCTTGTAGCATCTCCTCCAAATTCAAGGAGAAAATTGAATTTAACGGTTATTTATGGAAGAATCTCTCTCAGGAGACAAAAGATCTCTATTATCAGGAGTTTGAGGTACATGTAGACTTTAATTAGTTTATTATTGTTGTTTATAAATACTTATAATTTATTAGTTCCTATAAACTGAGCGGTGAACGACCTCATTTTATATATGAAGAAATATAGGACAATTGGCGGAATTATTGGTCAATGCCTGAGGCTAAATCCATTTCTGAGAGAAATTCAAGTAACAGAAGGGGAGGACCTGAGGGGGAGAGTCTACCTATGCACACTGGTGGATCTATGACCCACTAGGACTATGCAAAGAAAATTGTAAGTATTAAAACTTCACATTTATATTTTAAATTTTGTGCTTTTGATGGATCTTGCAATTCTTTTAGAAGTACTTCATTTAATTATATTAGATTATATGTCTTGTTACTATGTATGTCTTGTTATTGCCATATTTTGTGATTGTGAATGAAGTTATGGAGGTGGAGGACCTTGATTGGGAGTGTAAAATTTGCTATTTGCAGGTTTGGGAAGCATGATTTTTAAGTTGTTATGCTGCCGAAAATTTTACCTAATGAATAGTAAATTAGCATCACCTAATATATGTTAAATATGGAATAGAAGTTAGGAATGCAAATTATCAATCGGAGTGAGCTTAACTTGTAAAATATATGACATCCTAATAATAATGATGATTATAGTAATTGTATATATATGTATAGAAATAGAATTAAAAGTAGGATTGTTATTCTATATCTATGTTACTGCCATTTTTTTAGAATCATTTGTTGTCTTTTTCGATGCTGTTAGTTGTAATCTTTATATTATGATGGTTCATTTTGGAAAAAAGATTTTTGGTGCCTTATTAATGGTTGTCTGGTTGAGACTTATTTTTTGTTTAATAGGGGGTAAATGTCATAAAATTAGATGCAATCCTCCTAAAAATTTTTCAAACTGTAGGTAATTTATCTCTATTTTATGTAGGAAAAGTCTACTGGCCAAAAGCCTACATCACTACAGGTCTTTGTGCATACTCATACTAAAAAGCATGATGGTATAACATTTATCAACGATTAATGCAAGCAATTAAATGTATGCAATGTAAAGTATTTATTTCAATATTCATTTCATATATAATATTAGTTTGAAATTATAACTAAGTAGTATAAATAATTATAATGATAGGATCAAATACAAGAGGAGGTACGTCAGTCGCAGGATAACCCAAATATTGATGAGAATCAGACATATCTACAAGTAGTTGGTGGTAGGGACCGTCGAGGCAGAATTTTTGGCCTTAGATCTTTTGCAAATACACAATATACGCATTCCTTTACATCCAGTACAACTGCCTCCAACAGACAAGCCGCAATAGGTAAGGAAGTAGTTGAACTTCGGAATACAGTTAGTTTATTAGCAACTCAATTGCGCGAGTCTATGGAATATATAGCCGAGCTTCGTACTTAGATGAAAGAAGTAAGGGGGGAAGGCAGTACATCACAGCATCCAGATAATCCACCCGCTCCGACATAATAGGGTTTTAGATTTTATTACTTTTGGGACTAATAACGATTTGACTGCGATGTTAAGGCTAATATTTATACTTTAAAGACTTGTAAGAAAATGATATGTTATTGAATATTATAAATTTAATGTTCTTATTTGATTTCTATTAATTTATTATTGTAAATTATATATTATATATTATATTGTTGATTACGATTTCACTATATAGAGAAATAAAATTAAAATTTGAGAGACAATTAAATAATAAATAAAATAAATTTTGAGATTTTTTGTCAAAATATAGTTTTCCATCGCCAAATTTTCCTACGGAATGTTTATTTCCGTCGATAAATTTAGCTACGAAAAATATCATACCGTAGCAAAATATTGCTGACGGAAAACTTTTTCGTTGCTAAATTTGCCTACGGAATAGCTATTTTCGTCGGCAAATTTACCTACGAAATATATATACCGTAGGAAATATTGCCTACGGAATAGTTTTCCGTCGGTAAAAAAAGGCCAACGACGACAGTAATTGGTTTTCATTTAGCGACGGAATTACCGATGGAGTTATTTTTCGTCGGTAAAATTACCGATGGAATTATTCTCCGCGCGGCAAAAGTGCCTACAACCATATCTCCTTTGCCAATTTCCGTCGCTAATTACCGTCGGCATTTTTTTCCCTACGGAATTTCACTTAATTTCGTCGGGAATTTCCATCGGTATATTGAATTTTTCTTGTAGTGGAATTTAAATTTGGAAATGGAACTTTTCAAGTTAATTTGGTTCATAAAAAAAATCTTGTATTTCTTGTAGGTTTTTTATTCTTTTTTTTTATTTTTATTTGAATTGGAATAAAACACTTTTATGGTTTCGCCTTTTAAACCTTTAGGCTAAGCATTTCCCTTTTAACTTTTTTTTTCTTGTATCCACAATAATGTTATTTTGATTAATATTCTCCTATTATTTATAATTATGTTATTTAGAATTTTTCTTCCCTCTAGTTAACAAATTAGTTAAGAGTAACCTAAAGGTTAATAGTAATTTTTAATTTTTAATCATGATAGAATTATAAAATCTAATTTAATTGGGTTATATTACCAACATTTTCAAACTTATAAAAATTGGTTAATAATAACTTAAATATTTTTTCTTTTTTTCATCATCTTTATAATTAATTTTTTAAGCAAATATAAATAATGATAATATTAAATAATTTAATTTATTTATAAATTATAATTAATTAAATTATAAAAAAATTAAATATTTTTAGCGATGGAAATCTCCGTCGCTAATTTGTTGCACAACACTAACATGATGTGGCAGCTTGGCCTCCAATTATTTGTAACGACGGAAATTTCCGTCGTTAAGTCCACGTGGCCATCCACATCAAGTGACTCCGTTTAAACTAACAGAAATATTGATAAAGTTCCAACATTGAAAAATATTTGAAAGTTTGGTGTTAAAATTGTAATGAAATGAAGTTTAGTACAAATATTGAAAAATACCCTATAATTGAGATTTTTTTTTTTTTTTGTAATTAGTCCTAGTTATAATCCAAAGCTATCATAAACTATACATAACCCATGGCATAATACTCTAGATAATGCATTTTTTAGACCTTTTCACTCTAATATTATTCTCTTTAAATTTTATTAATTTAAATTTTGGAATGTTAATGCCTAATTTGATCGGACTTGTTTTATTACTGGTTTTTTATCCTTATTGATTCAATCGGCCCACAATCCCCTTTCTAATCTTATCTCTTTCGATATTTTCAGGATCATCAATAAGCATAATAGTATAAAATTAAAACCTAATCCACAAAAAAATTTCATTTGAAAAACTAACAATTTTGACAAAAAGGGCAAAAAAATTAGGTTTTTCCTAAAAAAATTATAAACAGGCTTCTTTATTATTATTATTATTATTTTATTATGGGTTAATTACAAAATAAGTCCTGAAATATATGGTATTTTTCAATGTCAGACTCAATTTTTGAAATGTTATAATGTCATCCTCCATATCGAGTCCATCCAAATTTATCGTTAATTACTAATGGTAGCTGCTGAGTTAGCAAAAAAAGTGGGACCTACTGAAGTTTATTTTAATAAATAAATGCCATGTCAAATCATCATTGTTGTCAATTTTCGCAAGTATACGAAATCGATTCTAGTAATAAAGAGTGAATGAGTTATCGTTCCCACGAGGACTGATGATCAAGTACCAAAATGATGACAATTTCCTATTATTTAGACAAACAAGGCTAAAATGATTAACTAAATGAAAATTATGTAAGTAAAATGCATAAACAACTGAAAGACTGAATAAAATCAATAAATGAAAAGTTAGGGTATCTTTGAATTCACTTGAATCTATCTTTTTGTTTATATCTATTAGCAATCAAATTTAATTACTTAAGCAAGGGAAGAATAATCCTAATATATTTAACATGCTCTCCCAAGCGATATCAAACTTATTCATCAATTACCATTAACCTTTTATAACAGCTATTAATGAGTGAAAACAGAATGATAGTTATTCTCAATAATCCCCACAAGTCAAGTTATATTATTTCCATTCAAACTATGTTCTTGTGTTGCTCACAATCCAATTCAATCTCAAAACTTTCCTTCCGTACTAATTTTAAGAAAATAAGTCAATCAATCAATGGCCAGTTAATTGAAAGCATTAAGCATGATCATAAACAATTGCATAAGCAAAGAAAACTAATTAGATAAATCCATAAAATTAAGAATTCAAGCTACATCAAAGACAACCCTAAAAACGATTTAGCTCATGCTAATCATGTTCAAGAATCCAAAATAACAAATCAAATTCAATAACATAGTTAAATCAAACTTGAAATTGAGTAGGAATGAAAATCTTGGTGCTTGAAGCTTTGATTCCACAAAAATCTTCAATCCCCAATTCTTGAGTTTCTTCAATCTTCCTCCCGTTTTTTCCCCCTTTTCATTAGAGATGGAATGAGCTTTTTATATGAAAGAAGTGTCCCCGTTCGAATAGAAGAGCTCTAGGGCTTATTTTGGAAGAAATAAAACAGAGTTGGAATAGGAAAATAAGTGAAATATTGCATTCCCGTTTTTATCCCGTCATCACACCCTCAAGTGGTGATTTTTGCCCAGTGTCACCACCTGAGGTGGTGAAATCGTCTGTCCATCTAAACCTCACAGCCTTGGGTGGTGAAACCCTCTGGTTATCATCTTTCCCCATTTTGCACTCTTTTTGACCTCTGAAGCTTCCAATGCAAACTTTGTCTCTAAATGAACTTCTAACCCATTAATCATTGAAGATTAATAAGGTTAAACCTAAAACCACCAAGATAAACACAATTAAGCCAACTTAGCAATCTAAAGATGAAAAATGAAAAATGTCACTAAAAGATAATAAAAATTAACTACTAAACTACTGCTCTACCCTAAAATTCACTAGAAAATGAACCATAAAAACCTATATAAAACCTACTAACAAAATACCCCCAAACTTGAACTTTGCTCGTCCTCGAGTAAAGAAGAATAGACCTCATTTTTGAACCATTCAAACTCAGCATTTCAGATGATAGCAACCAATCTTGATCAAGATAAGTAGAATCATAATTTATCAATTATCACAAGTACATTTTTTATTTTCCCTTTACACTCCAAATCCAACGAATTAAAACTTCCTATAAACCATGGCTTTCAAACTAAATAAACTTATCATAAGTAGCTAGCATTGCACAATAAATTCTCATCAATCCACACCAAACATAACAAACTCAACGAAGTCCTCAAGAATGAGATATAGAGAATTTAGCATCATGACCACACAAATAAGTTTCAATAAGAGTAAAGCCAATACATAAGAAACATGTACTCAACCTGCCAAGATAAATAAAAGTTACAAATTCATGCACATAAACTTAGAGAACACGGGAGCCAAATTTTCTCTTATGCTTTTGATTCACTTTTCCTATTTGAGGCATTTTTAATGGCTTTTGTTCGAGCTTATATCGGCCCCTACGGGGGTACACTCTCCCAACACTAGTTTTCTCCATACACAAAGCTCATTACCGAGACTTTGCTTAAGGGAAACAGGTCCGAACCACCTGAATCAACCAGCGATGGTGAACCATCATTTTTTTTTACATGGCAAGTTTCGAGCTATGAACGGCCCCTATGGGGTAAAACTCTCCCAGCATTGATCTTTTCCATTCACAAGGATCATTACCGAAACCTTGCTTAAGGGGAACAAGTGCCGTACCACTTAAACCGACCAATGTTGGTAAACCACTTCTCAAAAAGGAAAAGATAAATATTTATTTATTATTTTTTTTCTAGACATCCCGTATTTCTAAATTCATTGCTTAAAAATTAAAAGTTTATGCATATCAAGGCAAGGTTGAAATAAAGTTTCCAAATGTATTAACAGTATCTCTTGCAAGCAAATTCAAAATTTTTTTTTCATGCATCCTATTCTTGAGAAACATAGTTAAAATTAATCATGTTGGATGTAAAAAGATGAGAAAAAATCATTTGTGCTAGCTTATTAAAATAAATCAATCTAGAGACGAAAGCCGTAATTTAGAAAGTTTGTTCATCGACAGAATGAAGTTTATGCATAAAATGATCAACCTAATTTAGTCCCAAACTTTACTCTATCTTAACTTAGTCTTCAATTATATGCCATCATCCGAAATCAAGCTCAAATACATTCGAATACAAGATCTAAGCAAATTTCAAGCTCCAAATTTTTTTTTTCGGCAAAGTAAATCATAAAAAAAAACGATTCAGCCACCCCCAAACTTAAAATATGCATTGTCCTCAAAGCATGAAAAGGATAGGCAAAAAAAAAAAATTGTAAGAAAAATTAGAACACTTCCCTGAAAATGTGAGGACTATATAGCATGAGCGACTACGGAGGTGGACGAAAATATGGTACGAGGGATGCAATTAAAAACTCCACGCGATCCCGCAGGTTGGAGATTTGCGCTTGCACATCATCAATTCTAGCATCAACATGAACTTTCAACTGCTCAATATTTAAGGTGGTGCTGGAGGAGCTTGGTTCAGTGAGTAGGAAAATCGGGCTCTCTTCTTGCTCGGTTTGTTTGTCTGGGCTGTCATGTATATCCTGTACCTAGTCTTGGAGGTTCGATTGCTTCTTGCTCTTCGATGATGGATGGCGTTGGTCTCGCTTTCTTCTTGGACGGTTTCCCCTGTTTTTGCTGCCTTTCAGCTGCCTTCTTACTCCTTGTAGTGGAGATTGCTGCACTTTTCCTTTTCTCTCTTTCTCTTCCCATGATTGAATCTGTTTTAAAAAAAATCCCCAATTAGAAAAATTAGGGATTTAAGAACACAAACAAAAAGATTTATAATCTCGATTTTTATGAAGAGAAATGAAAAGAAGGAGAAGAGAATTGATTAAGATAGAAAAACCTAGTTTTAATTTCAATCCACAGCAAGATAAAATCGAGACTGCAAAAGCAAAAATTTTTTTTTTCTTTGAGAACTTATGCCGTTCACGATGAGCACTGGAGAAGGGTTGTGTATGCCTAATTTAAAGAGGACAAACAAATCATGGGGTGGACACGTGAAAGGGCCTATTAAAACGAAAATTAAAAAAATTAAACAAAAGCTGCAACCAGTGTTTTAAACGATTTCACGGTGTATAATCGTGAAATCCACTGTCATTGTGCCATTTACTTTCCTTTGCTTTTTCTTCTCAATTCTCATTTCCCACTTCCATGCCGTGGAACCCACTGCATCAATTATTTTATTTGTTTCACTTGGGCCACTTCTCATTTCCCTTTCACACTACAACCACGTGAAAGCCAATTTTTCATTCTTTTAAGTTGTTTTGTCTTAATAGCCTTAAATTTCCCACTTTCACGTTTTAACCTTTTTTTTTTTTTCAAAAGCATATAAACCTGCAAAAACAAAACAAAACATAATAAATTAAAAATCAAAAGTATAAATCACAAAGTCACTAATTACGAATAGAACTAATATACCTAAATACTAAGCCTAAAAAAATAAATAGCAATCTAATAAAATTCAAAATAAATAAAATAAAATAAACTAAAATAAAAATAAATAAAAAAATAATTGAATAATTGGGTTGCCTCCCAATTAGCGCTTTGTTTAACGTCTATAGCTAGACCGAATTACGCCCTTTTACTTGAGTCGGAGGACTTCGATGGATGAGATGCAATCACCCTCGAAATAAGGTTTCAGTCGGTGCCCGTTAACTTTAAAAGTTCGGTCCTCGCTTTGAACTTCAATAGTCCCATAAGGAAAGATCCTTAAAATTGTGAATGGACCAGACCAACGAGATCGAAGCTTACCTGGAAAAAGTTTAAGACGAGAGTTAAATAATAAGACCTTTTGTCCAACATAAAACTCGTGCCTTACAATATGTTTGTCATGCCACTTCTTGGTCCGTTCTTTATAAATTTTGGCATTTTCATAAGCTTGAAGGCGAAACTCATCCATTTCATTGAGTTGTAACAATCTCTTTTCTCCTGCAGCTCTTTCGTCAAAATTTAATAGTCTCATCGCCCAATATGCTTTATGTTCCATTTCCACTGGCAAATGGCAAGATTTTCCATATACCAACCGATACGGGGACATCCCAATTGGAGTCTTGAATGCTGTTCTGTATGCCCATAATGCATCATCGAGCTTCCGTGCCCAATCTTTCCTAGAAGAACACACCATTTTCTCCAGAATCCTTTTGATTTCCCTATTGGATATTTCAACTTGTCCACTGGTTTGAGGGTGATACGGTGTACCTACACGATGATTCACACCATATTTCGTCAGTAAAGAATCTAAGTAACGATTGCAAAAATGTTTACCTCCATCGCTAATAATAGCT
Organism: Excoecaria agallocha; assembly: GCA_037975025.1. Taxonomy (NCBI): domain Eukaryota; kingdom Viridiplantae; phylum Streptophyta; class Magnoliopsida; order Malpighiales; family Euphorbiaceae; genus Excoecaria; species Excoecaria agallocha. The sequence continues at coordinate 3,306,653 of JBBPFJ010000020.1, read as the reverse complement.
CGTGGGGTTCCAAAACGGGCAAAGATATTTTTCCTTAAAAACTTCATAACACTTTTGGCATCATTATTTGGCAACGCCACTGCTTCCACCCATTTTGACACATAATCCACTGCCATCAAAATATACTGGTTTGAGCAAGATTTTGGAAATGGACCCATAAAGTCGATTCCCCATACGTCAAATAACTCAACTTCTAAGATATTTTGTAGTGGCATCTCATTTCTCTTGGAAAGGTTACCTGTTCTTTGACATCTATCACAAGTAGAAACAAAATGAAAAGCATCTTTGAACAAGTTAGGCCAATAAAAACCGCATTGTAATACCTTAGCTGCCATTTTAGAGTGTCCAAAATGACCACCACACTAAAGAGTATGACAATGTCTTAAAATATCATGCATTTCATGCTCAGGAACACATCGCCTAATAATTTGATCAGCACATAATCTAAACAAGTGTGGGTCTTCCCAATAATAATGTTTAACATCAGAAAAAAATTTCTTCTTTTGCTGATATGTCAAATTTGAGGGAATTAATTCACAAGCTAGATAGTTGGCTATATCAGCATACCATGGTATTTGAGTTGCAGCGACCACATACAATTGTTCATCAGGAAATGATTCATTGATTGAGCACTCATTATCATCAGTTCTCTCTAATTCCAGTCTAGAGAGATGGTCAGCTACCACATTCTCAGCACCTTTCTTATCTCGAATTTCAAAATCAAATTCCTGCAAAAGTAACACCCATCTAATTAGTCTTGGTTTAGCTTCTTTCTTTTGAAGGAGATACTTAATAGCCGAATGATCAGTGAAAACTATTGTTTTATTCCCTATCAAATAAGAACGAAATTTATCAAAAGAAAAAACAATAGCTAAAAGCTCCTTTTCAGTAGTTGCATAATTAAGTTGTGCATCATTTAAGGTCCGACTGGCATAATAGATAACATGCAACTTTTTATCCCTTCTTTGTCCAAGAACCGCTCCCACTGCGACGTCACTTGCGTCACACATCAATTCAAATGGTAACTCCCAATTTGGCGATGCCATAATAGGTGCCGATGTAAGCTCTTTTTTCAATCTGTTGAAAGCAATTAAACACTTTTCATTAAAATCAAAAGGCATATCTTTAACTAACAATTTACAAAGAGGTTTGGTGATTTTAGAGAAATCTTTGATGAACCGACGGTAAAATCCCGCATGCCCAAGAAAGCTTCGTACTCCTTTAACCGAGGTTGGAGGTGGTAATTTATCAATCACTTCAATCTTTGCCTTATCCACTTCAATGCCGTGTTCTGAAATCTTGTGACCTAAAACAATTCCTTCCTGCACCATAAAATGACACTTTTCCCAATTTAAGACTAAGTTAGTCTCTTCACATCTTTGTAAAACTCGAGAAAGGTTAGTTAGACAATGATCAAAAGAGGAACCAAAAACAGAAAAATCATCCATAAAGACTTCAATAAAATCCTCAATCATATCAGAGAAGATAGCCATCATACACCTTTGAAAAGTCGCTGGTGCATTACATAAGCCGAATGGCATTCTTCTATAAGCAAACGTACCATATGGACAAGTAAATGTAGTTTTCTCTTGGTCCTCCGGTGCTATGGGAATCTGTAAATAACCTGAATATCCATCTAGAAAGCAATAATACTTATATCCTGCAAGTCTTTCAATCATTTGATCCACAAAAGGTAAGGGAAAATGGTCTTTGCGTGTTGCATTGTTAAGTTTCCTGAAATCAATACATACACGCCACCCTGTTACTGTTCTAGTTGGTATTAGTTCATTATTTTCATTGGCGACAACAGTAATTCCCCCTTTCTTAGGTACAACTTGTGTAGGACTAACCCAATTGCTATCCGAGATAGGATATATAATTCCTGCATCTAAAAGTTTGATGACTTCCTTCTTCACAACTTCCTTCATACTAGGATTTAATCTTCGTTGAGGTTCAATTGAAGGTTTGTGATTTTCTTCCATTAAAATTTTATGCATGCACAAAGAAGGGCTTATCCCCTTAATGTCAGCTATTGTCCAACCTATAGCTCTAATATGTGATCGTAGAACATGCAATAACTTTTTCTCTTGTTCTTTAGTCAAATCAGCAGCTATGATTACAGGAAGAGTAGAAAACTCTCCTAAGAAAGCATACCTGAGATGTGCTGGAAGTTGCTTGAGCTCTAACGTAGGAGCTCTAACAATGGAAGGTACTGCAGGGGTTGATTCTTTCTCAAGTTTCTCAAACACTTGCTTCATTTCAGCATAAGTCCTATCACGACCTTTCTTTGATCCACTTTTTCTAGATCCTACCACCTGTGCCTCATCAATCTCTACCAACTCATTAGGACACAAAAATTCAGGTTGATTTAAAGTTTCTTCCACACATTCATCGATAATGTCAACCCGATTACAATCAGAAAAATCAGAAGGGTATTTAGAAGCATTAAAAACATTGAAATTTACCTCTTCTTGTCCCACTCTTAATGTCAACTTACCTTGTTCTACATCAATTAAGGCACGTCCAGTGCGGAGAAAAGGTCTTCCTAAGATCAGTGGTACTTCTCCTTCCTCTTCCATGTCAAGAATTATAAAATCAGCAGGAAAAATGAATTTTTCGATTTTGACAAGAATGTCTTCAATTACACCCAAAGGATGTCTGATCGATCTATCCGCTAGTTGCAATGACACGGTGGTAGGTTTGACTTCTCCCAATCCTAATTTTTTAAACAAAGAAAATGGCATTAGATTTATGCTAGCACCAAGATCACATAAAGCTTTACTACTCTCGTTATTTCCTATTTTGCAATCAATAACAAAACTCCCTGGATCTTTTAATTTTTGAGGTAGTTTTCTCTGAATAATGGCACTGCATTCTGCTGTCAACTTCACCGTCTCATATTCTTCTAACATTCTCTTCTTGGTAAGAATCTCCTTCAAAAATTTAGCATATGATGGCATTTCTGCCAAAGCCTCTGCAAAAGGAATGTTAATGTGCAGCTTTTTAAAAATATCTAAAAATTTAAGAAAATTCTTATCTTCTTTGTGCTTTTGAAGTCGTTGAGGAAAAGGAACTGGTGGAACATATGGCTTGATTTGGTCGGTTTCATTCACACCTTCTCCCCCATCTTTGATGTCCATTGTTTCCTTTCTTGATACATCAACTTCCTTCTTCTTTTGTTCTTCTAGCTCTCTACCATTTCTCAATGTAACTGCCTTCAGTTGTTCCTTTGGATTTGTCTCTGTATTACTAGGCAAATTACCTTGAGTTCGATTTGTCATGGCTTGTGCCAATTGACCAATCTGAAGCTCTAAATTCTTGATAGAGGCTTGTTGATTTTGAAATGTTGTCTTGGTATCAACCATAAAATCTGTGGTTGCTTTGGTGAGGTTAGCAACTAAATCTTCCAATGAAGTTTTCTTCTCTTGCTGCTGAAATCCAGGTGGAGCTCTTTGCGCATGCTGCTGGTTAGTCCATGAGAAGTTCGGATGATTTCGCCATCCCGGATTATATGTGTTGGAATATGGATTCTGCTGTTGACGACCTTGATTAGCTACAAAATGGGCTTGCTCCGAACTTTGCTGAGTAAAAGTTACTCCTTCTTGACATTCATTGGTTCCATGTTGTCCAGCACATGTTTCACAAACCTGCACATAAGATTGAATAGAATTCAGTCCTAATTTATCAACTTTAGTAACTAAAGCATCTATTTTAAAATTAAGTGCAGAAATAGCATCAATTTCTAAAAGTCCGTTAGTTTTCTTGAGGGCGCTTCTGTCGGATGAGTTGTACATATAATTGTTCATTGCGATTTCCTCAAGAAGCTTCATTGCATCATCCATTTCTAAACCCATAAAAGCTCCTCCTGTTGCTGCATCTACCAAGATTCGAGTGTTGGGATGGAGACCAGTGTAAAAATTCTGCACTAACATCCAATCTGCTATTCCATGATGTGGACACTTCCTCAAAAGATCTTGAAATCTCTCCCAGGTATCATATAAAGCTTCAGACTCTCGTTGTGCAAAGTTATTAATTTCAGACCTTAACTTTGCCGTCTTTGCTGGAGGAAAGAATTTTGTTAAGAATCTCTTAGCTAGATCATTCCATGTAGTAATTGTTCTCGCTGGCAAAGATTCCAACCAACTCTGAGCCTTATCTCTAAGCGTGAAAGGAAAGAGTCTTAGTCGAATTGCCTCATCCGAAGCTCCGTTAGTCTTAAATGTGCCACAAATAGCCAAAAATCTTGAAATATGCAAATTTGGATCTTCAGTGGTTAACCCGCCAAATTGACATGAATTTTGAAGCATAGATAATACCGATGACTTAATCTCAAAGTTGTTAGCTTCAATGGTAGGTTGCACAATGCTTGATGTTGCTCCTTCAACAGTTGGGGTCGAATAGTCGCGCAAGGCGCGTCTGGCTGGTTCCCCCATTACTATATCCTTTTTCGTTTCCTTCTTTTCTCTTTGTTCCCTTAATCTAGCTTTGAAGGTGTGCTCAATTTCGGGATCAAATGGCAATAGTTCAAAACTTTTTGATCTTCTCATACACCTGCAAAACAAAATTAAGAGAAAAATTAAAAATAAAATCTAAAGTAATAGCAAATTATTTTGTATTGATATTAATCTATTCAATTCCCGGCAACGGCGCCAAAAACTTGTTGTCAATTTTCGCAAGTATACGAAATCGATTCTAGTAATAAAGAGTGAATGAGTTATCGTTCCCACGAGGACTGATGATCAAGTACCAAAATGATGACAATTTCCTATTATTTAGACAAACAAGGCTAAAATGATTAACTAAATGAAAATTATGTAAGTAAAATGCATAAACAACTGAAAGACTGAATAAAATCAATAAATGAAAAGTTAGGGTATCTTTGAATTCACTTGAATCTATCTTTTTGTTTATATCTATTAGCAATCAAATTTAATTACTTAAGCAAGGGAAGAATAATCCTAATATATTTAACATGCTCTCCCAAGCGATGTCAAACTTATTCATCAATTACCATTAACCTTTTATAACAGCTATTAATGAGTGAAAACAGAATGATAGTTATTCTCAATAATCCCCACAAGTCAAGTTATATTATTTCCATTCAAACTATGTTCTTGTGTTGCTCACAATCCAATTCAATCTCAAAACTTTCCTTCCGTACTAATTTTAAGAAAATAAGTCAATCAATCAATGGCCAGTTAATTGAAAGCATTAAGCATGATCATAAACAATTGCATAAGCACAGAAAACTAATTAGATAAATCCATAAAATTAAGAATTCAAGCTACATCAAAGACAACCCTAAAAACGATTTAGCTCATGCTAATCATGTTCAAGAATCCAAAATAACAAATCAAATTCAATAACATAGTTAAATCAAACTTGAAATTGAGTAGGAATGAAAATCTTGGTGCTTGAAGCTTTGATTCCACAAAAATCTTCAATCCCCAATTCTTGAGTTTCTTCAATCTTCCTCCCGTTTTTTCCCCCTTTTCATTAGAGATGGAATGAGCTTTTTATATGAAAGAAGTGTCCCCGTTCGAATAGAAGAGCTCTAGGGCTTATTTTGGAAGAAATAAAACAGAGTTGGAATAGGAAAATAAGTGAAATATTGCATTCCCGTTTTTATCCCGTCATCACACCCTCAAGTGGTGATTTTTGCCCAGTGTCACCACCTGAGGTGGTGAAATCGTCTGTCCATCTAAACCTCACAGCCTTGGGTGGTGAAACCCTCTGGTTATCATCTTTCCCCATTTTGCACTCTTTTTGATCTCTGAAGCTTCCAATGCAAACTTTGTCTCTAAATGAACTTCTAACCCATTAATCATTGAAGATTAATAAGGTTAAACCTAAAACCACCAAGATAAACACAATTAAGCCAACTTAGCAATCTAAAGATGAAAAATGAAAAATGTCACTAAAAGATAATAAAAATTAACTACTAAACTACTGCTCTACCCTAAAATTCACTAGAAAATGAACCATAAAAACCTATATAAAACCTACTAACAATCATCATCATCATCATCTTCTTCTTCTATTAATTTCTATCTCTATTTGATTTTCTCTCTCTATCTTTGTTTCATCGATTTTACCCTCACTACTAAACCTGTTAATCAATGTATTGCAGGTTACAATGGTAGGCTGAATACCAATTTTGACAATTCTTCCCAAAATAGAGAATCCCAAATGCAAATAGTGCAAATGGTAGAAGGAATTATAATCAAAATGTTAGCAGTATAAACATCAGTTAGAATTACAACCAATTCCATCTGTTTCCACATAGAAATGATAATGTCAAAATGTTTCATTCTAACAAATTGAGATAGTAATTTATTGAATTCAAATACAGGGGGAGCCGAATCAATTATGACAGTAAGCAACATACATCTCTTTCTTTAGTTCCCAATTTCTTTACAAGAGCTACTAGGATTGCCAAATCATCTTGACAAATAACTCAGTAGCAAGCTCATTGTACAGTGATATTCAATGAATCTCAAATTCATGGTTCACTTTTTGTTTTTACGATTGAGGTAATATATGCGAATGAGTAACAGTCTATTAATTTTCTGCAAATTAACTCGAAACAGACCATTTAGACATCAATTTCTAATGAAGAGCAAATTTGTTCATGGTCACTAAAATTGAGATATTCAATGAAATAATCTCATCAAAACGTGAAAATGAAGGATTGTAACATTACAAGAAACTTTTTGTTCATATAAAACCTATTACAACAATAAAAATGACATACAAGAGCAAATAGTTCAAAATCAAGAAACAGAGTGCCAAAAACACCAAAAACTTTAATCTTTTTAACCATTTCACAAAACCATAAACTAAAATTAGAGAATGCAACTAACGGTGGACTCAAAACTCGTAACACAGTGAAAACAAAAGAACAGAGGTCAAATAAAACTAATAGAATGAAGGAAAAGAAAGAACCTGGTGTAGTGAGAGAAAGCTAAGTGTTGGTTTGGCGAGAGAAAGATAGGGTTTAACAAAGTGAGAGAGTTAAGAGTAAGAAGCAGGATCCTAGAGGAGACAACAAGAGCTATGATTTTGGTGCAAAACCAAATAGAAAGATGTTTTCATGTCTCACTCACAGTCCACTGCCTTCTCATTGCTGTAAAGTAATTTAAAGCCCTGGATACAATTCATTTATTATTTATTTATTTATTAGTGTTTTTTTTTCTTTTTTTGTGATATTAATTTGGTGACATTTCTCTGGAGCAGAAGAGTATTGAAATGTAGATGGATACCAGAAGAAGAAGGAGGAGGAGGGCATCCTACATGCCACGGTGGGTCTTATAATGCATCTGAGTTAACAATATCAGTTAGTTTTAATGGATTATTTGATGGAGTCTCTTAATTGAAAGGGCACTCGAAATTAGAGGCTAACATTGAAATGTTCCAAAACTTAGTTCTAATATTGAAAAGTAGCATATAATTCAGATCTTAATTTGTAATTAATCATATTATTATTAAACACGTGAGTAGTATAATATTAATTCATAGCATTTTCTAGAGTTACAATTGCCAAGTCTTGAAAGTTACCTTTTAGTCAATTCAATGCATTAACACAATTAAAATAAAATAAATACAGTTGAATAAAAAATTATTGCCTTGACTTGTAAAATTGAACTTAAAATTAGTCTATTAAAATAAATTAAAAAAAACATATGATTAGATTGGTAAAGATTCGTGGAGAAAACTGATTCATGAAGAAAACTTTTTTTGAACTCAAATATTATTAGTTTCCTAATCCTACATTTATATGCATTATGATTTATCTATTATATAATAAACTTAAATTAAGGGTGTTTTTGAAAATTGGTATGCGAATATCTTAAGTGACTCAATTTTAACTAGATTGGATAACATGGTATGTACTCAAGATGGAAGACCCAACAAATTTCATAATTTCTCCTTTTCTAATCTATTCATACTTGCCTTCCTCTTTTAATTCAATCTTAATGTGGAAAAAGTATGCTATTGTGCATAAAAATCAAATTTATGGATGGTAGGCATCCTTTCCCTCAATTCGGAGTTAACTATTCAATTTTTTTGGTCTGTTGAACCCACCATATAGGATTTCTTGGCATATTGGTAGTGATACCAATATTTTCTTAAATATGTTTCAATTGATATTCCTTTTCAATTTAAAGTTATTCTACGGTGGAAAACTTCTTTTAAAGTGTAATAATTTGATCGATGAAACCTGCTAATTAGTTTTGCGATTGTGCCAAGAAATTAAGTCAGTCTTTTCTACTCCTCACATTCCTTTTATATTCTTGATTTATCCATTATTTTTCTCTTAACATGTCTAATATTACGCATTTCTCTCTTTTTATATCGCCTTTCGTTACTTATGCCTACTCATTTGAAAAGAAGTTACCCCAATTCAAACTGAACAATTTTTTATTTGCTTTACTTGCAAATTCTTTTGATAATAATTTGTCTAATATAATATGTGATGTTCCTGCAAGCTTTTATATGAGGTAGAAGATGGACTAAAAGTCAAGAAAACAAAATGCGTTGAAAAGTTCACCAGGGTAGAAAGTTGATCCGGCTCAAACTGAATAATTTTAATAACATTTTTTATTTATTTTATTTGCAAAAACTTTTATTTATTTATTGAGAATGGATAATTATAATTTTCTCACATTTGCATGTTATCAATTGACTACAAATATTGTGTCTGAAAAAAACCAAAAATATATTTTTGTTTGGCGAGCTAATGATGGAAGTTATAGTTTCTTGATTTGGTGGTCATATATATATATATATATATATATATATATATTAGTCATTTTCTTATAAAGAGCAAAAGTTTAGGGGCTTAAATTAATTTTCTCCTGAAAAAGGGGTTACCACAACAATAACAGGACAATTAATTGTTATGTGAAAGGATTAAGCAAATAAAAAGGGAAACAGTTACACATAGCTATTTCAAGAAATCAAGTTTTTGTCATTAGCAAGTGACCATTAAAAAAACAACATAATGACTCTATTGCCATGTGTAGAAATTAAACCCACAAGCCTATTTTTTTCTTTTATTCTTCCTAAAATTTCTCCTTTATATTTTCCTCTTCTTCATGCTAACAACGTTAGACGCATAGAGTCAATCTTGAGGCCGAAACAAAATGGCACAACCACAAGCAAGACTTAAAGCAATTACTCATCTTCATCCCATGAACACACCAGGCGAACATTCTGGAGCTCCGGCCTCCCCTACTTTTGAACAACTTCTCCGTGGTAATCTTATGTTTTTATCACCGATTCGCCTTGAACAGTTCCAATTTGGATGATTGCTTTTTTCTTTTTTGTTACTATAGATTCAAAATATCTTATTACAAGTATAAAAATTATTAGAAATGATCGTTGATTAAGTGTTGACCACTAGACGAACTCCTTACTGATTCATTTAAGTGGTACATTGTCAGAAGGAGAAGCTTCAAGGTGGTCAGCACCAGCACGTAGCTCGTGTAGTTTGCATAGTTTATCAAGGGAACATTACAGGGAGGATGATCATGTCCAAGCTCACAACCCACAAAGAAAATCGACTTCAGTTCTTGCTAAGGTTAAGGAGAAGGCGAAGAAATGGCGAAATAGTCTCAGCAAGAAGAAGCATAGTAGCGGTGATGGTAATTCTACTCCCTCACCGGGTGTTAGCTTAAAGCGCGAGGATGCAGAAGATGAAAATCCTGAGCATTTCGGAGCTCCAAGTAACACACATTTAATAAACATATCGATCTTAATCGAATTTACGGATAAGTTTTGCTCAATTAATGCACAGTTCTGACTTTAATTTTCAGTGTATGAATCGGAGAAGGCGCCCGAGGGGTACAAGGCCAAGGCAAAAAAGCATCCTAGAGCAGTTTCCTCTATTCCTGAGAATCATGTTTTGGCTAGCAAAGGTATAAGAATAAAAAATCTTCAAAGTCCTAGTTCGCGGTCTTCAAGGGCAGTAGCCAAGTCCATGGCGGATAATTTTCCACCAGCTCTTTCGCCCCTAGAAATACAAAGACATAATTCATCTCGAACACCAAAATCTGCACCAGCAATAGTCTCATTATCGCCGATAATGCAATCCTCCCACCCGTCAATGCCAAGCCCTCACGCGGAGACAGTAACTGCGCCATCACTACCCACCATTGCAACGAAACAAGCAGAGCTTTCCCCTGAAGAATTCTGCAAAGTTTCACCATCCTCAGCTCCTGCGAAAATTGAAACTAACTACCAGACGAACGCAAGCATTTGGGATAAAGGGGTGTCTGTTAAAGAGTTTATAATGCAGAAATTGGAGCCAGGTGAAGATGAAAAAGCACTTTCTCAAGTGATTTCTGAAGCAATTAGTCCAAGAAAAAGCCCTGCTGTTGATAGTGTGGTTAAGAAAGTGAAAGAAGCTGTAACATCTTTGCTTTCAAATCATGAATCTTCTTCTCGGAATTCAGTTTATCATTCAGCTCAGAATTCATCTACAAATTTCCCAATCTCTCTCAATGCTTATGAAGGTACATTCCATCATTAATTTAATTAGTTGAATTTGATTATTCGAATAATCGGTTCAATTTCGGTTTGATTGGTAAAATATATAAATTTAGATTATCGATTTAATTAATAATTCCAATAATTAAAAACTTTTTAAAATTGCATCATTTTTGCCTAGTAAAAGTTTTTAAATTGTCAATTGATTCACTTTTGGTTTGTAATATAAGAAAATTTCGATTTTTAATTATTTCAGCAATATAAGAAAATTTCGATTTTTAATTATTTCAGCAATAAAATTCGGCTAAGTTTCAATTTATAATTTTACTAATTTTTAACTTTGGTTATTTTGATTATATTATAACCGAAAACCGAACTATACTCCCTCCTACTGTAATTAAATAAATTTTCTAATTGAGCAGATCATTAGTGATGTATAGAATGTATAACAAGGTTCATTAACCATAACTTTAATGGTTAATAAGATTTATTGGTTTGCAGTGGTTGAGGAAGAGACTCATGAAAGAATACTCCAGGCCAACTGAGAGAGCAATCAATGGCCAATGAAGAATTATTTATGTACTAATGACGAACAGCTATAGCAACAACATTATTCTTTTCTCTTTTTTTTTTTTTTCATATTTCCCCTTTAGTCTCATTTATGTTTTTTATAACCTGCTTTTGCAACTGTAAATACCAAACTTGTCATGCTAATATTGTTGTTGCTATGTTTCGAATATATATATATATATATATATATATATATATATATATATATATATATATATATATATATATATATATATATATATATATATATATATATATATATATATATCAATGGAGGCGAGGAAGGATGGAATTTGAACCCTGATCCTGGTCAATTGTAAAAGTAGTCAAACTTTTACTTAATTAAATTATAAGTGATCTCTGGAAATATTTTCTTAATTTATTAAGATTAAACTTTTCATAAGAATATATTAATTAAGACTTTTAGTTCATATATAAATTAGATTAAGATATTAAAAGTTTCGAATATTCGATTCATTTAATTTTATTTATATATATTACAAACATGATTTTTTTTATTAATTATAGTATTTTGATTAGGTAATAGCATTTAATTTGGATTAAATATCTAATAAAATTAACAAATTTTCTGAAATTATATCATATTAGGGTTTTACCTCTTCTATTTCAATTTAATAGGCACATCTCCTCCTTTTTCCTTTTTTTTTTCTCATTTGTTTTACATTATAACTCACTTGACAATTAAAATTAATTAATTATTTTTTAATATACCCTTATTTAATATTTTTTTATCAATAAATATTGATTAATATCCCATACTTTTTATGTATCTTTATAATTAATAAATGTAGAAAAAAATACAAATAAATTATATAGTTTCAAAAATATTTATTAATTAATTTTGCTTAATGGATATGATATTGAAATTTGAAAGTGTGATTAGAGTCTAGCAAACCAAGTGGCAGTTGAGTCAATTTGTGAAAAAAAAAAATCATTACACTTCTTAGATTTTTTCAATTTCACCAGTTAAAAATTTATCTATTGACTATAATGAAAATATTAAAAAAATAATGACAGCATGTTAATTAGAAATTTAAATTTCATTCAATACAATTATGTGTTATGCACGTGTCAACATATACATACATGTGTGTGTAAAGAAGTGGGTATATAATTAATTATGAGATTATTAGTCCAGTAATAAAATTTCTATTAATTTAGACTTTAAAGTGATGATAAAGTAACCAGTTATTACTTATTCCATTCACAAATAAGTGTTACATTTCTATTTTGCTTTATTTACAAAATACAAATAAGTGTCCACTTTTCATTATATTTAAATATGATCTTCCAAATATATCCTCTGTACAATAAATATTAATTCAATTTTTAAAATACAACTAATAAATTAATTTTTTTCTTTTTAAAAATGACAAATTATTAAAAACATAAAATAATAATTGAGTTTCTTATAGGACTGGCAAAATTAGCCCAAATCCAAAACCTTATGAAAAAATGATCCAAATCCAATCCAACCAAAAAAAATATCAATTAAACTAACCCAAAAATGATCGACTAAATATGTGATTCATTTGAGTCTTGCCCATGATGTCCAATGAATCTAGCTATGATACTCATTGGATTAACTCAAAAATAATTCGTTTAGGTTATCATATTTTTTTACTGCAGTAATTTTAACATTACATTATATTGATGGCTAATTTTATTAAAAAATTGGTCAAATTGATTGATCCACATTTGGGCTATATGCGATTCATCTGGGCCATAATACGATCCATATGGATCATCCGATTCATTTGAACTAGTCAATACAGTATTTTTATATCACGTTATTGTATAAAATTATTAATTTCATTAAAGAAATAAATCAAATAAATTGATATACATCTAAACCACAATATGACCCATCTAGGCCATCCGATTCATTTAGCCTATCCAACATATTTGTATCAATATTTTTATTGCACTATTTTTTGTATAACTTTTTATTGTATAAAAGTGTTGATTTTATTTAAAAAATAGGTGCAATAAGTTGATCCACATCTAAGATACATGCAATCCATCTGCGCTCAATTGGCCTTCCAATTCACTCAGTCTAGTTTTCCCCCATCTTTCTCTCAAAATCGTCTATTCCTTCCACCCTCACCGTCTGTAACGCGTTGGAATCACTACCGGCATGAATAGTACTTTTCGATAGTGAATAGTGATACTAAAGGTGAATAATACCATCTCGGACCTACCGAAATTCAAAAATATTTTATGTCGTCATTAGAAAATATAATTCATGACGTTTCAATAGTATAATTTGAGCTGAAATTTAGATCAAATAGTCATTCAAAAATTAAAAATAAAAATAAGTTACAGGACCGAAAAGTGATCAAACTACCTTTGGTCAGATTGAAAATATTTCACGCACTTCCAAAAATTATTCCGATTATATGGAATATCTAATAATGAATATTAATTTTCAAATGTAAAAATTAAAATTTTGGACACTTTTAAAATTTAGAAATTTCGGACTGGTTGAAAATATTTCGGTTCTTAAATGTAACACCGTTATTGTAACGGTCTTATCGACTTAATTAATTGGTCGAAATTCTTTTTTTTTTTCAAATTCTATTTTTAACCCAATAAATGCTTTTTTACATAACTCTTAATTATTGCTAACCTATTACTGTCCAAAATTACTATGCATTTTTCAAAAATTTGGTAATATAACGGCTATATTCTTAACTAACCTCCTGAAAAGCAGACAAATATCACAGTCTCTCAGAGGCACAACAATTTATATTCATCCACATAAGACATTCATATTCTCCATTATATACCATATATATAACATTCACACTTCCCGCTAATTCTCATCCGCAAACTTTTATATACAATACAATTACAATTACAACTTTTTTCCTCATAATTGCAAAACAAATATATACATGCCACAAAAATAATCATTATTTTTCTTCAGTATCTTTCATTCTCTGTGTACTTAAGCTCCAGAATATCAATACCTGCACGCAGTAAATCATACGTGCTGAGTATTAAACATGCATAGTGGTGACTAACAATCATAGTATTTTCCTGTAAGCTTAATTTCATAATTATGTTTAATTAGACTAATTTTATCAATTTTCTTCATTTAAAAGCATAGTATACTATTATAACCCAATTTTTTCATTTATATAAAACATTACATAGTTTTTCAATTTAGTCCTTAAAATTTGCATTTATTCCAAAAATACCCTTTTATTCACTTAATTACCAAAATATCCTTTATTTTCTTATTTTCTCCTTTTAATCCATTATTGGACTTACAAATTATCAATTAAATCTTATTTTGACCTTTTTTTTATGAAAAATTACGTTTTAATCCCTTAACTTTTCAAAAGCTAACTTTTTAAATGATTGGTTGACCAAGTTACCATTTTACCCTTATTAATTATTTTCTTCTCATTTTAACTTATTAAATCTATCTTTTGAAAAAATTATCATTTTATCCCTAAACTTTTTAATTCTTTTCATTTTAGTCCTTTTTCACCTTTATCTTCAATTTTAATTTTTTTATACTTTTAATATTTTCTTATTATTATACCCCAAGTACAGACCCGACAGAAACTCTTAGACAGGACATACGGGACGTGGACCCCATAGGATCATAATAAAATGAGAAATAACCCCAAAGAATAATTTCTCATAGAACATATGAATATATGACAGTACGTATGACAAATAGTATGGAGATCAATGATCCAACTATAGTAAAGCAAGTCGCCATGACTTGTACTGCGTTACAGATATCCCTATGGCTAGCTAATTATATATCTTGAGCTAGATTTTACTGTCTGACTCTTTCTAAGGGCACAAATTCACTTAATTTCCATTTTATTATTCAATTATTCACTCTTTTCAATACTTGTCATTATGTTGCCAGTGCATTACATTGACAATCAATTTCCTTTATATAGTCTGTGAATTATTTCATAATAATTCACCACTTTATCATTAAATTATGCAATAATTCATCATAATTTTACATTTTTCCGTTAATACATAACTAAAATTTATTTCAAAAATATTCATTTAATTTATGTAAATTCTATAAAAATTATGGACATCAATTTTCACTTGTATTATCATTATAAGGCTTTAATTTACTAAAACAGCTCAAAATCATATTAATTCCTTTATGATCACCTTTTGGCCACAACTACAACATCACTATATCAATTATTTTAAATTCACTTAAAATTCCTAATAAGCATAATTAAGGTCCAATTACATAAATATAACCTTAATTTCAATTATACCTCATTATACTAAATTTTTCTTAATAAATCTAAAGGAAATTCACATAAATAATAGGGAAATAAAAAGATTATTTAGCCACAAACCTTTTTCTCACGCTTATCCTTGTCTAGACTTCTTTTTCCTTGCCTTTGGCCTTTGAAATTGGTTCCTCCTCTTGAAATCCTTCATTAGCCAAAATTCTTGTCAATATAAATTCTAAAATTTTGACCTCAAATGCTTAAATTGAAAAAAAAAATGAACTCTAAGCACCCAAAACTAGTAGTAGGCACCTAAAAATCAAATTAAAATCATTTATTTAACTTACCTAAAATTGACACCTAAGCTTTAACCCTTGATTTTCTTTGATTTCCTTCCTTGAATCAAAGATCAGAAATGGCTAAGATGTGCTAGAGAGGCTGAAATTATTTTATTGAGCTTTGATTTGGGGGAGAAATGAAAGAAAAAGAGAGAGAAATATTGGTGAAGGTAGTTCAGCCAAGTGAGGAGCTGAAGGAGGGAGATGAAGTTGCTCGAAATCACTGGAGTTTCTGGCCTATTATAGCCTTTTTAAATGGGCTTTGAGTTGGATTCTAAATGGGCTTGAACATTATTTTGTTTAAGCCGGATAATTATCTGATAAATGGTTCTAATTAATTTCTCCCACTTTACAACTCCAAATCACTTCAAATTTAATTTCATTATTATTATCATATTAAAAATAGGTTGTAACTAAAATTTCAGCCCAATCGAAGTCTGTTTCAGGTCCGATTCAATTTAATCGATCCGATTCAAAATTATCAGTGTTACAGAAAAATTTACTTTTTATTACCAAAATAATCTACATATTATTTTAAGCGTATAGATAATTTTTAGACTTTATTTGCTATTTTTAACAGTCAAAACGATAACAAATCAATTAATAATCCTAAACCCTAATTACCTCGATTTTCATGCTTTTGGCTTTTGGAGGACTATTTGACCTCAAATTCACTTCAAATTTCAACCCCGGACTACTCGTGACTAACACTTTTCGATAGTCCAATAAAATATTTTTCACTTCTGGGGATAATTTTCAGCCCGAAAATATTATTCACTATCGAAAAGTATTGTTCACGATTAGCCCGATGTTGAGGCCATTACGCTAAAACCTATTGAAATAAACATCGATTGACTCAAAATTTCAAAAACATCTTAATTATTATATTTAGAAATTTTTAGAATAATTTTGGAGAAAAAATAAAATAAGGATGGATCATGAGCCAATGAAAAATGAATCAACATGCATTAAAACCATGTATTGGCTCAAATTCGTCTAACCCATTTGGGTATTGATCCATATCTTTTGACCCATTTATAATCCATCCGTTTATGGTCCAACCTAAACCCGTCCAATTCGCCTATCTGGCACCTCTAGTTTCTTAGTATTTACGAAGAAAATGAAAATACATACTTATTTGTAATTGAAGGGAGTAATATATAAGAGTTTTGTGTCATTGAAGTCAATATTACATGAAGTTTTTATAATAATTGGATAAATGCACAAAAATGTTATTAACTTTTTTTTTTAGGATATTAAAATACTCCTAATTTTTTTTCTTATATAACTAAGATACCGTTATATATAATATATATATATATATATATATATATATATATATATATATATATATATATATATATATATATATATATATATATTTTTAAATACACGTGGTATTAATGTTGCATGTTTTGTCATGCATCAGCTCAATATCAGTATCATTAACTCATAGTCGATAGAAACTATTAGTAAAAATTATATAGAACATTTTTGGATTTTTTTACTCTAAATAAATATATCATAATCCATTCAGCTCAAATTGCTCAATACGTATCTATTTGCTTACATCTACAATCAACTTGAGCATCATAAGTATGGAAAGCCCGACCAAGCCTGGCCCAACCGATTCACCAATAAATTGTTTTTCTAGTTATTTAAGTCAATGGATCCCAAGTCTATTCGTTACTTCTAATGTAAATAAAAATAACAATCGCATTCATATAATAATTATTATTTTTTTATAATCATATGGAGGTTATAAAAATGATAAATCATTTTCTTTATATAATCTACATCTGATTAAATGAAAATGTATTTTTAATTTTTTATCATCCCATACCGTGATATTGAATTTTAACCAAAAAAAATAAAATAAAAACAAACTACATGTGGTGATGTTGGATAAAATTGGAAGGAAAACGTAATTTTTTAAAATAAAATATAGGGTTAGAAGATGTATTAGCTCATTTGACTTAAACAATACTCCATCTGTTTTAAAATACATGTCGTTTAAGGGAAAGATTTTCATTTCATAACACATGACGTTTTGATATAAACAAGATACATTAATTGATTTTTACCAAATATACTCTTATTTAATTTATCTTTATAAAAGTGATTTTTAACCTATATTAATTACATTACACAATTAATATAATGGTAATAAGATCTTTTAATTATGAATTAATTATTATTCTTAAATACCGTGCATTCTCTTTTAATGTTAAATATTTTGAAACGGAGGGAGTAAATATTACTTACAACTTACTGATTCACGAAATTTCACTATTAGAGACTGTTTTTTTGTCGCTAATTTCCTATTTGTTTTAGTGTAAATAAAATCTTCTCCGTCGGCGTGTTTCATTCCATGATAAAGTCAACTTTCTCTACCTACAAAAATATAATTGCCTTTCAAGTTGTCATATTCTTTTCTAATCATTTCTAACCTAATTAGCAGTACATAAAGACTTTATTACATTATAGATAATTCAGTCTAGGGTACTAATAATCCACTAATTTAAACTCTAACATTCAAACAAAACAAATTATTGGTGATGGCTTACACAATTCCGGTCATATCACTACAAGAAAATTGCAATTTAACAATGAAAATTAGCAACGGAAAATGGCAATTTTCTGTTGCTAATAAAAAATAGCAACGGAAATTAGCAACAGAAATTTCGGTTGCTAATTTGGCGGTTGCTAAATTTAGCAAAAGAAATTTTATTCCATTGCTATATTTAACAACGGAAATTTTATTCCGTTGCTAACCTCAACAATGCAAGATTCGGTGAATTGGTCAATTTTAGCAACGGAATAAATATTTTTAGCAACGAAAATTTAGATTCCGTTGCTATTTTAGCATAAATTCACCCATAAGTAATAAAATTGACGACCATTCCATCTATTGCTAAAAATTATTACAACTTTTTAATTATTAATGACATTATTAGATTAAGCTTGGAATTCTAAAAATAAGAGCATTCCATCGCAATGCTAAACAGAAAACAACAACACATTATACAAAGAGATAAAAAGTGAATAGGAATGAGACACAACTGAAAGATTAAGTTAACAAAATCATCTGAAAGATTAAGTTAACAAAATCATCTAAAACATACACAAATATCAACTAAGAAAAAATTCAAGTCCTTAATTGAGATTTCTACGATTCTATAGTGTGTACTCTTTAAAATTAGTACACAATTAAAACAACTAAATAAAAGTTCAAAGAAAAGTAGATTACAATGAATTACAGGTTAATTGCTTTCAAACGAACAAGACGAACCTAAACAAAGATATGCAACATACAAAAATACCAAAATCTTACATTTTCTTCTTGATTGCTTTCAAAATTTATAAAGAAACACACAAATGATGCAGTAATAATAAAGGAAACATTTCGAAATTACTAAACTAAAATAATGAGTTTGGAAGAAAAATAAGAAAAAGCAAAGGGTCAAATGTAGTATTCGAAATTACTAAACTAAAATAATGAATACAACATTTTTCAAATAATAAAAGTTGAATTAGCACAAGATAATATGCAAAAGGATAGGTGAGAATCTGAAGAACATTTAAAACTAACTTCTTCCCATTGGCTTCATCAAGATTACAATTTAGTAAAGAAACAACATGCAAAAAGCAATTACCATCACGAAATAATAACGATTTTAGATTTATTTATTTTGTAAATCTTAATTCCAATTCCAGCACCAATTTCAGACATCAATATATAACTTCAAAAAAAGAAGTTTCAACAGTATCCAATAGATGTGTCAAAATAATTAACCAATGTTACTTTCACTAACATTCAAATGTCATTTCTAGTAAATAAGCTGTATGAGACATGCTACCATTAAATTAAAAAAGTATAGAAGACAATGAACCCAACAAAAGAAAGCAACTACTTAGATCATCCAAGTGAAGCAAAAATAAGATAAACTAATACTGGCTATAGAAGTATGTAACAACTTATAAAGAATCAGAGACATATGTTAATTGAATTCCAAAGAGCATCATTATAAGCTCTAATATGTTTTTTGGGTGCCCATATGTTTTGTTGTTAAAGAAAGGAAAAAAAAAGGAGAGAGGAATGAGAACAAAGAGCATCATTTTGTGATCTAAAACACAAAAAATTTAAAAATGTTAAATATGAAGATTCTCATTTACAATCCATCAACACTTATAAAAAATATTATAGATGCTCCTAAATATTAATTTAATGTTTGTTAAATAAGTAAGTTTTTTTTTATAATTTTAAGCTAAAAATGGAGAAAGTATATTTTAAAACTTGATAGTTGAAAGTTAATGACTTTTAACTTAATAATAATATTCTTGAAGTCATATTTATGATTAAGAGCTCATGTGCAAATTAACTGATTCATTGGACCAATGCCAGGATATGATATTACTAGCTAATGCAGTGAAAAAACTAGTGAATGTTAAGCTCAATTGGAGCACTAAATAAATCTAAAATATTAATTCAAAATTATAAATTTCATATTAAATGTCTATGGGAGTGATTTCACTTTATATTTAAGTGCATTTTGCAAAATAGAATGATATATATATATAAAGATTAGAATGAGAAGTATTTACCTGAAATTTTCCCATGGGTAGTAATTTTCCCATGAGAAGTCTTTAGTGCCGTTGGCAAGACCAGTAGAAGATTTCTGCATTTTGTCATCCTTAGGCTCGTCGGACCGGTCACCGGAGAATTCCACGATGGGTGGTCATGCGTCCAAAGGCCACTGGAGTTGATTGGGATCTAACAAAAATTGTCGGCAATCCCTCTCTTCGATTTACTTGCTGCCGGTGAGAGAGGAGAAGCGACGAACACCGGAGGCATCGTCTCCACCTCGGGATCCCACCGATGCCATCAGTCTCCTCAATCACCGTAGAGGTCACCGGAAAGAAGGGGGAGGAAGCTATGGTGGTGATGGGGGAACCGGAAGGAATCAAGCCACCGAAGGAAGTGGCACCAGCAAAAGTGACCGGAGGACAGTGGCGGTGGCGATATGAGTATCCTCACCGACGTCGCACGCGACGGTGGCTGGACAGCGGTGCCAGCACCTCCCTTCCTCTTCCCGTTCCCGTTCCCGATTAGCTCTCACGTTCTCCTCTCTCTTCTCTTTTTTTTTTCTTTCTAACCACACACACATTTAACTTTTTAAATCCCACTTTTCTTTTCTTATTTTTGTTATATATATATATATATAATTCTTAAAATCTCTACCATTATTATTAAAATATCTATTATTATTATTATTATTATCTATTTATATTGATTTTCAAAACTTGATTTGCTGTGAAAAGATTCAGTGAGGTCATAAACAAAAGGATGAAATTCCATATGATTATGGAAAACATTTTCATTTGCAAATGTTAGCAAACTATTCAAATTTTCATTTTGTTGGAATATGAACTAATGATCAACTTAATCCCTTCTAATCTGAGTCGAGTTTATCATTGGTGATATCCATCACATTCTCTTGATATTTAACAATATTTAAATACAAATAGGAAAATTGTAAAATATTAAGAAGGAATATTGGACAAAATTTGTAAAAGGAATTCCCTCCGTCGAACATAACCTTCAATTTGCAGCTGACTACTTGACAAATTTTTCTGCTTGCCCACATGTATCAAAATAAATGATTCAAAACTTATTTTGAGTAGTAGAAAGCAAATGAAAAACATAATTTTTGATTGAATGAAAATTGTAAAATATTAGGAAGGAATTCACTACTTAACAATTTTTTTTGCTTGAAATTCCCAAATATATCAAAATAAATTATTCAAAATTTAATTCAAGGAGTAGAAACCAAATGAAAAACATAATTTTGATGTTCATGATAATGAATGAATGACAATTGTACTTCTTACAGTATGAATTCCATCAGATCATGCCATTGTTGTAGAAGCAATCTCATCACTGCTCAAATATCACTTTCAACAGTCACATATAGATATTAAAAGAGAGGAGTTTCAAAAGTGTAAAGACCTTTGATTCGTAGGTAGAGTGTGTAGTTTAAAGTTTGTAGAATCATCCAAAAGATGGGAAAAATTTTGTAACAAAATTTAGCAACGGAAATGAAATTTCGTTGCTATTTTAGCAACCGAAAAATAGGAAAAAATATTTTGTTGCTATTTTTCGTTTCAATTTTTTCCGCCATCTATTGGCGCCTAAATTAGCAACGGAATACTGATTCCGTTGCTAATTTTCGTTGCTAAATTTTGGCGCAAAAAATTCCCTCCACTTTTAACAACGGATGATAACCAAAAATTTTTCCGTTTCTAAATCTACAAAGTTTAACAAATTTTAGCAACAGAAATTATTTTTCGTTGCTAAATAGCAACGAAATTGGTTTTTTATTGCTAATTTAGCAACGAAATCATTTCCGTTGCTATTTTTTCGTTGCTATTTTCAGATTTTCTTGTAGTGTATGAAAATAAACACACTTTTTTTTTACTAATTTCTAATGAGGAAAACTTTGAGAGTTAAATTAGTGATATGATATGAAAAAAATATCAATGTCCTTTTCGGCATTTGAGTGATAGATTTACATAGATATTCATATTTATTGTACATCTTATTAAATATTTTTATTTTTTTATCACTCTCTACTTTTAACTAAACTTAAATAAAATTCTTGAAAATATAAAATAGTATTTTTTATCGATTGCTATAATATTTTTTATGAAATTGAAATATTTTAATTTTTTTTTAAATTTCATAAAAAATAAAAAAATTATCTTCTAAGATGGAAAAGAGATAATACTAAATATGGCCTAAATGTTCAATGCTTAGGAAGTCAATCGACTGTTTTAATTGTATTAAATGAGCCGAGATAAAGACTTGCAAATAGCCGATAATTAATAATGTACTGCAAGCTTAGACAGTCACGGCTTTCTCCTTGGGTTATCGAATCTTTATTTTGACCAAGTATCATCTTTCAAAAGTATTTAATTTGCTGCAATTTCTATTCCAAAAAAACAGATCAATCATAGCAGAAACTTTTCGCTGAATCAAGATTCTCTGATGCCATCTCTGTTGAATTTTCTTCAGTTTCTATTCTACAGTTCTATCTTCTTACAACACTTAACCTTAGCTCAAAACCAAACCAATTTCATCTACCATGGATTCAATGAAGCAAATCTGCAGCTTAATGGGATTGCGAACATCAATCCAAGTGGCTTGTTACAGTTGACCAACATTTCATACCAACAAATTGGCAGAGCTTTCTTTCCATTTCCTTTCAAATTCAATTCTCAATCTCTCTCATTTTCCACTACCTTTGTCTTTGCCATTGTTCCTGAGATTTCAACTCGTGGTGGCTCTGGCTTTGCCTTCGCTATGTCTCCATCCTTCGATTTCACAGGAGCTTCTGCAGTACAATGGTTTGGCCTTTTCAATGCAACAAACAAAGGATTGGCTTCAAACCATGTTTTTGCTGTTGAGTTTGATACTATAAAAACTCCTTCCTTTCAGGACATTGATAATAATCATGTCGGAGTGGATCTAAATGACTTGGTATCTAATGTTTCAGCTTCAGCTTCCTACTTTTCGGACAACGAAAATAAGACCTTAGAGCTCGTAAGTGGGAATCCAATTCAGGCGTGGACTGATTATGATGAAAAGACGAAGTTGCTTAATGTTACAATTGCTCCTTTAACAACCGACAAACCAATAAGGCCTCTTATTTCGACAAGTATTGATCTTTCTTTAATCTTTTTGGATTCTATGTATGTTGGTTTCTTCTTCTACAGGACCAGTGAAAAGCTCCCATTATATTCTTGGATGGAGCTTCAACAGAAGTGGTCAAGCTCAAGATTTTGATGTTTCAGAGCTTCCTTCACTTCCTCTTCGGCCGAAATTAAGCAAGAACTTAGATTTAATAGTGATTCTTGTATCAGTAACAACAAGTGTTATTTTGATAATAGTATTCGGATCTGTTTGTTATATAAGGAAGAAGAAATTCGAAGAATTGCGCGAAGATTGGGAGCAAGAGTATGGTCCTCAAAGATTTTCTTACAAAGCTCTTTATAAAGCAACTAAAGGATTCAAAGACAAAGAGTTGCTTGGATTTGGTGGATTCGGGCGGGTTTACAGAGGGGTATTACCTTCTACTGGCATACAAGTTGCAGTCAAAAAATTCTCTCATGACTCGCATCAAGGAATGAAGGAATTTATATCGAAAATTGTGAGTATGGGACGGCTTAGGCATAGAAATCTGGTTCAACTCTTGGGCTATTGCCGGCGAAAAGGAGAGCTTCTGTTAGTATATGATTATATGCCAAATGGGAGTCTCGATAAGTTCTTGTTTCATGAAGAATCACAGAACCTGAACTGGATTCGTCGTTATCAAATCCTGAAGGGAGTTGCAGACAAGTTGTTCTGCATAGAGATGTGAAGCCAAGCAATGTGATGTTAGATGCTGATCTAAATGCAAGGCTAGGAGATTTTGGTCTGGCGAAGTTTTATGACCATGGATCGATACCCGAAACAACCTGTATCGTAGGAACTGTGGGATATCTTGCACCTGAGGTTTCAAGAACAGGCAGAGTCACTACATGCAGTGATGTGTTTGCTTTCGGGATATTGATGCTTGAAGTAGCTTCTGGGAGGAGGCCTATAGAACCCGAAAGATGGACCGATGAGGTGGTGTTAGTAGACTGGGTTCTCGATTGCTTTAAAAGAGATAGGATTCTTGAAACAAGTGATGCGAGATTGGAAGGCAAATACATGGTTGAGGAGATGGAATTGGTGCTGAAATTAGGCCTGCTTTGTACTCAACAGACACCGGCAAGTTGGCCTATTATGAGGCAAGTTGTGCAATATTTAGATGGGAAGGCTAGCTTGCCAGAATTGCCTATTGATTGTGCTAATGTTGGTTCGGTCACGGTTAATAAGGCAGCAGATGGAGATTTCAGCTTGTCACATCCTGAATCTATTGATTATTCTGGCACTTCTATCACGGATTGTATCCTCAGCTCCGGTCGGTGAACCATCATTCTTCGAAGCCTGAGACCATTTGTGTGCTGCAGAATTCTGCTGCTTTTGTTTGCTATAAGCTTCTTCTACAAACTTAAAATCTTTTGTAAATTGTAATGTTAATGGTGATAGTTTTTTTCTGGATATGTGCTAATTTCACATACTTTCGTAATTTCAATGTTGATAAATTTTGGGGATATTTGCTATTTCACATAATTCTTAGATGAGCTATTGCTTGAAAATCTTTGGCTGTTCTTAGCTCCTGAAAAAGAACATTATAAGTAGGATTCTCTTCTTCTTTAGCTGCCCTTTTAGACTCCGGCCTTCACCAAACTGAAATAAGCAAGTTTTTTCCCTAACTCAATGAGTTAATTATTTCAGTGCTCACAAAAGTATGGGGGTAATAATACTGTGGCTATAAAAAAAATTGTTAATATAAAATTATGAAAGTTTTTCTTAATTTCAACAAAACAAAATTTGGTCGGATCCTATGATTTCAAATCACATGGCACTGACGTGATATTTTATAATTGGAGGATTGAAATCTAAAATTATACAGTCCGAATAAATTTATTTTTGGTGAAATTAATGAAAATTTTGTTAATTTCAGTTATATATAGACATTTTCTTTCGTGACCACACTTTTATTATTGTTCTATACTTGAGTGACTTATATATATATATATATATATATATATATATATATATATATATATATATATATATATATATAGAAAGGGATTTGAGGAAGGGGATGGAGAGATTCAAACTCCGTTAAATCTGAGTTCATATATACGGAAAGTTCTTGTTAAGGATATGGCTAAGACCAAGATTAGAAAAATACTCCATCCAGTTTTTTTATGTATTACTTTTGATTAAAATTTAAATTTTATTTATTTTTTACTTTTAGATTTTCAATATAATTTAATTTGATTTTTTAATTTATTTTTCTTTTTTAATAAAATTAAAATCAATTAAATTTGATAATTTAAATTTATTTATTATTTTTTAATTTTAATGAAAATAATAAAAGTAACAAATAAAAAAAATGAATGAGTATTATTATTAAATAAATAAAATAGGTATTTGAACTGGAACGTTGATCTTGACTTTCAAAGAGTTTACAGCTTATTATTATTTAATTTTATATTTTCAAAATAAAAATTATTTCCTTTCAATGGAAAAATATTACTTGCTCTATCTATAAGTAGGTCAATGCATGGATTTCATCAATAGTAATAATAATAATTGACGGATAGACTTTCTGCCGAGTTTTTCTCTTTTCTTTATTTTTCTTCACTCACTAAATAAAAGCCAAAAAACGACTATCAACTACCACAATTTTTTTTTTAAATTGCCATTTCTCGTAAGTGTAGCCTTAGTTCAGCAAGTCAATGTAATATGTGCCTTGGGATTTGGCTGGCAAACAATTTAAAATGTCAACAGTTATTTTTTTTATTCATTTTAAAATTTAAGCAACATAATTTTTTTTTCCTAGCCTTGGACTGCATATGGATTTTTTCCCCTTTTTAGTATGAAATGGATAATAACTAAATTAAATTCGAATATAGATATTAATTCCTTTCTGTTGAACATTGAAAGGAACATAAAGACTTTAAATTAAATGCATCCATACCAAGAAATGGGCAAGAAAATTTGGAAGTTTACAAAGTCAGCGAGGCACAAAATATTAGCCAATAAAAAGAAATTTCCAGAAATGTATACTTCGTTAATAATGTTACTGATACTCCCTCTATTTTTTTTATCAGTCACTTTTATTACTTTCACTAGAATTAAAAAATAATAAATAGACTTAAAGTTAGTATTAAATTATGTAATTAAGATTAAATTATCAGATCTGATTGGTTCTAACTTTATTGGGAAAGAAAAATAAATTGAAAAAGCAAATTAAATTACATTGAAAATCTAAAAGTGACAGATAAATAAAATTTGGATTTTACTCAAAAGTGACTGATAAAAAAAACGGAGGGAGTATTAAATATCAAATTTCAATGTCTGTAACCTGAACAGATATTTCTATAATTTACAAATTATTAATTTGTCATTTTATATTTTCAATTTTCATTAAAAAAATTATTTTTTATTGAAAGAATTCCTTTTATTTAATTAAATTACCTTTTTTTATACTTCTTCTTGTAAATTCTGATTTTACTATCGAAATCTCGCATGATGGAAATTTAATGATTTTTTGGTCTTTTCAAGTGACAAACTCTTAACAGTGTCGTCGCCTATTTCATCATATTTCTTCTTCACAATGTATGTGCCTACGCCTACTGTTGTGAGTGCAGCCATTGCTGCTGGAATTATGACAATAATCAATGGTGCTGGTTCCTTCTTCTTTATGCAAGAGAATCCATAGAAAGCCTTGAAATTCCAGATTTTGTTCCAGCTTTGTTAAAGCTCCATATGAGAATATAGTGGTCACTTGTGAGTGTACCAGTTGCTGCACATAACCAACGAACATAGATACCAGAAGAACTTCAGAAAGATTTGTATGCAACCTTGAATAGGCCTAAAGGGTTTGTTCATTGGCTTGCTGTCCTTTCCATTCTTTTACTAACTTAAAGTTTCGGTTAAAGATTGATGTGCCTAGATGGGTGCCTTTTATTGTTACTTTCTTTTTCTTTGGCACTTCATTGTTGGGTGCAAGTTATGCTATTGTGCAGCAAAGTTGAGATCCGAGGGAAGGTTTGCTTTCGGGTTAGAGTGAGGCACAGATGAACTGCCGAGTCTTTTGGCAGTCACCTTGGTGAAGATCTGCCAAGAAGTAAGGCTCAAATTTTTGTCTTTGTGATATCACCAATATTTTGAAACTCGGTTTGACTCGAGCAATTGAACCGGTTGGACCGTGAGTCGGTAAAAAAATTATATTGATCTAACATAAAATTAGAAAAATGAAAAAACTCAGATTGAACCGGGTTGGACCGGAAAAACTCGGATTGGACAGGAAAAACCGGGTTGGATCAGATTGGACTTCAAAAACTTTTCAAAAAAAATAAAAAAAAACGGTTTGCTTATTTTATTATATCTCATACTTGTGGTTGGAGAATTATAGATTTATATAATTTGATTTATTTTTCTTATTATAATTAATCAAATTTTAAAATATTTTTGCATGAAACTATACCTTTTTCTACATAGTTCAATTTATTTATTACATCTATTTACGGAACTTACGGTAGTTTGTACATATGTTAAATGAATTTATTTGAATGTTTGTTTTTTATATTATGTGAATTTATTTGGATATTTATTACTTAAACTAATTTATTTGATTTTTATATTTACAAAATTTATTGGACTTAAAATTAATATTTTTATATTGATATTTGGTAATTAATAGATTTTTTAATGTATTTTTACATACTACATGTTTAATTTTTTGTAAATAATTATATTTAAAAAAATAATAAAACTCCAAGTCGATCCGGTTAAATCAATTGACCCATGACTCAGTTGGTAGGCCAAGTTGACTTCGGGGCCAAGTTTCAAAACATTGGATATCACTGTAATTAAATGCGAGATTTTGATAGGTTTGAGTTTGTACATTGTTATGTTTATACTTGTTACTTAAAAACACACTCACTCTTCTAAGTGATGTGTTTATCTAGTAGATGGACTTTCCACGAGTTTAACCTACATTTGTGGCAAAAGACACCTCACTTAGCTTAATCAATGTGCCTAGAACAAATTTTCTATAAATCCTCTATTTCAAACATAACAAATATTTCTATCAAACTTGTCGCAAGCAATCAATTTTATCTAAACTAAGTCCATATAATTCTTTACTATCCATAAGCATCCTAAGTGTTGGAAATTTTATTTATTTTATTGTGTTTGATTCAGTCAAAGTTGTTAGCAGATTTAGTAACTAGTGTCCTACTGTTTTGGAGTTGTGGGTTATGCAAGATGTGGCACCTATTTTTTGGGATTTCGATTGTGTATTTTCTTATTTAAAGGCTTTAACCATTATGAATAAAATATGGTATTTTCTCAGCCATACAAATTCTATTATAATTCTCTGTTTAGCTCTTTTTTTGTTGTAACACCCTTATTGAACAGTCTAACTGAAACAAGTGACAAGACAGATATTTTTTAACTTAAGTAAGCCGATAAACTATAATTGTCCAAGTGACTGATTATCAAATAAAAATCTGGCAATATAACGCCTAAAAACTTAACTATTCCACCTGAAAAATCAGACAATTTTCTCAACCCATCAGGGGCATAACATTACAAAAATAATTTCACCATGCATCTCATACATCAATTCTCATTATTATTCACAATTTCTAAGATAAGTCAATATTATAAATTACACTCTTAAGTCACTATAATACTTCAAAATAGAAACAATTTACACTTAAAATCGCCTCACTACAACTGTGAATCTCAAAAGATGAAATGCTCGAAACTAGATCCCTTCTTCTGATGGTTGAGCCGAAGCAGCTGTCTAACCAAAAACAAGTATATCCTGTTACCTACACGGATAACAAAACCCGTGCTAAGCTATAAAACTTAGTGGGGAACAGAATAATCTAAAAATAATCTTTTAAACATGTAATTTCAATTATCCACGTACAAAGTTGATAAAACTCTTAATAGATACCTTCAATTACATTAGATCCCAGTTCTTACATTCGGCAATAAATTACAAACACAAGCAACAAAACATCTTACTTACATAGGCAATAAAACTTAATAACTCAGTAATCAATGCATCATTCATTGCTACCACAAAAGACATCCGGCATATTTCTTTCATACATCTACATCATTTAAACCATAGCATGCATTCAAAATTCACTTTCATGTAATCATTAAATAATCTTAACAAGGTGAACAATATAATACTTAACACCATAGTGTGTCATATAATATATACTTGATCGATAACAGAATGACGTACATACCTATACATAGATATATAGATACATAATGCTTATAAAGAAGTAGAGAATCACATGTTCATCAATATTATAACTTGCAATTCATTAACCATTTGATGTATTTATATAAGAGGATAATTCTTATGCACATTAGTTTTGAACTATAACATTTCTTGTCTTTTATACTTTTTAATTTATTTTCATATTAATGCCCCTAGTACAGTGCCGACAGAAAATCTCAGACCGGATACACGAAATATGGACCCCACCGGCCCCACTAAAAAGAGAAATGATTCCCAATAAACCATTCTCAAAACACTGCACTTTTCACTTTCACTTTACACTGAAGCTATGGAGATCAATGATCCTACCCATAGCTAAGCAAGTCGCCATGACTTGCACCACGGTAAAGGGTGTTCCTATGGCTAGCCAACTATATCTAGAACTAGTTTTTACTGCCAAACTAACTCTAAGGGCACAGTAATAATTATTTTATTAATTCTTTTCAAGTCCAAAAAAATTCAATAATTGACTTTTTATTTCTGTTCATTGACCTTAATTTAATTTCATATAAATCCATCATTTTCAATTTCTTTTTAATTCAGATAATACAGTTATTCAAAATATTCAATATTTTTGTACAGTTTGTGAACCATCATTCACTTATGTCATGAATTATTTCACAATAATTCGGCAATTTCTCTTTAAATTACTCTTCAGTCAACAAAGGAATTTACTTAATATACATTCTTTCAATTTACTTTTGAACTTTCTAATAGTTACGCTTTAACAACACTTATACTTGTCATAGTAGTTCATCCATTGCTATACTGTTTTCATGAGAATGAAATCATATATAATTACACCCACTATAAGTGTCTAAAACAACACATAAATACAGTCATTTCAGAAGGACGTACCTGCATGGTTCATCATAGCCATCTCTCATGCTCCATTGTACTTAATTTAATCATCAAATATACTAAGGCGATAATGTGAAAAAGCATAACATTTTTTTAACATCTGTTTCTCATACCATTCTAAAAGCATAAACATGGAACTATATCCACTCCATTTAGTGTAATAAGACTCATAATGAATATTCACGTGCCAGACAAAAATATATCAAGAGGGGGTCAATATGTCACGTTTATACCGATATCTAGTTACTATACTAATCACATTCTCACTTGCTTTATATTATAACACTTAGTTTTCACCTATAGTCTAGTGAATCCCAAATAACAGTCCTATCTTAGTTACCTTTCTTTTACTAAATTAGAAAGTATGAAATGATAGCAACTACGACTATGTAATATAAATTCCTATTATTATAACAGAGACTTATTACTATACTATAATTTTCTCAAACCATAAAAATTTTAGAGTAAATCCATATATCATTATGCCATTTCATATTGTCTTAACAGCTATACATGCATATAAGTTCAATATCATAATTACCTATCTAGATCCATAATCTTAAAACACATATAGATTTAAACCAACATGTGGAAATGCATAGCATTTAGCTGTCATTTTTCTCATGATACCATAATTTTCTTTTATCGTCTATTAAATATAGATATATCAAACCTAAGTAATTAAGGAGACTATATTACTTATAATGTATTAAAACATGTATTAAAATAAATTCATAGGAATATACATTAAGGTTGGGGTCTATAGTACAATAGGAAAAAGGCTGAGCAAACTATGATCATTCACTCAAGAATTAAACCTCTGTCCACAAAACATTATCTTATCTTTAAGCATCCTTAAATAAATCTCACATTTTATCATGACTTTTCATTGAAATTCTACTCAAATCACATCTTAAGCTCACTATCAATTATTATCTTCAAGATCTGTCAATAACTTTAACATGCCATTAGCATTTACTTATAATTCCTGTGACACCTGTACAATAAGTTCAATCATTCATGATAACCAGAAATAAATTAATGACTCAAAAAATTTGCAATTTCTTCCATTAAGTTTTCTATTCATTTCGCATCTCAAGCATATTTTAATTTTACA
The DNA here is from genome assembly GCA_037975025.1 of Excoecaria agallocha. Classification (NCBI taxonomy): domain Eukaryota; kingdom Viridiplantae; phylum Streptophyta; class Magnoliopsida; order Malpighiales; family Euphorbiaceae; genus Excoecaria; species Excoecaria agallocha. Next base: position 3,275,056 of record JBBPFJ010000020.1, on the reverse strand, counting down.
TATCCTTAAGCCTTGAAATCAACCCATTTAAACCATTAAAACTCAAATTAAATTAAGCTCAAACTCTATCTCGCCTAGTTCAGCCTAACTACATGCACTTTAACTATTACAGTTTCAAAAACTATTTTCTCACTAACACTATGATTCATTTACCTTTACAGATTATCAGTTTCTTATATAAATCCAATATATGCAAAGTTAATATCAATCATAATAATGAACCAAACTTACTTCAACATTATACGTGAAATCAAATTCTTAGTCTAATTCCTATACTCTGTTAATATAAACACTTAAGACAAACGTTTACACATACAATCAATTTCTAAGTTGACTTAACTAAATTTCACAGAGGAAATTTCAGTATCCCATACCGTAGTTGAAGCCCAGAATGCCCTCTCCAATCTGCCTCGCCGAAGCCTCACCGGAGACTCGCCGGAAAGACACCAAAGCCGTCCACTGATAGATCAAGGCACCGATAACTTCCAAGCTACGTTCACGCGCCTCAACGCTGCCATCATTTATCGGGATCAGAGCTTGAAGATCCCGCCCTCACCATCGCCGATCTCCCTGCTGCCGGCGAGTGGGGAGGAGCAGCAGCAACCGGAGGAGTCACCTCAGCCTCGGGATCCCATCGGTGCCGTCAGCCCCTTCTACCGCCATCGGGGATCGCAGGAAAGAGGAGGAGATCGATCCGGTCGAAAAGAAGAGAAAAAGAAACACACAGACATATAAGTGTCGTATGAGCTAGAAAATGAGCTCATGGCTAGAGTGTCGTATGAGCTAGGTAAGAAGCTTATGGCGAAAGTGCCATATGAGCTAGAAACGGAGCTCGTGGCTAAAGTGACGTATGATTTAGGAAAGGAGCTCATGGCTAGAATGTCGTATGAGCTAAGAATGGAGCTCGTGGCTAGAGTGTTGTATGAGCTAAGTGAGGAGCTCATGGCTAGAGTGTCATATGAGTTAGGTGAGGAGCTCATGGCTAGATGGACAAATGAGCTAGGTGAGGAGCTCATGGCAAAAGCATCGTATGAGCTGGGAATTGAGCTCATAGCTAGAGTGCCGTATAAGTTGGAAGTGGAACTCGTGGCTAGAGTGTCGTATGAGCTAGAAAATTAGCTCGTGGTTGGAGTGCCATATGAGCTAAGTGAGGAGCTATTTGGCGATAGTGCCGAACTCATAGACAGAGCTGATGTGAGCTCGATAATAATAATAACTTCAATTAAATCTGTCATCCTTACAAACATATGTTCTGTAGGCAATTTTCATTGAAGAACTTAGAAATGTCGTATAGCTATTTTGGCAACAATGTTGAACAAAAAGGAATTGTAAAATTAAAACTAAAGCGGTGATGGTGCTGAGCTGTGTGATCCAAGTGAAATATAATAAGACCAAATTGGTGATGCCCGTCGAGCTATTGGTAATATAACTTGATGCTTGAAATATTCTATGAGTATGGTTGCATATTGCTAGAGAGGTCTTTGAGTCTATATACACTGCCTTTAATAACTTATCTAATCATGTTTTATGGATGTGTGGGTGACCTATGTCTCCTCACCTTGTCCTCCTTCTTATCTCCCAAGTTAGGAGTAGTAATTATGTAAGTCCTGTTGGATGAACTATTTCCCTTATGTCTCTTGAAATCATTTTGGCTGACATTTCCCCTATCCTGAGCTATCCTTCCTGTGTCTTCTAACCTTCCTTCTCAGCTCCTATGTCCTTGTAGGTATTGTGGCATTGGCGCCTAGCCTTATCCATTTGGATGTACTTATGAGCCTGAGACATTAGATCGATAAAGTCATTTGGTGGCTTTTTACTCAGGGAATTGCTGAAGTCCTAGCACATTGCATTCTTGATCAAGGCATTAATCGCCACTTCCAGGTAGAGATTCTGTATGTCCATCGCCACCTCGTTCAATCTCTCCACATAGGCTCGCAAAGGCTCTCCCTTCTCCTACTGAACTTGATTAAGGTCGGCTGACACTTTGTTAGGATAGATTGTCGCTGCAAACTTTGCAATGAACATATGATTGAACTGCTCGAAACTATTAATATAGTGCTTGGAAAGGTTGCAAAACCAAATTTAGGCTAAAGTTCGTTAGCATATGAGGGAATATTTTGCACAGTATTGTATCTTTTACGGTCAACACTAGCATGGTGTGATGGAATTGATCAATGTGGGCTCAGGGGTCGACGTTACCATTGTATGTCTTTAGGTGAGGCAGTCAAATTTTAGGAAAAGGGGCGGCTAAGATTTCTCTGGAGAGTGAAGATTGGAAGCTGCCATGTTATTGCAGAGTATTTCAATTTTGTTATTTTGGAATTTGATCTTCTAGAAATCGGTTGAACTGTTTGGTCGTTAGGGTTATGTTGGACCCCAGATTTTAGGAAATTACTAGTGAAAATGGATCTCGAGTTGGGGGTTATGAGGTCTGGGGGATCTGGTAAGGCTGTGTATGAGGAGGTTACGATTGTGCTTAGACGATTATTGCCAATAGCGTGGCTATCAAGGATTGGGCTGTTTGCAGGGTAATGTTGAAAGTGTTTGGGATGGCCATGACGGGGGATGCATAGCTAGGGTCATTGGATTGGGGAATAAACTGATGTGTTCCCTGGAGAGCAAGTGGATTTGCTTGGTTTTCTGGCTGGGATGGATCTAGATTGAGGTTTAAAAAAAGACCCATGTTTCACGCTCACACACCAAATGATGACAGGTGAAAAACTATTTAAGTCACAAAAGATCACCTATAAAAAAAAATAAATGACCGGTGGATTTTCGACTAGAAAATCTCCGATAATTAAGTTAGAACTTTTGATAATAAGAATGTATTTTCTGAAAATTAAATTTTTTAGACCTCCCTTGATTGCCTATTTTTCTCCTTTTATAAATGTTATATCCATTCTTTAGGAGAAAGTGGGATGAAATCCCACTTCTTTCAGCCACTCTCCCTACTTCCCCTATTCTCGGGGGAAAGTGGGATGAAATCCCACTTTTTTCGGCCATTCTCCCACTTCTCATATTTTTAAGGGAGACGTGAGGGAAGAATAACCATTCTTCTTTTTGTGGCAGTTATCTTTTCTGCTGTTAGCCGAGCTATGGATGGGCTCCTTAGAGTTATGTTGATTCAACCTCTTGGTTGGTAAGGATTTGTTCGAGCTTTATGAGCTTACCTAACTACTTTTCAAAATTATTCGAGCTGTTAACTAGGTTCTATTTTCATAAAGATTGGTTGTTTCCTTTTCAGCTATTGATCAGGCTAGGGATGGACTCTTGGGAGTTTGATTAATTCAACTTCTTGGCTGATATAGATTTGTCCGATCTCTGTCCGTTTACCTAGATTTTTTTAAAATTGTTCATGCTATTAGTTAGATCCTATTATCAGTCACTATGACTATTAGATCATGCTCATGGATAATTTTTTACGATCAAAAAAGTATTGGTCAATAGTTGAATTTGGAATCCAAGAGCCACCAGTAGGTGCTGCTGTGCCAGATGTACAAAAAGTAAAAGTTAAAACTAAAAAGCTCAAAGATTTGAAAGCCAAGAACTACCTTTTTCAAGCAATTGATCATTCCATCTTGGAGACCATTCTTTGGAGAGACACATCTATGGATATATGGGATTTACTGAAGAAGAAATATCAAAGCTCATTGAGAGTGAAGCATGCACAGCTTTAAGCCTTAAGGAGGATTTTGAAGTTTTGTAGATGAAGGATGGTCAATTTGTTGCAAGCTATTTTGGAAGGACTATGGAGATTGCAAATAACATGAGATGCCATGGAGAAGGAACTAAAAATGTTACCATAGTAGAAAAAATTTTGCGTTCAATGACGTGAAATTTTAACTTTATTGTCTATTTGATTGAAGAATAAAAAAATATTACTAAACTGTCTCTTGATGAATTGCATAGCTCTTTATTGGGCCATGAACAGAAGATAAACATGAAGTTCAAAAAAAGAGGAGAAAGCTTTGAAGGCTTCTATCAATACTCATTCCAACAACTCCTTAAGAGGTCAAGGGAAAAGCCAAGGCAGAGGAAGAGGAGGTCGAGGAAATGGAGATGGCAACAGAAATAATGATGGTAGTAGAAATTTCAAAGACAATAATGACCAATTTCAAGGCAAAGGCAAGGTCGAGATCGAGATAATGACAAATCTAAGGTAAAATGCTTTAGATGTCACAAATATGGTCATGATGCTTCTGAATGTTATACTAGACTTTCGAGTGATAAAGAAAAATGAAAGAACTCTAATTTGATGGAAGACAAGAAGGAACCAAAAACTTTGTTGATAGTTGTCTATGAAGGAAAGAATACCGACCATGAAGCAAAAAAGATTGACATAGATGTTTGTTATATGGATACAGGCTACAACAATCACATGAGTGGAAGTAAGTATTCTTTTTCAAAGCTAGATGAAAGTTTTCACTCTACTGTTAGTTTTAGTGATTTGTCTAATGTGAAAGTGATGGGAAAAGGTGATATTAAAATCAAAACTAAGAATGGTTTTGTAGAAATAATTTCAAATGTGTTGTATGTGCTTGAATTGAAGAATAACTTGCTGAGTACTGGCCAACTGCAAGAAAAAGGGTATGTCATCACAATTGAGAAATGTTCTTATGAAATTTATGACCCTGTTAGAGGCAGTATTATTTCAAATATCTAGATGAGTTCTAATAGATTATTTCCAATAAAGATTGAAAGCATTCAATCCTGTTTGGTGGTTGAGGTACAAGATCCCTCATGGTTATGGCATTTTCGTTATGGCCATTTAAATTTTGGTGGTTTGAAAACTCCTCAATAGAAAAACATGGTGACAAGCCTTCCAAAAATTACAATTCCCTCCCAAGTTTGTGAAGAGTGTGTTGTTAGCAAACAACATCACTCTCAATTTCCTAAAGAAAAGTCTTGGAGAGTAAAGGATGTGCTAGAGCTGGTGCATTCAGACATTTATGGCCCAAAAAGTTCATCTTCTAATAAAGGTAAAAGATACTTAATTACCTTCACTGATAATTTTTCAAGAAAAACATGGATTTATTTTTTACAGGAAAAAGTAAAAGCTCTTGCTTCATTTAAAAATTTCAAAGCTCTTGTGGAAAATGAAGCAAGTAAAACTATCAAGTATTTTCGAACATATTGTAGCAGTGAATATTGTTCAAAAGAGTTTGAAGTTTTCTACAAGCACCATGGCATTCGCATAGAAGTTACAGCTGCATATACACCATAAAAAATGGTGTATCAAAGTGGAAGAAAAAAACAGTTCTCAACATGGTCAGAAGCTTGTTAGCAAAAAGACGAGTTCCAAAGACTTTTTGGCCGGAAGCTGTAAACTGGAGTGTTTATGTTCTAAACAAAAGTCCAACCTTTGTTGTTCAAAATAAGACACTTGAGGAGGCTTAAAGTGGATGAAGACCAGTTGTGGATCACTTCAGAATCTTTGGGTGTATTGCTTATGCCCACATCCCAAATGTGAAAAGAAAGAAACTTGATGATAAAGCTGAGAGATGCATCTTTCTTGGTGTAAGTGAATCATCCAAAGCATATAAATTATATAATCCACTAACCAAAAGGATTATGACCAGCAGAGATGTTTTTAACGAAGAATGCACCTGGGATTGCAATGGGCAGCAACCTAAGCAAGTTCTTTATGAAGAAGATGTTGAACAGGAGCAAATTCCAGTACTTGTTATTTCCAAAAATTCACCAAATCCAGCATAAATAGCCACAACCATTGGAACTGTGCAACCAGTTGCTGAAATGAATGAAACAACAGTCCAATCAGTTCATCGAGTTAGAAAAAAGTCTGCTTAGATGGAAGATTATAATGCAATTGGGATAAGCAAACCAATTACTCATTTTGCTTTGTTTACAGATTATGATCCCACCAGTTTTGAAAGTGTTATCATAAAAGAAAAGTGGCGACAAGCAATGGATGATGAAATTAAATCCATTGAGAAGAATGATACTTGGGAGTTGTGTGATCTTCCTCAAGGGGTACAAAACCATTGGTGTTAAGCGGGTCTTCAAGACAAAGCTAAACAAAAAGGGTGATGTTGACACGTACAAAGCACTCTTGGTGGCCAAATGATACAAGTAGCAGTATGGGATTGATTATTCAGAAGTGTTTGCTCCAGTTGTAAGACATGACACAATCAAATTGGTGGTGGCATTAACGGCGTAAAATTCTTGGCCTATCTTTCAACTAGAAGTCAAATCAATATTTTTGCTTGGTTATCTGGAGGAACAGGCACTACAAGAAAATCAGCAAATAGCAACGAAAATTAGCAACCGAATTTGTTGAATTTCCGTTGCTAATAAAAATTAGCAACGGAACATTCGGTCGCAAATTTCGCGGTTGATATTTTTAGCAACGGAATGTATTTTCCGTTGCTATTTTTACCAACGGAATTAGAATTTCCGTTGCTATATTTAGCAACCGAAATAAAATTTTGTTGCTATATTTAGCAACCGAAATTAGTTTCTGTTGCTATTTCTAGCAACCGAATTGAAGTTTCGGTTGCTAAATTTAGCCAAAATTATAAAAAAATTTGCGACGGAATTTTCATCGTTATTCCGTCACTAAATTATATATATATATATATATATATATATATATATATATATATATATATATATATATATATATATATATATATATATATATATATATATATATATATATATATTACAAGCCAAAATGTCATTTAAAAAGGAGAAAATAGGAAAGAGATACAAATCAACCCAAAACACTAGCATGAAGGTGAGCAAAGTAGAAAGACATCCGAACAGAAAAAAGAGAAGCACAACTACCAAAGAAATAAGAAACAAAACTGACAACCCATATGAAACCCATATAACTAAAACCAAAAATAATAGCTGAAGCATGCAAGATCTACACCACTACATCATCATAATCAAAATAGCAACATAGGAGGAATTAGTCCCCTAAGAAAGAATAATAGCAGCATGAGAATAAATTGGCTTCGCTTGTAAGATGACAGCAGCATAAGAAAGCAAAACAAATCCCAAGTGAATAACCACAATCAGCAGCAAGATTAGCAACCATAGTATAAAAGGTTAAACATCAGTCCTTCCTCATGCTTACATAGGAGCACCAACATCTGAGTTGTGCCAGGTAAGAATTATCCTTTAGTATATTACTTTAAGCTATTCATTCACCTTCTATTTGCTCTCCTATTTTTCTAAGAATTGATCGTGCAAAAGAGAACACTTGCTAAAATATACTTTCTAAGAGATGAAGGCTTGAGCCAATAGTACATATAGAGAACTGTGGATACAACCAAACCACAACAAGCTTTGAAATCCAGCAATCAGTGCTCCAAATCTTTATTTGAACACTAATACAAATGGAAAGCATCAAAAGCTTCTGTAGTCATATGTATATCACTACATATAAGAAAAAACTAAAGGAAAAGATTGAACATAGAAATGATAGCAAAAATAGAAGTCAAAACCCATAAATAGCACAATGGACTCAAAAAAAATATTAAAAAGAGCCACCGAGATACCAACTATATACAGAAAAATAAACACAAGTCCCCCCTGTAGAACAGCAAAAAGAAAAGAAAAACTCAAATATACAACATCCAATGCAAGAAAAGACCGTCCCCAAGGAACACGAAACATGTAATTAAGACTAAACAGACAGCAGTAGCAAAACTCATCAAGAGCTTCCAGACAACAAGTCAAGCTTTTATGAAAAATGGAAATCTTCCATCTCTTCCATCCATATGCCATGTAGAACAAGAATGTGGCCTGTTTTCAGTAAAATCATAGATAACTTGTGGCAGTCCAAAACACTTTCATTATTTTAGATTTTTCTAAAAAATTAAGTCCAACTAGACACAAAGAAACGCAATTATGCATCCTAAAAGGCCACAAATAGTCATGTATCATGTCAAAAGGTTAATAATGTTAATATGGCACAATTCAAAATTAACAAGAACCATGCAGCCGGTATAAGGAAAAAATGCTTATTTATATTTGTCAATTAAAATATAGAAGTAGTACAAATGGACAGAAGGAGAACACACAAAATGAATAGCATTAAAATGACATAATGCAGAGGTTTTGTGCCAATTCCCTATGGAAATATTAAGGCAAGCTCTTTTGCAACATAAACTTAGATAAAATTAAGCAATGTATTACGGATAAATATCACATTACCTGCATACATGTAACAACTACCCAAATTGGATTTTTCATCAGTACATTTACACATCTGCACAAAAAAGGCATCAAACTTAATCTAATTTTCAAATCAAAAGAATCCTGAAAAGTAAAGGAAGTTGAAACAAGATACGGATAGAACTGCACTCAAATTAATTCTATCTTAGCTTTAGTTCCTGAAAATGCTATCACAAGTGTAGACAATGACATTCATGTTACTCAAAAGAAGAGTTGTAGCTATGCTAAAACCTATTAAAACTCCAACAAAGGTATAAACCTTTTTAATTTTCCTTGGTTTGAGCCCCAAGTCAGTGACATTAGGCACCTTTCAAAGTTCAAGGGAAAAAAGAATTATAAGAACAAAAAAGGGTATTAAACATAAAAGAATTATATGAACATAAAAGGGTATTAAACAACAGTTTAAGTATAATTCTCATCCCTTCAACATATCTCAATTTTCAAAATGTGCAAGCATGAGCAGTGTTTAATCTGCTTAGAGGAGTTAATAACCGAACAATATAAAATTCTCTACGAACACACAAATTTTAATTAATCTTCTAGTAAACCATCAGCTCATTATGCCACCTCAGGGCAGAATCATAGGCTTAATATGATCTACTATGGCCAATACTAAGGAAACTACAAAACATTACAGATGCAATTAAAACCAAAGTCTGGATTTTGCTGCACTAAAATTTGCAATGTCAAAATCACATTTTTTGAATTCATCTATATTCAATATTTAATCAAATATGCAACATTAGAGAAAAATGATAAAATTTGTTCTATTTTAATTGATTTGTTGCTTTCTTTTCTGTAACAATAGAAATTCAAATAAGAAACATTTAATATATTATAACAATCAACAAAATATATCAACAATCATCAAACGTGTACAAGTGCTTTTACGTGTGTGAAAGGTTGTCAACATAGCATTTGGCCTACTAGATTGGAATTACCTGAATAAAACTAAAACTTTATCAAGTGTACCCTCCAACTCTTCTTCAGAAGTACCCTTATCTCTAACACAAAGTTTTCATCCAGAAACTTTGCTATCAATTCAGCTGGTCGTTTATGTTAAAGGGAGAAAAAAAGTAATTTCTTAGTCAGAAGAAATGAAATAAATATCTTAGGATCTGCAAATATAAAATCATTAACAGAAATTAGACAAAAAACATATAAACAAGATAAATGAGTGCACGCCAAAAAAAACATAGCGAGAGATAAAGGATCAACATTACATGTAAAATCTTTGGAAGAGAGAATAAAGGAGATAGGCAATTATTATTCTGTAAAATTTGCAAATAGGTGCTATTTCATGTAATTAAAACATGAAAAAAATGCATAAGAAAGTTAAAGATGAGATAGATGAACATGGAAAAGAAAAATGCAACATGGGAAAACTAATAAAAGAAGTTTGTTAAATTAGAACTTTGATTAAAGAGAATTAGGCAACAGTACTTGCAAATTCACTTTTGATCTCCAGTAAAGTTGTTCAAAACATTCACTCAAGTAGTTATATTTCCATCCATCAGAAAAAACCACTTCATTAAGAGCCAGAGGAAATTGTAAAATGTAAAGTAATATAGTAGCTATTTATTTCCAATTTTAGCCTATGCTTGTTGGTGATCTCAGCAGCATTCATTGCATTAGGAATATCCTGCTTGTTAGCAAACACAAGCAGCACTGCATCTCGCAGCTCATCCTAAAAATGTGACAATAAGAGTTTAGAATTTTTATGTCCCTCAGCTTCAAAAATCAAATAATACAAATTCTAAATGTCTTACTAGATTTACTTAGAAACCACGGTAGCACCAAGACAAGAACTTGGAAGAAAGATGAATTGGTATAAATTAAGATCATGAATGATGAATTTTAGAAGTTGAGTTTACTTTCTAATAGTTACACAGACCCTAACTATATACATTTCACAAATAGAAAATCATAAATGGGAACAGGTTGTGTGGCCAGCATCTATTTTCCTTAATTAACACATATTCAAGACACAATTAAGCATTTATTTGCAGTAATTAACACACCTTAAGGTTACTCAACATTAACTCCAGCAAGATAGGGAAACTTTAGGCTTTTCAAATAATTTGACTATGACCCTTTACGTTTCCATGGGTCCCTTTACAGGTTGTGCTTTCAGCGTGATTGGTGCAATAGCTATAATTAGACATCCAACCAAATTGACTATGACCCTTTACTTTTTCATGGGTCCCTTTACAGGAAAAAAATAAAAGAATAAATAATATCAATAGAAATTATAATTTTTCTAGTATTCTAACCTAAACGGAATCATTAATTTCACTAGTAATTATAATTTTTCTAGTATTCTAACCTAAAAGAATAAATAATATCAGTGTATATTATCTTACATGAGTTTAATTATGTTGCTAAAATATAAGGAATCTTTTTAAATCAGTAACTGTGTAAATAAATTTATAAGCTAATTCAATTAGGAACTATTATGTTTTAAGTTAATATTATATATAAAGGGCATGACTGAAAATGAACTCAAATTTTCATAAATTCTATAATTACGTCATAATTTTTATATGGTCAAAAAAATAAATATAAAAATAAATATTTTTCAATAAATCTATCTATAAAGTTATTTATAAATCAAATTCATAATATTTTATCATAAAAAGAATTAATATAACTAGTTATTATTAAGAATCTATTTTCTTATATGGGCATGAATTTAGTTAATGAGTAATTTTGATGAAGCCGAAGGAAGAAATTTCATGATATGAAAAAAAAAATGGACAGCAAAGATCCTAAGAACCGTCAATCAGCAACTAAGACTTATTCAACTAATTTACTTGTCACTCACCAGCACCTATACCCAACATGCAGCAGAAACATGCTATCCTCAAAAATGAATTAATTATGCACCTGCCTACCATTCAATAAAGATTTGTTTATATATTTCCAGCACAATTAAGAGATTAATTGCTCATCAAAACCATCCAATCACCTAGGGTATACTAAACGAATACAAAACATGGTAGATAAGGTCATAAAAAACAAAAACAAGGACCATATTGAATAGTAGGAATGAAGTAATGTTGCTGAAAATGAGAAAAGTAGACACACGGAGCAGAGAAGAAGGAAAGTGAAGTATTGGATTTGAATGAAATTTATGACTAAAAGAATCCATGCTTTCGAATTAAGAAATATCAATGGTTAATAAATTCGAAAAAAAACAACTAACCGTGATAGCTGCCAATAAATATAAACTTTTCAGGCCGTCAACTACAAACTTGAGATTTTGGGTTGAGTTGTTTTCCTGACAATGCTAGAGAGAGAGACAGAGGGGTGGCGGTGTGTGAGGGAGGAGATGAGTCTGCTTCGTTAGAGAGAGAGATAGAGGGACGGCGGTGTGTGAGGGAGGAGATGAATTTCATCTAGAATTTTTTCAATTTATAGTCCTAACAAAGGTAAAAGTATTTAAATGCCCCTAATTTAGCAACGGAATCATTATTCCATTGCTATTTTTGCAACCAAATTAAATTCGGTTGCTATTTAGCAACGGAATTCAAATTCGGTTGCTAGAAACAAAATTCCGTTGCTAAATAGCAACTGAATTTAATTCGGTTGCTATTTTTCATTCAAAGTGAAATTTAGCAATGAAATTATTTTTCCGTTGCTATTTTTCATCCCAAATTTTATCCGTCATTTGTTGCCGCCTTAATTAGCAACGGAATACAAATTCTGTTGCTAATTTTTGTTGCTAAATAATGGTGCCAGAAATTTCCTCCACTTTTAGCAATGGAAGCTAACCAAATATTTTTCTGTTGCTAATTTTATAAAGTTCAACCAATTTTAGCAACGGAAACTATTTTCCGTTGCTATTTCAATATTTTCTTGTAGTGAGGTATTTATTGAGGAACCCCTTGGATATGTAAAAATTGGAAATGAGAATAAAGTATATAGATTGAAGAAAGACCTTTATGGACTAAAACAAGCCCCAAGGGCATGGTATAGTCGGATTGAGGCCTATTTTCTTAAGGTTGGCTTTATAAAATGTTCTTATGAGCATACTATGTTTGTCAAGATTAGAGATGGAGGAAAATTTATCATGGTTTGCTTGTACGTTGATGATATGATATTTACTGGAAACGTAATACCATGTTTGGTGAATTCAAGAAATCCATGATGAATGAATTTGAAATGATTGATCTTGGGCTAATGCATTATTTTCTTGGCATGGAAATGATGCAATTAGATGCTGGAATTTTTCTCTCTAAAAAGAGATATGTGGAAATTTTGAACAGGTTTCAGGTGCAAAATTGTAATGCAATAAGTACTCCAATTGATTGTGGCATAAAGTTACACAAAGATCACGATGGAAAGAAGATTGATAGCACACTTTACAAGCAAATTGTAGGTAGCTTGATGTATCTTACTGCAACAAGGTCTGATATAATGTATTCTGTGAGCCTAATCCGTAGATATATGGAAAATCCCAGAGAGCTGCATTTACTACCGGCCAAAAGAATTTTTCGTTATTTACAGGGAATTCGAGACCTTGGTATATATTACAAGAAGGGTGAAAAATCCAATTTGTTGAGTTTTATTAACAGTGATTATGCAGGAAGTCAAGATGATAGAAGAAGCACTTTTGGCTATGTCTTCATGCTTGGAACAGGTGTTGTTTCTTGGTCATAAAAAAAACAATCATCACTTTATCTAGTGTCGAAGCTTTGTTGCAGCTACGACTTACGCTTGCCAAGCTATATGGCTGAGGAGACTGCTTGAGGAGCTGCACTTCAAACAATGTGGAGCCACTATAATTCTATGTGATAATAGCTCTACAATCAAGCTGTCAAAGAACCTAGTGCTACACGAAAGAAGCAAGCATATCGATGTGAAGTTTTATTATTTGAGAGATCTCTGCAAGGATGCAGTAATTGATTTGCTTCACTGCAAAAGTGAAGATCAAGTTGCTGATATAATCACCAAGGCACTCAAAAAGGAGATGTTTGTGAAGCTTAGAGAACTACTAGGCCTCTACAATTTAGATTCGGTTAAGGCTATAAACCGATGTTAGCAAACATCAGTTTAATGGAGGGATTGCTGGAAATTTTATATCATTTCAAAATTACTAACATGAAAACTGAATTACAACAATAAACCTACCATCAGGTCGGCCATGGCGATCATGTCGACTCCGGCTAACACTGGAACAACCATTGCCACTATCACCTCCCCTGGCATTTAGCACAAACCTATCCTTCATTCTGGTTTCCTACAAAATGCCCCTGATACCGCATTACTATAGCGGACAAGAGTAGTAAAAATTTGAGAAATGATTATACGCACTGAGATGTGATTATGTCTAGGAAGCATGAATGCAAGAAATAGGGAAGAAACGATGAAATGTCAGACCTGTAAAAGTGTATATTTTGTTTTTGTGTGAGAAGTATTTGAAGAAGAGAACGAAGACTAAAAAATCCATGGAGATTTGGTAGACTTCCGCAAGGAATTTAAGTGAAGAAACAATTTTGCATGACGTAGTCACATCAGTCTTTTCTATCCAGATGTCCTTTAAATTATCATCAAATTCAGAAACCCACAGTTTATTCATTAAATCCTCTGCTCATGCTAGCAACCTGCAGAAGATCAAGGACCCAGATTCTGAATTAGCAGTTGAGACAATCTGGAAACGAAGCCATATGCAAATGCCAAATGACAAAAAGTTACTTGCAGAATACTGACCATTCATCATACATCAGCCCACCGAACAGAGCGTTTCCCAGCTATTCAGAGATAAACAACAAATAGAATTGCTGTCATTTGAAAAAAGATCCCATATCACGCTAGTCACTGAACTACATTTGTTTCAGATGATCATTTGAAACGGTTCGATTGTCTCGTACCATAATTATGATGTTGGTTTCAAAATATTACAAAAAGAACCATAACAAGTAGGGGTGTGCAAAATCGAACCAAAACCGAGAATCGGACCAAACAGAAATCATATTTATTCCTTCGTCTCAAACCTCAGGTGACTGCAAGATCCAGAGTTAGTATTTTGCATTCTCTGATCTATATTGTGTTTGGTTTCCTGCTAATCCCTGATCCAGAGTTAGTACTTTGTATTATTTCTATTTCTTTGCTTAGATTACTACTTTGATTGATGGAGTTTTAGGACCATCCATTAATTGTATGGTTACATGGATTTGTTCGTGAATGTGTTGACTTTTTTCATTCTGAAAATATTATTGATTTGCCCATTTGTGGATGATAAATTATTAATAATGGCTTTATCATCTCCTCCAAACTCAACCAAGTATTACCTTTGAGTACTATCTAATAGTTATTATTGGTCTCTCTTTTATTTATGTTTTTCTTATCATCGGTGAGTTTGATAACATCATTCTGCACAAGGTGCTTGCATATTATACTGCTGGAGTTGGGAATGAAAATCTTTAATATTTCTCATATCTATTTTAATTCCATCCATTCTTGTTTTATATATGTATTTATTTTTATCTTTTTGATTTTAGGCCTCTATTCAAGATGATACTCAAACTCACACTGCTCATGATGCATCAACAATTATTTTGTATAAATTTAAATGCATGTGTTTTTTTAATTGGAGGACATTAAATGTATTTTTAAATTTAAATTATGGGTTGTAAATTTTTTTAATTTATGTTTCTTAGTGTAATTTTTAAAATATGTTGTATATATTTATTTTTAATGTGTATTTACTTATTATGGACAAAATTTATGCATCTAATTGCCTTTATTTTGTTGGAAATATGAGATTTGAACCGAAACCAATTGAACCAGACTGATTAAAATTATTTCGATTCATTCGGTTTTTGATTTTATAAATTTCGATTTCGGTTCGGTTCTCATATTTTTTAAAGTTCAGTTTTCGGTTCAATTGGTTCAGTTCAAAACCAAACCAAACCGATCATTTGCACACCCCTAAATTAACAAGTTTACCAATTGATAGAGAAAACAAAAAATAATATGATCCACCAAAAAACACAACAAAGAGTGGAGAATAACAGAAATTACATATGTTCTTCACATGTAGTCCAGCTAAAAAGAAAGGCCGGATGGATATTTGAAGCCATGAAAAAATCACAGACCTATCCTTTTGAAATTCCCAGTTCGAAATTACATCAGATTATAAAATGTGAAAAGATTTAAACTTACAAATACCTCTATCATGCACTCGAGACAAGAGACAAACTATAAGCATTTGAACATAAATTCTATTAAAAATAAGATAAATCATTAAAGGCAGTCTAACTAATTTTGACAAAAACGTCACTACACAACAAAGACAGACTACCATCACTACAAGAAAAATGCCCTTTAACGAAGCGAAATCCGGTCGTTAAAAGTCAAAATTTGGTTGTTAAAAACCTATAACGACTGGAAAATCCGGTCGTCAACCGGTCGTTAAAAGCTCCGAGGTTAAAAGTATATACGACCAGATTTTGTATCCGGTCGTTGATCTATATAACGACTGGAGCATATCCGGTCATTGAATCTTAATTTTTAACAACCGGATTTTTTCCTTGCTGATAGTGTTAACTTTCAACAAAGGAAAAATTCGGTCGCTAAAAGAATTAATGACCGTTTTATCTGGTCGTTAAACTCATTAATGACCGGAATATTTCCAATGTTAAATGTTGAGTTTTAAAGGTTGGATTTGCCCCTCGCTAACTGTGTTCACTTTCAATGAAGGAAATTTCAGCCGTCAAAAGTACATTCTTGCAATCGAATTTTCCTTTGCTAAAATTAAATTCGATCACTAATATTAAATTTTAAAAATAATTAAAATATTTTATTTAAGTAATACCTGTATAGATCATTCACACATATATATCAAAAATTATAATCAATAATCCTTTCATATATTGCAAAATATCAATTACAAAATATACAAATATTTTGAAATTGTTTTAACAGTATATTTGTTTCATAGAAGTTTGTTAACAAAAATAATCCCTATGATACTAATTTCTATTCACTTAGAATCTTTAGAAGAATGCATAATGAACCTCATATCCACTTTGTCTATTATTTAAAAGACCTGCAGAATTTAAAGCATAAATTTATGATTAATATTCATGAACAGATTAATTAAAGACAGTAAATCAAATGGAAAAAATCAAACAAAAAAAGAGAATAAAGAAAAGGAGGAACTGATATTTAAATTCAAAAACATTCTGTCTCTATGCTTATTGAGTTACACTTTCACTAGACTAGTAATCAAACTAAGCATATTCACAAAAAAACAAAAAAAACAAAAAAAAAACAAACAAACAAACAAACATGTAGGCTATGATCCCCTGTATGTACTGGCATGGCAGCCATGTTTCGAATTGCTCAAAGTTCTCAAGCTAAAGGCATTTGCATAGCAAACTCTGGATACAAAGGCAACTGACACAGGCAACTTTTTGTTTAGCAAACTCTAGAGACGTTGGAGGGAACCATACAAAGTAGCAAACTCATTAAAATAATGAATAGTACCGAACTCAACCGAGTATTACCTTTGAGTACTATCTAATAGGTATTATTGGTCTCTTTTATTTATGTTTTTCTTATCATCAGTGAGTTTGATAACATCATTCTGCACAAGCTTAAATTAGGATTGTGAATTATTCAGTCCGATATCATGCCTTACCCAAATATGCATTGTCATGTGAGTTTCTCTGGAATTTTCATTCTGTTTTACATATAGTGATGAGGCTATCACACTTTGATTCTGCTGTTGTTTTAAAAATCATATAGTATGGCTTTCCACTTCCTGCGGGTCCTGTATTTGGGACTATATTTTCCTGTTTTGCTTTAGTAAAGTTTTGATTTTGGGCTTTTTGAATGGAAGCTTACTTGGGTTTATCTGTCAATATCTCAAAGATTTATATTTACATGGCTACTTCAGTGTTTCTATCAAGTTGCTTGCATATTATACTGCTGGAGTTGCGAATGAAAATCTTTAATATTTCTCATATTTATTTTAATTCCATCCATTCTTGTTTTATATATGTATTTATTTTTATCTTTTTGATTTTAGGCCTCTATTCAAGATGAGACTCAAACTCACACTACTCAAGATGTATCAACAATTATATTGTATTAATTTAAATGCATGCTTTTTTTTTAATTGGAGGACATTAAATGTATTTTTAAATTTTAATTATGGGTTGTAAAATTTTTTAATTTATGTTTCTTAGGGTAATTTTTAAGCTATGTTGTATATATTTATTTTTAATATGTATTTACTTATTATGGACAAAATTTATGTATCTAATTGCCTTTATTTTGTTGGATAAATTTATTTTGTTGGAAATATGAGATTTGAACCGAAATCGATTGAACCGAACCGAATCAACCGAAATTATTTCGATCCTTTCGGTTTTTGATTCTATGAAGTTCAGTTTCGGTATTGAAGTTAATATTATATACAGTTTTTAGAATAATTGGATAAATGAATTGATTAACTTTTTTTAGGATATTAAAATACTCCTAATGTTTTTCTTATGTAAATAAGTTACTGTTATATACTTTTTTAAAATAAAAAATACAAGTGGTATTAATGTTGCATGTTTTGTCATGTATTAGCTCAATATCAGTATCATTAACTCATAGTCGATAGAAACTATATATATATATAATTTTTATACCAATTTCTGATAATTTTAATACCGTTAGAAAAAAAATATATATATAAAGAGCATTTTTGGATTTTTTTTTTCTCTAAATAAATATATCATAATCCATTCAGCTCAAATTGCTCAATACGTATCTATTTGCTTACATCTACAATCAACTTGACCAAGCCTGGCCCCAACCGATTCACCAATAAATAGTTTTTATAAGTTAGTTAAGTCAATGGATCCCAAGTATATTCGTTACTTCTAATGTAAATAAAAATAACAATTGCATTCTTATAATAATTATTATTTTTTTATAATCATATGGAGGTTATAAAAAGGATAAATCATTTTCTTTATGTAATCTACATCTGATTAAATGAAAATGTATTTTTTATTTTTTATCATCCCATACCGTGATATTGAATTTTAACCAAAAATTAAAAATAAAAATAAAAACAAACTACATGTGGTGATATTGGAAGGAAAACGTAATTTTTAAAAATAAAATATAGGGTTAGAAGATGCATTAGCTCATTTGACTTAAACAGTAAATATTACTTACAACTTACTGATTCATTCCTTTGTTATAATAAATAGCGACGAAATTTTCACTATTAGAGACTGTGTTTTGTCGCTAATTCCTTAATTTTTTTTGGTGTAAATAAAATCTTCTCCAACGGCGTGTTTCTTTCCATGAAAAAGTCAACTTTCTCTATCTACAAAAATATAATTGCCTTCCAAGTTGTCATATTCTTTTCTAATCATTTCTAACCTAATTAGCTGTACATAAAGACTTTATTACATTATAGATAATTCAGTATAGGGTACTAATAATCCACTAATTTAAACTCTAACATTCAAACAAAACAAATTATTGATGATGGCTTACGCGATTCTGGTCATATGAAAATAAACACACTTTTTTTTACTAATTTCTAACGAGAAAAACTTTGAGAGTTAAGTTAGTGATATGATATGATATGATATGATATGAAAAAATATCAAAGTCATTTTCGGCATTTGAGTGGTAGGTTTACATATATACCTATTTTATTATACACCTTATTAAATATTTTTATTTTTTATCACTCTATACTTTTGATTAAAATTAAATAAAATTCTTGAAAATATTAAATGATATTTTTATCAATGAGTCAATGACTATAATATTTTTTTTATGTAATTGAAATATTTTAATTTTTTTAAATTTTATAAAAAATAAAAAAAAACTATTTTGTGGCCTAAATGTTCAATGCTTAGGAAGTCAATCGACTGTTTTAATTGTAGCATGCCGCTGCATCTTTAACCAGTGCGCATAACGTGCAGTAGAGAGGGAGGGCTGGCTGATAATGCAGGCAGCCGCTGCGTCTTTAACAGGAGCGTGCCATGTGGAGGAGTGCAGCATCCGGGGCCCACATGTCAGACACGACTCTCAATCCTATAACGCAGCAAAATGCTGCTTATTCCAAAAACAATCCATCCATCTAAATAAAATCTGACACACTTCATTAATCTAATATATTTTTAAAAATACATTATTTAAAAAAAATCCCCCTAAATAAAAGCTTTACTCAAAAAAATGATAATAAAAAATAAAAGCCAAAAAAAAAACTACCAACTACCACATATTTTTTAGTTGCCATTTCTCGCTAGTGTAGCCTTAGTTCTGCTAGTCAATTTAATATGTGCCTGGGGACTTGGCAAACAATTTAAAATGTCACAATTATTTTTATTTTATTCATTTTAAAATTTAAGCAACATAATTCTTTTTTTCCTTTTGATTTTATTTTCCCAGCCTTGGACTGCATATAGACTATTATTTTTTTCTTTTTAGTATGAAATGGATAATAACTAAATTAAATTCGAATTTAGATATAAATTCCTTTCCGTTGGACATTGAAAGGAACATAAAAACTTTAAATTACATCCATACCACGAAATGGGCAAGGAAAGTTGGAAGTTTACTAAGCGAGTGAGGAAAGTTGGACTCAGCAGACACCAGCAAGTAGGCCTATTATGAGGCAAGTTGTGCAATATTTGGATGGGAAGGCTAGCTTGCCCGAATTGCCTATTGATGGTGCTAATGTTGGTTCGGTCACAGTTAATCAGGCAGCAGATGGAGATTTCAGCTCTTCATATCCTGAATCTATTGATTATACTGGCATTTCTATCACGGATTGTATCCTCAGCTCCGGACGGTGAACCATCATTCTTTGAAGCCCGAGACCATTTGTGTGCTGCAGAATTCTGCTGCTTTTGTTAGATATAAGTTTCTTCTACAAACTTAAAACCTGTTGTAAATTGTAATGTTAACGGTGATAGTTTTTTCTGGATATGTGTTAATTTCACATCCTTTTGTAATTTCAATGTTGATATTTGCTATTTCACATAATTCTTGAATTTTTAACTTATTGATTAATGATTTGAGCAAATTATATATATATATATATAAAGGGAATGGAGGAAGGGGATGGAGAGATTCAAACTCCCTTAAATCTGAGTTCATATACACGGAAAGTTCTTGTTAGGGACATGGCAAAGACCAAAAATTAGAAAAGTATTATTCTAAAATAAATAAAGCAGGTATTTGAACTGGAACTTTGGTACTTGCTTTCACTGAATTGACAGCTTAATATCAATTAATTTTATATTTTCAAAATAAAAATTAATTCGTTTAAATGGAAAAATATTACTTGCTCTGTCCATAAATAAGTCAATGCATGGATTTCATTAATAATAATAATAATAATAATAATAATAATAATAATAATAGTTGGTGGACAGACTATATGCGAGTTGTTTATTTATTTATGTTTCTTCACAGTGACTTTTTTTTAAATAATGTATTTTTAAAAATATATTAGATTAATGAGATATGTCATATTTTATTTAGAATGAGTTGAATTATTTTTGAAAAATGCAATATTTTGCTGCGTAAAATGATTGAAAGTCATGTCTGATATATGGATCCCGGACGCTGCTCTCTTCAACGTGACACGCTCACGTTGAAGATGTAGCAGCTGGCTGCCCTCCCTCTCTCATACCCATGGTGCGCGCTGGTTGAAAGCACAGCGGTAGGCTGCATGGTTAGCTATATCTCTCACGTGCTACAATGATCGATTTACGTGCTACAGTATGTTCTGCTTCTCACCTTCTCACTTTGAACTTGAACTTTGGTCCTTGCTTTCATTGAATTGACAGCTTATTATCAATTAATTTTATATTTTCAAAA
Source organism: Excoecaria agallocha (assembly GCA_037975025.1). Lineage (NCBI taxonomy): Eukaryota > Viridiplantae > Streptophyta > Magnoliopsida > Malpighiales > Euphorbiaceae > Excoecaria > Excoecaria agallocha. The sequence continues at coordinate 3,253,999 of JBBPFJ010000020.1, read as the reverse complement.
TAAAAATTAATTGGTTTAAATGGAAAAATATTACTTGCTCTGTCCATAAATAAGTCAATGCATGGATTTCATCAGTAGTAATAATAATAATAATAATAATAATAATAATAATAATAATAATAATAATAATAATTGGTTGATAGAATTTGTGCCGAGGTTTTTTTTTTATTATTTTTCTTCACTCACTAAATAAAAGCCAAAAAAAACTACCAACTACCACTTTTTTTTAATTGCCTTTTCTTGCAAGTGTAGCCTTAGTTCTGCAAGTCAATGTAATATGTGCCTTAGGACTTGGCAAACAATTTAAAATGTCAACAATTATTTTTATTTTATTCATTTTAAAATTTAAGCAACATAATTCTTTTTTTCCTTTTGATTTTATTTTCCCAGCCTTGGTCAGCATATAGATTTTTTTTTCTTTTTAGTATGAAATGGATAATAACTAATTTAAATTCGAATATAGACATAAATTCCTTTCTGTTGAACATTGAAGGGAACATAAAAACTTTAAATTACATTCATGCATACCAAGAAATGGGCAAGGAAAGTTTGAAGTTTACCGAGTTAATGAAGCACAAAATATTACTTTCTCAGTTCTATTTTATATGTTACTTTAAAATAAAATTCAAATTTCATTTAAGCATAAAATATTACTTTCTCAGTTCTATTTTATATGTTACTTTAAAATAAAATTTAAATTTTATTTATTTATCACTTTTAGACTTTCAATATAATTTAATTTACTTTTTCAATTTAATTTTTTTCAATAAAATTAGAACAAATTAAATTTAATAATTTAATCTTAATCGCATAATTTAATATTAAATTAAACCTATTTATTATTTTTTTAATTATAGCAAAAACAACAAAAGTGACAGATAAAAAATAAAAAAATTAATAAATAAAAAAAATTTCTAAAAATGTATATTTCATTAATAATGTTACTAATATTAAATCTCATATATTAATATAATATTTAACAATTAATTATAATTGAAATATAATGTTTAATAATTAAAAAAATCTAAATTCAATAACAAATCAAATTAATTTAAATTTTAAAAATTAACAAAATTAAAATTAAATATAATTTAAAACAAATTATATAAATATAATAAAATATAATTACCATTGTACTCGAAAGCTTGGAAAGTCACAGCTTTCTAGTTGGGTAATCAATTATAATAATAGTATTAAAGAAGTTAAGTACTCAGAGATATTTCTAGTCCTCTACAATCTTTATTTTGACCAAGTATCATCTTTGAAAAGTATTTAATTTGCTGCAATTTCTATTCCAAAAAAAACAGATCAATCATAGCAGAAACTTTTCGATTAATCAAGCTTCTCCGATGCCATCCCTGTTGAATTTTCTTCAGTTTCTATTCTACAGTTCTGTCTTCTTACTACACTTAACCTTAGCTCAAAACCAAACTAATTTCATCTACCACGGATTCAACCCAGGAGGATTCCCGCCGTTAAGTACTGATAGATCGAGAAGTGCCACCCCTCCATCGATTCATGTAATTGGAGTATATAGGTTTCATAGGTTGGTTATGAGATAGTGGCCCAAATGGTGTCTATAACTTGAACTATACCTTCGAGAGAAGCCCGTTTAGCTAGAGCATCTTCCTCCTTATTTTTAGCTTGAGGTATATGCGTAATTGACCAAGTACCTCCTATTCTCTCTAAGTCAGCCAATAATATGGCTATAAGCTCCTTATATTGAACCACTGAGTGTTCTTTAGCTTCGAATTTGCTAAGTAGTTGGCTGATGAAAAGTTGAGAGTCAGAGAAGATCTCACTGATTTTAGTTTTACCTTAATGGTGAGTTACAAGCCAAAACATAAAGCCTCATACTCTATCATATTGTTGGATGATGGGAAAGTTATCCATGCCATTCCTCAAATGGAGATTTTTCCTGAACTAGTTATGACAACACCAACTCTTACTCCTTTAGTTCAGATGGTGAAGCTTACAATTCAACTACAAAGTCAACCAGCACCTGTGCCTTTATTGATGGTTAGGATTTATACTTGACATTGAACTCACCAAGGTAGGTTGTCCATTTAGTTAATCTTTTCAAAGCTTTCAATCTCTATAATACCCTTCAAATGGTCTTCAACGTGAGCGTGTCACGTGGAGGAGTGCAGCATCCGGGGCCCACATGTTAGACACGACTTCCAACCCTATAACGCAGCAAAACGTTGCTTATTCCAAAAATAATCCATTCTTCTAAATAAAATCTGACACACCCTATTAATCTAATATATTTTTAAAAATACATTATTTAAAAAAAATCCCCCTAAATAAAAGCTTTACTCAAAAAAATGATAATAAAAAATAAAAGCCAAAAAAAAAAAACTACTAACTACCACATATTTTTTAGTTGCCATTTCTCGCTAGTGTAGCCTTAGTTCTGCTAGTCAATTTAATATGTGCCTGGGGACTTGGCAAACAATTTAAAATGTCACAATTATTTTTATTTTATTCATTTTAAAATTTAAGCAACATAATTCTTTTTTTCCTTTTGATTTTATTTTCCCAGCCTTGGACTGCATATAGACTATTATTTTTTTCTTTTTAGGATGAAATGGATAATAACTAAATTAAATTCGAATTTAGATATAAATTCCTTTCCGTTGGACATTGAAAGGAACATAAAAACTTTAAATTACATCCATACCACGAAATGGGCAAGGAAAGTTGGAAGTTTACTAAGCGAGTGAGGACAGTTGGACTCAGCAGACACCAGCAAGTATGCCTATTATGAGGCAAGTTGTGCAATATTTGGATGGGAAGGCTAGCTTGCCCGAATTGCCTATTGATGGTGCTAATGTTGGTTCGGTCACAGTTAATCAGGCAGCAGATGGAGATTTCAGCTCGTCATATCCTGAATCTATTGATTATTCTGGCATTTCTATCACGGATTGTATCCTCAGCTCGGACGGTGAACCATCATTCTTTGAAGCCCGAGACCATTTGTGTGCTGCAGAATTCTGCTGCTTTTGTTAGATATAAGCTTCTTCTACAAACTTAAAACCTGTTGTAAATTGTAATGTTAACGGTGATAGTTTTTTCTGGATATGTGTTAATTTCACATCCTTTTGTAATTTCAATGTTGATATTTGCTATTTCACATAATTCTTGAATTTTTAACTTATTGATTAATGATTTGAGCAAATTATTTTTAGATGAGCTATTGCTTATATATGTATATATATATATAAAGGGAATGGAGGAAGGGGATGGAGAGATTCAAACTCCCTTAAATCTGAGTTCATATACACGGAAAGTTCTTGTTAGGGACATGGCAAAGACCAAAGATTAGAAAAGTATTATTCTAAAATAAATAAAGCAGGTATTTGAACTGGAACTTTGGTCCTTGCTTTCGCTGAATTGACAACTTAATATCAATTAATTTTATATTTTCAAAATAAAAATTAATTCGTTTAAATGGAAAAATATTACTTGCTCTGTCCATAAATAAGTCAATGCATGGATTTCATCAATAATAATAATAATAATAATAGTTGGTGGACAGACTTTGTGCGAGTTGTTTATTTATTTATGTTTCTTCACTCACTAAATAAAGGTGACTTTTTTTTAAATAATGTATTTTTAAAAATATATTAAATTGATGAGATATGTCATATTTTATTTAAAATGAGTGAAATCATTTTTGAAAAATACAATATTTTGCTGCGTTAAAGGATTAGAAGTCGTGTCTAACATGTGAATCCCGGACGCTGCTCTCCTCCACGTGACACGCTCACTTTGAAAATGTAGCAGCTGGCTGCCCTCCCTCTCTCCTACCCATGGCGCGCGCTGGTTGAAAATGCAGCGGCAGGCTGCATGGTTAGCTATGTCTTTCACGTGCTACAGTTATTGGTTCACGTGCTACAGTATTTTCTGCTTTCCACTTTGAACTGAAACTTTGGTCCTTACTTTCACTGAATTGACAGCTTATTATCAATTAATTTTATATTTTGAAAATAAAAATTAATTCGATCAAATGGAAAAATATTACTTGCTCTGTTCATAAATAAGTCAATGCATGGATTTCATCAATAATAATAATTGGTTGATAGAATTTGTGCCGTGGTTTTTTTTTATTATTTTTCTTCACTCACTAAATAAAAGCCAAAAAAAACTACTAACTACCCCTTTTTTTAATTGCCTTTTCTTGCAAGTGTAGCCTTAGTTCTGCAAGTCAATGTAATATGTGCCTTAGGACTTGGCAAACAATTTAAAATGTCAACAATTATTTTTATTTTATTCATTTTAAAATTTAAGCAACATAATTCTTTTTTTCCTTTTGATTTTATTTTCCCAGCCTTGGTCAGCATATAGATTTTTTTTTGTTTTTAGTATGAAATGGATAATAACTAAATTAAATTCGAATACAGACATAAATTCCTTTCTGTTGAACATTGAATGGAACATAAAAACTTTAAATTACATTCATGCATACCAAGAAATGGGCAAGGAAAGTTTGAAGTTTACCGAGTCAGTGAAGCACAAAATATTACTTTCTCAGTTCTGTTTTATACGTTACTTTAAAATAAAATTCAAATTTCATTTATTTATCACTTTTAGACTTACAATATAATTTAATTTACTTTTTCAATTTAATTTTTTCAATAAAATTAGAACAAATTAAATTTAATAATTTAATCTTAATCGCATAATTTAATATTAAATTAAACATATTTATTATTTTTTAATTATAGCAAAAATAATAAAAGTAACAGATAAAAAATAAAAAATTAGTAAATAAAAAAAATTTCTAAAAATGTATATTTCATTAATAATGTTACTATTATTAAATCTCATATATTAATATAATATTTAACAATTAATTATAATTGAAATACAATGTTTAATAATTAAAAAAAATCTAAATTCAATAACAAATCAAATTAATTGAAATTTTAAAAATTGACAAAATTAAAATTAAATATAATTTAAAATAAATTATATAAATATAATAAAATATAATTACCAATGTACTCGAAAGCTTAGAAAGTCACAGCTTTCTAGTTGGGTAATCAATTATAATAATAGTATTAAAGAAGTTAAGTACTCAGAGATATTTCTAGTCCACTACAATCTTTATGTTGACCAAGTATCATCTTTGAAAAGTATTTAATTTGCTGCAATTTCTATTCCAAAAAAAAACAGATCAATCATAGCAGAAACTTTTCGATTAATCAAGCTTCTCCGATGCCATCCCTGTTGAATTTTCTTCAGTTTCTATTCTACAGTTCTGTCTTCTTACAACACTTAACCTTAGCTCAAAACCAAACTAATTTCATCTACCACGGATTCAATGAAGCTAATCTGCAGCTTAATGGGATTGCGAACATCAATCCAAGTGGCTTGTTACAGTTGACCAACATTTCATACCAACTAATTGGCAGAGCTTTCTTTCCATTTCCTTTCAAATTCAATTCTCAATCTCTCTCATTTTCCACTACCTTTGTCTTTGCCATTGTTCCTGAGATTCCAACTCGTGGTGGCCATGGCTTTGCCTTCGCTATGTCTCCATCCTTCGATTTCAGAGGAGCTTCTGCAGTAGAATGGTTTGGCCTTTTCAATGACACAAACAAAGGATTGGCTTCGAACCATGTTTTTGCTGTTGAGTTTGATACCATAAAAAGTCTTGCCTTTCAGGACATTGATAAAAATCATGTCGGAGTGGATCTAAATGACTTGGTATCTAATGTTTCAGCTTCAGCTTCCTACTTTTCGGGCAACGAAAATAAGACCTTAGTGCTCATAAGTGGGAATCCAATTCAGGCATGGATTGATTATGATGAAAAGACGAAGTTGCTTAATGTAACAATTGCTCCTTTAACAACCCAGAAACCAATAAGGCCTCTTATTTCAACAAGTATTGATCTTTCTTTAATCTTGTTGGATTCTATGTATGTTGGTTTTTCTTCTTCTACAGGATCAGTGGAAAGCTCCCATTATATTCTTGGATGGAGCTTCAACAGAAGTGGTCAAGCTCAAGATTTTGATGTTTCAAAGCTTCCTTCACTTCCTCCTCGGCCAAAAAGGAGCAAGAACTCAAATTTAATGGTGATTCTTGTATCAGCAACAACAAGTGTTATTTTGATAATAGTATTCGGATCTGTTTGTTATATAAGGACGAAGAAATTCGAAGAATTGCGCGAAGATTGGGAGCAAGAGTATGGTCCTCAAAGATTTTCCTTCAAAGCTCTTTATAAAGCAACTAAAGGATTCAAAGACAAAGAGTTGCTAGGATTTGGTGGATTCGGGCGGGTTTACAGAGGGGTATTACCTTCTACTCACATACAAGTTGCCGTCAAGAAATTCTCTCATGACTCACATCAAGGAATGAAGGAATTTATATCGGAAATTGCGAGTATGGGACGGCTTAGGCATAGAAATCTGGTTCAACTCTTGGGCTATTGTCGGCGAAAAGGAGAGCTTCTGTTAGTATATGATTATATGCTAAATGGGAGTCTCGATAAGTTCTTGTTTCATAAAGAATCACAGAACCTGAACTGGATTCGTCGGTTTCAAATCCTGAAGGGAGTTGCAGCTGCCCTGCTCTACCTTCATGAAGAATGGGAACAAGTTGTTCTGCATAGAGATGTGAAGCCAAGCAATGTGATGTTAGATGCTGATCTAAATGCAAGGCTAGGAGATTTTGGCCTGGCGAAGTTTTATGATCATGGATCGATACCCGAAACAACCTGTATCGTAGGAACTGTGGGATATCTTGCACCTGAGGTTTCAAGAACAGGCAGAGTCACTACAAGAAGTGATGTGTTTGCTTTCGGGATATTGATGCTTGAAGTAGCTTGTGGGAGGAGGCCTATAGAACCCGAAAGACGGACCGAGGAAGTGGTATTAGTAGACTGGGTTCTGGATTGCTGGAAAAGAGAGAGGATTCTTGAAACAAGTGATCCGAGATTGGAAGGCAAATACATGATTGAGGAGATGGAATTGATGCTGAAATTAGGCCTGCTTTGTACTCAACAGACACCGGCAAGTAGGCCTATTATGAGGCAAGTTGTGCAATATTTAGATGGGAAGGCTAGCTTGCCAGAATTGCCTATTGATGGTGCTAATGTTGGTTCGGTCACAGTTAATCAGGCGGCAGATGGAGATTTCAGCTTGTCATATCCTGAATCCGTTCATTATTCCTGCATTTCTATCACGGATAGCATCCTCAGCTCCGGTCGGTGAACCATCATTCTTCAAAGCCTGAGACAATTTGTGTGCTGCAGAATTCTGCTGCTTTTGTTTGCTATAAGCTTCTTCTACTAACTCAAAATCTTTTGTAAATTGTAATGTTAATGGTGATAGTTTTTTTTTTCTGCATGCATACCAAGAAATGGGCAAGGAAAATTGGAAGTTTACCAAGTCAGTCACGGTGAGGCACAAAATATTAGCCAATAAAAAGAAATTTCTAGAAATGTAAACTTCGTTAATAATGTTACTAATATTAATTATCATATATTAATTTAATTTAAGTATTTATTTTTGACAGATATCAAATGTCAATATCTGTGACCTGACCACATATTGTCTATAATAATTTACAAATTATGAATTTGTCATTTTATATTTTGAACTTTCATTAAAAAAGTTTTTTTATTGAAAGAATTTCTTTTAAATGACTAGCATTTGCGAGCTGTTATTTAGAATTAACGATCTAATTTTATACTCTAAGCTTTTATATATTCAAATTACCTTTTTTATATTCTTCTTATAAATATTATAAATACTGATTTCACCCTCCAAATTCAATGATTTTTTATCTTTTTAAGCTACTAAAACTCTAACAGTGTCGTCGCCTATTTCATCATATGTATTCCTCCTTACAATGTAAGTGCCCACACTACTGTTGTGAGTACAGCAATTACTGCTGGAATTATGACTATAATCAATGGTGCTGGTTCCTTCTTTTTTATGCAGGGGAATCCATAGAAGCCTTGAAAGTCAAGATTTTGTTCCAGCTTCGTTAAAGCTCCACATGAGAATATAGTGGTCCCTTGTGAGCGTACCAGTTGCTGCGGATAACCAACGAACATAGATTCCAGAAGAACTTCATGCAACCGTGAATAGGCCTAAAGGGTTTGGTCGTAATGAAAGATGGTTAGTAATGAAGATAAAGACGTAATTATGATGATGGTGACGATGAACCAGATGCAGGCATTATACCTGAGGCAGTGACGAACATCATGATTAGTAGGAGCACATTCGGTTTGTTCATTGGCTTGCTGTCCTTTCCGTTCTTTTACTATCTGAAAGTTGGGGCTAAAGATTGATGTGCCTACATGGGTGCCTTTTATAGTTGCATTCTTTTTCTTTGGCACTTCATTGTTGGGTGTAAGTTATGCAATTGTGCAGCCAAGTTGAGATCCGAGGAGGGAAGGTTTGCTTTAAGGTTGGAGTGAGGTACAGAACTGGCCAGTCTTTTGGCAGTCACCCTGGTGAAGATCTGGCAGGAAATAAGGCTCAATTTTTTGTCTTTGTGATATCACTGTAATGAAATGCTAGAATTTGGTTTGAGTTTGCACATTGTTATGTTTATACTCATCACTTAAAAACATACTCTCTTCTGAGGGATGCATTTATCCGGAGGATGGACTTCTTTGGAACAGAGGTTGAAGATAGGTTACCCAAACCACCCTCCCCTCCACGAGCAACAATTATTTGCTGATCAGATTTTGTTAATTCTGCAACATTATATTGCACATGCTCAACATCTGTGGACTCGTCTTGAGAGGCTTGAGTGTTTGCCAATTCCTGTGCAGTTCCTTGAACTTGATTTGGTGAAGCACCAGTACTATCCAATGGCTCAACTTCCTCCTCCATGCTTGTGCTCTTAGATACAGACTGATGAGATTCTAATTGTTCTGTTTGAAGAGTGCCAGGAAGTTCCCAAAGATCCAAGGCTGTCATGGAACAGCTTTGAACTGTAGATGGAAGCTCAACCTTAAAAAGATGAATTACAGTGCCAACTGGCACTTGGACAACCTACTAGAAAAAAGAATTTTTCAATAAGCAACCAACCACACTCACTGCTAGATGAACAGCCAAATAACAGATAGCACCATGAGATCTTGTCAACTGCAAATTATAAATAATTACCTTATCTTTTCACCGGGTTCCTATGGCATTCTTTGAACTTCCATGACCACCTTTTGCCGCATTCTGCAGGACACAACTTATTTCTTCTAAAGGAAGAACTGTGTTGTAAAAGTGTTGGAAAAGGTAAGGACTACATACGACATGATGATGCAAACCACTTAAGTCCCAGACTGCAGGGGAACACTCTAAAATCACAGCACCACCCCTTCCAACATTTCCATCTACAATATAGAGTCAATATATGAACCAGGAAAGTACCAGAAACCATTTAACAAAATGCTTTTAGTCACTCTTGGAGATAACCAGCATCATTGAGTGCTGTGCAGTATGATGGAAATCAATTACACGGGGATGGAAATTGTGAAAGGATATTAGGATGGATATACTAAAGCAATGGCAATTGAAGAAAATAACCATGATAGATTGTATAAATTTGGTTGATAAAATAATATATCATTTCAAAATTACTAACATGAAAACTGAACTACAACAATAAACCTACCATCAGGTCGGCCATGGCGATCTTGTCGACTACAGCGAACACTGGAACAACCATTGCCACCATCACCTCCCTTGGCATCTAGCACAAACCTATCCTTCATTCTGGTTTCCTACAAAAAGCCCCTGATACCGCATTACTATAGTGGACAAGAGCAGTAAAAATTTGAGAAATGATTATTTGCACTGAGAAATGATTGTCTAGGAAGCAGGAATGCAAGAAATAGGGAAGAAACGATGAAATGACAGACCTGTAAAGGGGCAGATTTGGTTTTTGTGTGAGAAGTATCTGAAGAAGAGAATGAAGACAAAAAAATCCATGGAGATTTGGTAGACTTCCGCAAGGAATCTAAGTTAAAAAACGATTTTGCATTATGTAGCCACATCAGTCTTTTCTGTCCAGATGTCCTTTAAATTATCATCAAATTCAGAAAACCCACAGTTCATTCATTAAATCCTCTGCTCATGCTAGCAACCTGCAGAAGGTAAAGAAAAAAGACAAAAGAAGTCACGGCTATGAACAAATTTAAGAGCTTAAACCATGAATTTAGCAAATTCAGTCTACAGATTGTGCTCTGTGATTCTATTAATTCAACAATGAAAAAGTGAGCTATTTAGCAATCACAAACATTGAAACCGAAGAACATAGATTAGCTGTTAAATAAAGACATGTTGTGAGAGTGAGAAACAGTACCTTAGCCTAGTCACCTCTGTCTGAGAGCACCAGACCTTGACGCTGCCGGTGGTAATGGTGGAGGAACTGCAGTGACTTTGGACAGAAGAAAGTGCATCGGGTACTCAACTGCCTAAGCCCAGGCACTTGTTGGATCCCTCACGATTTTATTTTATATGAAAGATTTTTACAAATTTTATTAGATTTCTTTTAAAAATATGGATAATTTTGAATAATTTTTATTTAATAACTTTCATAGATTTAGAATATTTTTATAAATATTTTATTTTTATTATTCAAATTTATAAATATATCATATTTTTATTTATACATTTTTATATAATTCATGCAACTTAATTATTCCGGCCATCCCAAGAGATTTCACATCAGTTTAATTTCATTTCATGATCAAAAAATGTATGCTATGAACAATGAATTGACTTGAAAAGATCCACCAATGTCCAAGCAATATGATATAAAAATTCACTAACCAGCTTCTTGGATATATAATTTCCTTACAGTATTGACATATACATTACTGATGTTGGCATACCAGACCAAGATATCCTGACAATCTAACCATAAACATATGTGCACTGGAAACACATAAGGATTGGTTCTAATGGTTTCAAGCTTTTACTTCAAGATTTTAGACTCAATCTCTTCCAAGCTCAAACCTTTAGTTTCTGGGACAACAAAAATGGTGAACAACAGTGATACCAAAGCTATAGCCCCAAAGAGAAGGAAAAGGTTTTCTGCTCCGAGCAACTCCTGCAGGATGAACCCATTATGCCAGTTATTAAAAATGCTGAGGTCAAAAGAAAAACAAACTTCAAACGGTATACAATAGGTCTATAAATAATACCTTTAACGGGGAGAATGCAAAGGTTACAATTGCATTGGATCCAAAGTTGGTAAGAACTGCAAGACTTATTCCCTTCCCTCTAGTACGAAGTGGAAAAACCTCTGACACCATGAGCCAACTGATAGGCCCAAATGATATCTGAATTTGCCATATAAAGAACATAGCTCTCTTTAATGGGCAAGAACAGAGTCTAAGCAAAAAAAGTTTTTCATTCAATGTCGGTTACACTTTCTGGGAGAAGGGTAATAAGTTTGTTTTTTGTTTTTTCAGGAACTCTCAGCTTGTCTGAAATAGTATTTAAATAGGTGTTTGTGAACCTTGCATTGAAGAAGTGGTTAATCCAACGGTCATGAGAGAAAGGAATACTTGCCCAACACAAGACAAAATACTTGCCTGATAACAACCAACATAGAGAAGCAGAGATGCAACAGCAACAAAGGGATAAGCTCCAAGAACTTTGTAATAAGCAGAAAGCAAGAATAAGGAAAGAGCCTGTGACATGTACAGAAAAAGCAGAATACACCTCCATAACCTTTAAACAAGAAAGAAGTTGGATAAAATTTTCAAGAGAGTACAATTTTACATACAATTCCAGAAACTCCTCCAATCAGCAAAGGCCTTCTTCCAAGATCATCCACTTTAAGGACAGCTATCCATGTCATAACCAACTGCAGTAAATAAATACACCAAAAAAAGAACTACAATCAGCACCAGGATCAAACTTGGCAGGGAGAAGGTGAGTAAAAACACTGAAAGACTTTCCAATAGGATATATACCTTAAACAGTCCGACAACAACAGAAACTCGGGTGGCATCAGTAGCCGCAGCAAAGCCGGCACTCTTGAGTAACATAACAAATAAATTAAACTGGAGGATAAAACAAGATAACAGCATAATAACCATGTCACAAACAGAAAGGTTTGGCTCAAGTACCTGAAGAATTGGGCCTGCATAATATAGAACACTTGGTTGCCCAGTTATCTGCCATAATCAGGCTGAAATCAGCTCATAAACATTATATTCCTGGCATTCTCTCTCTAATTTAATCAGCTCCTAAAAAGCAGAGAAGGAAACACCTGTTGGAAAAGTACCAAACCTCCAGCAATAATGAAGGCTTTCAGATTAGGTCCTTGAAAAACCTCTAAGGCACTGCCTTCAGATTCCTCGTCCAAATAAGCAGACTTCACTGAGACAAGGGTGTCTTCTATTTGCTTCTCAGATTCTTTGTCACCGAGAGGCCGGCCTCTTAGTTTTCCCAAGGCATAAATGGCTTTCTCTTTATAGTCTTGTAAAGATCCTTTACCTTGAACTGCCCTGAGAAGCAACCAGCGTGGAGAGGGTGGAAGACTCCACATGCCCAGTCCCATAAGTAAAGCAACTGGGACACTAAGTCCATACATGTATCGCCACCCACCAACTGTATCAATTTGAAAACTTCCCACAAAATAACCTAGCTGAAAAAAAATTGTTCATGAGCTTCAAATCTTCTTTCAAGAGAAAGTACATAAGATTGTTAAGCGAAGATTGAAGTACCAAAATTCCCAGAACTATGAAGAGTTCCTTTAGAGAGACTAGAGTTCCTCGAATCCTTGATGGGCAAGTTTCTGCAATATATAGAGGAGCACCATGCATGGCCTGTCATATGAGAACAGGGAATAATAGTACAGGTAATGAGCATCATCCTGTCAACAAAGTCCACTAGAAACAATTAATGTTAAGTTTAGAGAGTATAACCAAGCCAATGCCAAGACCGTACAGAAGACGTCCAGCTAAAAGAACACCAAGGGTTGGAGCATAAGCAGTGATCAAACCACCAAACGCATACAGCACAGCTGCTATAATAAGTTCCCGACTCCTTCCTTGATAAAGGAATCCAAAATACTGGGTAAGAACATTTCATAAGACCTTCGAGAACTTTAAGGATTAGGATGATCCTATCAGCAAATACCTAGAAAATCTGCAAGTGAATAAACGAGGAGGGACCCAAAAAGAGCTCCATAGAGAGACCCGCTAACCTGCAATCAAGGCATCCTAATATGAGAAAATACTAGTGCATTAAGCTAAAACAGACAAGTTAAACTGTTGTAATTGTACATATGAACATACCACGAGGCCAAGCTGAACTGATGAAAGGTTGAACCATGTTGTCCCACTAAGCTCCGGTGACTAGAAAATTCATGACAGAATAAATTAGATTGATAGATCTACTACATAGATGATATCTTATGATTAGGTCAAAATATATGCTAAAATCAAGTGAGCAGTAAAAATAGCCATTGAACAATAGAAGCACCTGCAGTGATATGGTGGCACCCGATGTGGCACCAATGTCATAGCCAAATAGCAATCCTCCCAAAGCAGGAAAGAGAAACCTAAGATCAAATTACTTTCAGAAGCATAAACCACGATTTATACAATTGGAGCTCACATTCATTAATCAAATTGAACTTAAGTCGTTTATCCAAGCAGCAAAAGCATTCCCAATTCATGTAATCTAATGCTAACTGATTACAACAAAATCCCATAAAATAACCAATTAGCAACAATGACAAAAAAAACTCACGGCAAGATCACAGAAGACCAAGCAAAAACTTCCTGCTGTATAGGGTCAGGTACTTGCGGCTCTGCTTCCTGTCCAGCAGAATACTCCACCTACCCATTTTAAAAAATAAATAAATATATACATAAAGAGGTCTCCAAAAATCAAGACTTTAACTTTGTTATGAAAAAAGAAAGAAAAAAGGCTGCTTTGATCATAATTACATTAAATTTCGGATTGCGACTAGTGATCGATGCCTTTTTAAAAGGCAAGGAAAAAATCGGCTTGAAATTAGGTAAAGACACTGACTTTGACTTCGGGTCATTGAGAGAAGAGAAGTTTGGCTTGGGTGGGCGAAATGGGAAGTGAAGTTGTGAGACTCTCAAAGAAGAAGAAGAGAAAATGGCAACGGAAGCCATGAGAGGAGTGATTGATGGATCAGACAGTCGGTAGTTGTTGGGTTCCCGCCTTTCATTATCTTCTTTGAGATATTTTGTGGTGGATTTGGACCCTTTTAACTTTTCAACTTGAAGCCACTTCGAACTAGATGCTTCTTTGTCTCCGTCATGTCTGATTACCGAGAATGGTTTTTTTATTATTATTTTATTTTTGCTGAATACGTTGGCTTCACAATGCATATTTTCTTGTAAATTCTCCTAATGATAAATATAAATTCATTTGAAAGTTGATATCAAGTCACATAACACAAAAATAAATAAATAAATTATCAATTAACAAAAAAAAATACAATTTTATACTTACAAAAATACATTTCTTTTATTGTAACCATTCAAATGTCAAATCATCATCATTAAATATTATATACTTTTATTATTTAAGTTTAATATAAATTTATATTTATTATTTATAAAATTGGTAATTATAAATATTTGATATATTATTGTTAAAGTTTAGAGATTTAAAATGAATTATAAAGTGAAATTTAAGTGTATATATATTTTAAACTTTTATTAAAATATTTAAAGGATACTTGTTTTTATTAATTAGTACAAAATAAATAATTTGATTTTATATTTTTAATAATTCATATATTTACGTTGAATAAAAATATTGAAAAAGTAAATTTGCCTCTTAAATTTATCTAGACTATCCTAATTCTTTTCTATTGTATTTATGACTTTAGGATTATATGTACTTATGAATACAATAATCAGATATCAGAGATGATTATTTTCTCATAATTATGACCATTAACATCAAAAGTTACAAAAGACTAAATTTAGAAGAACCTTACAACTAACAGAAGCTGTTGTAGAAATTTGCAGCAAGAATGATCTCAGGAGATAAAATAAAGTACACTTATTATATTATAAATAAATTCCAACAAAATGATCTTTCACCGACCGTAGCTGAGGATAGAATCAGCGGCAGAAATGCAAGAATAATCAGTAGATTTCTGACTAACTGTGATCAAACCAACACTAGCACCATTAATAGGCAATTCTGGCAAGCTAGCCTTCCTATCTAAATATTTCACAACTTGCATCATTATAGGCCTCCTTGCTGGTGTAAGGTCAGGGCTAAGCAAACGCCAAATCCATCTCCTCAACCATGTATTTACCTTCCAAATCTTGGATCACTTGTTTCAATAAGAATCATCTCTCTTTGCAAGCAATCAAGAACCCTGTCTACTAATACCACCTCCTCGGGCGGTCTTTTGGGTTATATATGCCTCCTCTCACAAGCTACTTCAAGCATCAATATCCCCGAAGCGAACACATCACTGCTTGTAGTGACTCTGCCTGTTTTCGAAACCTCAGGTGCGAGATATCTGACAGTTCCTACCACACAAGTTGTATGAGGTATGGATCCGTGATCATAAAACTTCGGTAGGCCGAAATCTCCTCGCCGTGCATTCAGATCAACATCTAAAACAACGTTGCTTGCCTTCACATCTCTATGTAGAACAACTTGTTCCCATTCTTATAAACGGCAAAAAATAATGTTACGGGGACTGATCGGTCCGGCGAGAATTGTCTATGTATATCAATAACACGTCTTTTGTGTCATTGTCAACTCATTTCTCATACAAATTCCCCCATTAATGATTTTCATCTATGAGTTATGACAAGAGTTGAACTTCAAATTTTAGAGTATTGAAAGAAAATAGATTGAAAAGGAAGAAGAATTGTGGATAGGCAACTAAGGCTAAAGACAATTTTTTGCATTGAGATTTGAGAGAGAGAGAGAGTGAGGAAATAAGCTTGTAAGAGAAGATTTTTGTTTTTTCGAGGGGGGCAATATTAAAATAATAATTGATTTTACTTAATTTTATAAAAAAAATTATATTAAAAGTAATAAAATGTCCTCATTTTAATATACTTTTACATGCCACTACTATACAATTGTACCTTGAAAGAATTAACATAGCAATGAAAATTAAAGAAAAATAAAAAATATTAATAAAGTTATTAAATATTTTTAACATAATAAGCACAAAATTTAAATGCATGCAATAAATTTTATTTAGTAACAATTTTGTTGGAATAATTTTTCTGTTTTCTAAAAATTGACAAATTTGTAGTAGTCTAATAGATAGAGAAAGGAAGAAAATGAGATTCTTGAAAATTTTACTTTTTAAATTCCATCTAAGTCCAAATGAAAGTAATTACAAGAGAATATATCAATCGAAATAACGAATTAAAATTCTTGAAAATTAAGTAATAATAATAACTATTATTATTATTATTATTATTTATCAAAATTAAAAATAATAATAACAATAATAAAAAGAAATATTTCATTTTCATCTATGGTTTTATGCAAATGGTCTAAAAGTAGCATATTTTTTAAAACAACTCCATTTCGTCAGTTGTTAGGATCCGTAGATTATGTGTACGATTTACCTAATTACTATGCTATTTCCAACTTTTTAAGAGCTTTAATTATTGTCTAACTGAATGATTAAAAGAAAATCCACTTAAACCTCAAAGGCTCAAACAGAATTATGTTTCTTTGACTAAATAAAAAACAAGCAAATTTTAAGGAAAAGAAGAGCTATACAACGTCTTGCACGAGTGAGAGTTATTTGGTTAATTACGGTAAAGGTGCTTATCTCCAAAAAGATGGGGATTTCAAATCCAACCCATAAAAGATCACATTTTTTTTAATAAAAAAGTCTAAAAATTTGTAACAAATATTTGGAAGTTATTGACTTTCTATACATGGAATTACCAGAGCAGGTTATGGAGGTTAAGAAAGAATGACCATGTCTTTTATAGCAAATTATAGTTATTAACTGCCAATTCGTAGCCTCATCTCTTTCTCTATTTCACCATGCCAAATGACCTTCTCTTCCATAACTCTGTGATTATTTTTTGTGTTTTTTGAAAGAGATAGAAAACCAAAAGCTCTTGCATTGAAGTTTTGTGTTCAAGATTCATATAATAATACAAGAATGGAGCAAATTGATGAGAATATATTTGAACAAGTACAAATTATAACAAGGAAGAAGGCAAATGTAGGGAAGCCACCAACAAGGCTACAAAGAAAAGCACCTGCATCTATTGAAGTTGCAAATAATTGCAATGGGGTAGCTTCTTCTTCTCCTCATACCCCAATTCCTCTTTTATCACCGCTCACTGTGGCTCCTGCACCAATTACCCACCAGCCTGAAGAATTCAGGTTCCCCGTTGTAGATGTTGATATAGGCAAAAATGACAAAGACGCCGCCGTGCACGGAGGAGGGTGGCAGCATCCAGCTGTGGCGAATGCTTATATGGACCCATCATCTTTGTTTACAGTTTTCCAATCAAAATGTGTGCTTGTCAATCATGGAAAGTGAACTCATAATTGTAAATTATGCATGGGAAGAGCCTTTCCATGTATTGGTTTTATATTTCTTTTTTGTTCCAAAACTCATTGCTGCAGATTCAGTTTTGTCAATTATATTTTGGTTACTCGGGATTTCGTCTCATGCAGGATGTTTTGGCAATTTCTTGCTCCTAAGAGATTGTATTTTTTGGGGGGTGTTTTTATCCTGAAAGTGAGATTTTGTATTTCCTTCCATGAAATTAACTTCACGTCTTCAAGTGTGTAACATTTCTAAATGCTATTTTCTATTCAATTGTGAACTCGCAGGAGCCTCTGCAATTTGCAACTACAAGTCAATATTGTCGGTCTATAAATGCTGCAGGGCTTCCTCATCGTCACCAGATTGCAAATGCTGCTGGGCTTCCTCATCGTCATCAGATTGCAAGCAGCAATACCGGACTAGGTTAAAAGAGCAATATTTAAGGTCTAAAAAGATATTTTTCTTGCTTTTCTATTCTCAACAAACAAAAACTATCATGTCTAGCGACTGATTTCGAACTTTATCCTGCCAAAAATAACTTTAATAGAATCAATACGGTATAGTTGCAAGTTTCAAACCCAGAAAGAACTTGAAAGAAATAAATTATACGAATACAATCATTTATTCTAGTCTACCAAAAGCAAGTCCTGGAACCAAACACGAGTTCAGCACATGGCATATTTCACAGCTCAAAAAGGAGTATAATAAAGTGTCAAACCGTATAATATGGGTTAAATTACAAATTTCATTAGAGGAATGATAAGCTTTAAGATACTCTTCAAGTTGCCTGAAAAAGCTCTTCCATTATGTACAATAGGCCAACCATCCCACCCCGTTTTTAAAAGACATTTTTAATCGATCAAAGCTCACTCACTTGCGACAACTATAGAAAATTAATGCAACTTCGATTGACACCTCAGAATTTGCACTTTCAAACCAAACGCTACATTTGATGATAAATAGACATTTCTCCAACAAAATCAGAAGTCGAATTCCCCAGTTGCCTGCAGTTGAAAGAAAGGAACATGATGAAAATTTTGGAATCTTCAAATATTTGATATTAGGCAGAATTGCAATGTGGAGTGCAAGAAAAGTTTCACACAAACCTTATTGAAGAGAATGTCTTTATTTTTTATGTGCATAATGCCATCCTTGAGCGTGCACTTCCACCTGCTTTTAGTACGAGTCACCTATCCACAAATTACAATGTTAACATGACAAGGCTATCTTTAGCGTATATCCTAACAGAAAAGGAGAAAGATTTTGAAAAAATGATGAGTGCTCATTATCTTCTAGGGTCCAATAGCTCATCACAAACCAATTGTACCTTATCAAACTGAGCCAAAACCAAATGCTGTGTGTTCATATCTTCTCCTTGGTCCACATAATCCAAGTCATCTTCATCATCATCATCATCTTCATTCAACGGCTCATCATCATCATCATCCTCTACCACATCATTTGGAGGGGCAACAGCAGGTGTGCTTGCATGTAATTCTGATAAGTGGGAATATTGCAAAACCAGATACAAATTAGTCATCTCTCTCAGTTGCATGCATAGACACATACATGTATACATTTCACCAACTTACCGCTAGGAGCTGGGGTGTTTGCAATGTTGTAATCTTCACTCACAACCCCTTGATAATTGTATATCTTCAATGGAAGAATTTTTGATAAAAACAATAAAGTGTCATTTTGTTAGCAAACCTACAGATGAAATGTCTCTCTGAACTTCTAGAAATTTGTAGAAAAAGTTATGTTATGCAGCATATGAATAATGAAATGTCAATCATCTTTCCACAGCAGTAGATATCTTTCTAACCAAAAAAATAAAAAATAAAATATTAAGAATGCACAACATCATTACAAATGATGCATGAATTTCTTTAGAAAGACATGCATATTCAGTTGCTATTCAATATCAGGAGATTTCAGGAAGGAGGACTACTTACATTTGGAGTCGAAAGCACATCATCATAAGGATCAGGTATTGGTCCATCCAGCTGAGGAATCTTAGAACCCTGCTGTGTAGCATGAGGTATGATCTCATTAAATTATTCAAAGTTCATATTAAGCAGACAATCAGGAGAAACAGATTAAACTAACTTTGAACACCCATACAGATTCTTTTTCATTTTACAACACAAAGTAGGTTGCTGATATTAGGCAGGTAGATAAATAAATGCAACAAGAAAATAGAAACCCATCGCAAGAAGGAAAGGATCTGTGCCAAAACAGTATAGATTTTAATCATCACTGGCAAGTTTGAATCACAACAAAGTAATTATTATTACAAGTCTAGCCATGAGTCAAAATTCGATTATGCAACCAACTACCATCATCAACTAAAACAGGCTAAAGGATACCATTTAAATATATGTAACAAAGACAGGTCATTTTATTTGATTTGCAACCATACAAGAAATACATGCTCTTGATAGCTTTCTTCATAATTGGCTCCTAGGAAATCACAGATAACTCAAAATACCAGAGTTAAAACAATCAGCAGCATCTGCAGAACTCTAAATTGAATATCCCCCTCTCTCATCATGCTTAACTCATGTTAAAAATTAATTATGAACTGCTAGTTATAACTAATCAATTCCAAGGTTTAGATAAAGCCAATCATTTGAAACACTCAGCTTAGACCCAAAATGGCCCAAACAATTGAGCGTTGGTTAGAAAGATAAATGAATATCACATTAGAGAAAACAACAAGGGTGTCAATTCTGGTAGCTGACTGCTGTCTTTGACATTGTCCCATCATTCCCCAAAAAGACAATTAGCCAATACTAAAAGGCATTGTAACAGCATGAATTTGAAATTCATGACCAAGTGGTTGCTGACTAGCATTATACATGGATAAAAAGCCAATAAGGGCAAGGAAGAAAAACTTGGATAGACAGCAATAGAAAAACTTGCAGCCAAAAACTAATGAGAAAATATTCACTCCATTACTTCCAAAGCCCAGAGAGTAAATTTAGAGAAAATATATGTAGCTTATTTCAAGCCAAAAGATTCCAACTTTTGGATAGTTGGAAAATTGGCAAAATGCTGTCCATTATCCCCCCACACCACAACTAACTAAAAGTGAGTCCTTTTTGTGGCACATAACCAATTTTCTGACTCAAGTTCAATGTCCATTGACAGGCACAAGAACTCCATTTCTTGGTGATCAAAACTTAAGCTTGGAGAAATGACTCCAAAATTTATTCCAAGCATATAAACCATAGCAGAAACTAAGATGAGTCCTACTGACATACCTGATATATTTTGGCCAATATGATAACAATGGAGAACAGCACGGTGACAGTAATAGACAAAATGACAGAAAACAACCACTATTCAAATTACAATAGCTAGTGAAGAAAAAACTAAAAAGAATTTTGTTGTTACTTTTCATATAATTTATATGAAACCCTTCACATAAGAAAACGAAAGACATCCAAGACTTCGAGTTGACAATAGAGCTTTGCTAACGACTATCAAGTAATAGAAAGATAACTTCACACTCCTAATTAGCATATAAGTTCCAACTTCTCACACTTCGGCCAGCACATGCAAAGTAGGTACCACACTAGTATTACCAACTTCCCTGAAAATGGCAATTTTATGCAACATTCCAACTCCAAACTCCCAATACAGCTTACACAGAAATTCTAACACGAATTGTTGCAAATGCAGATTTGACCTTGGGAAAAAATTTATGTTTCAAAAATGAAATTTAATCTTCTAATGATCTTATTGGATTGATTATGATCAGATAGACTCTCAATTTATGTTTTCATAATTTTCTTCAACACATTTGTCACATGACGTTTATAAATCTTTCATATTTAATAGCTCACCAAGGGACAAAAAAAATAAAAATAAAAATAAATCTGTTCAAGAGAAACCTTGGAAGCAAAATACCTGTAGAACAATAAACTGCCAACATAGGCCCATATAGAGCCATTAATAGTACTTAATTTATGAGTAACAGATGGGTGTTGATTTTCTGACAACTCCTTTGAGTTTTTTTATCAGAGAGAGAGCACCAGAAATATTGGACCACTGCACTCCTGTTCTACCCTTGTCAGTCAACCACTATGCATAAACATATACCACATGGCACCTCTATAATAATAAATCAGCATGCAGCATGTTGCCAGTAACTAACCAGGGGAACCAACAAATATGGCTCCAACTCTCATCAAAAAGCTCTACAAGCACTCTAGCAAAATTTTCTCAGACTAATCATCAATAAGCAAAACTAACATCTTGGTGATGGAGTGTATGGTTCAAGAGTAAAATAAATGAAAATCTGCGCATGGTGTAGGGTAGGCAATTCCATCACTTATCGATAATGAAATATATTGTCAATTCTACGCGTTGTAACAAAACTAGCATTGTGCGACATGCAATTCCATGGACACAAATCAACACATGAACGACAAAAAAGAGAAAGAAGAATTTCAAGTTATAATGTATCCATTGATACAAGACAGCACATCAAATGTAATGAGAAGGCAATTTCCACTCAACCTGTACAGCCTTAAATGGAACATCTCCAGCTCCACCCTGCTGGGGTATGTACCCATTGTTATACTGTGCAGCAAAATCTTCACGCTTCCTCTTTCCAGAAGACATCATGAAGAAGTCCTGCGATTTACTATTACATTAAAAAATGTAACCACCTAATGTAACTATACCACAATTTAATATTAGGGAAAAAATCTACAGATATCCAAAGCACATACATAATCAGTTGGACATTCAAATCTATTTGAATATTATTTGTTTCCTCAAAGAAAAAAGGTACAAAATATTCCTGCCAAACCAATATGTACAAACAAAAACCCCACTCCGCAATTTCGCAACAAAAGTACCTGTGTCAACGGTTGCTTAGAAGTTCCCCTATCTGGCTCCTCCCGCCCTTCCACATAAGCTATGATGAAATTAAAGTCATTAGTTAAGAACCACTAAACACACACAACTTAATATATACCAGCGAACTTACCAACATTAACATCCAGAGAGGACCTTTGATTCATCCAAGAAGAAGGAGGTGGCTGTTGGAAAACAACATGCAGAGAAAGTCACTGCCCACATTCAAAACTATCATGAAAAAAAAACAATGCAAGCTTCTTGCATCAGAAAAACGATCTTACCATGTAAGGGCTTGGCCTGCCAGCTTTTGGCTCAGTATTGCCACCAGTATCACTTACAGGGGTGGGATAATCGCTACTATTTCCAGTCGGAATGTTGTACATTGATGAATTGTCAACACTTCCAGGTAAAGGTGTCTGAACAGTTCCTGGCAAAGGTGTTTGAGCACTTCCCGGCAGTGGTGTCTGAATGGGAGTTTGTAACGGGGTCTGGAATTTCAAAAACCCACATGAAATTTCAAGGCCCAAAGTAACAAAACTAGCAAACCACTCACATATCCCAACCATTGCTAGCACAACGCTCACTGGATTAAAATGTTCACAGCTACAAACTCAAAACAAATTCATAAACATGCAAATCTGACTATTAAACTTAAAATTTCATAAACATCTCCAGTACTGTGTGTGTAAGTGTGTGTGTGTAAGAGAGTGTGTGTATAATCACAAGAAGAAACAGTATTTAAGCTTCATTCTTCGAGTAAAGGGATACATAACGCAAATGTCATCACAGAGTGAGCAAGTACTCACAGGAGGGAAAAGTATCTCAGCAGTAGGAGTCTCATACTCCTCAGTTCCTTCATAAGGCTCGTTAAGGTCGCGTACAGGAGTAATCGGACCACCAGGAGCCGGCTTTGGTGCTGATGACCTCTCAATCCGACCACATATCACACCAGCTTGCATCATTTTCATCTCCCAAATCTAATCATAACACCATGAACAAATATTAATCCAAAAAACCCTAAACTTAACATCAGATCCAAAAAACTAAACAAAACTGCTAATCCCACTGTAGAAAATGATAATTGCACAACCCTAGCACAAGAATTACACAGGAGTAATAGAAACAAAGAAAAAGAAAAGAAACCCGAAAAATGGCTTACTCCTTGGAGTTCGCTAAGAACACTCTCGCCTGGCCCGCCGTTGTTGGTGAATTCATCACGGACCTTATTGATGACGTCCTCGATGACGTGGATATAGATGGAGCTGGTGGTCGACGATGTCGCCATTACCACAAATCTCTCCTCCGGCGAGACAGATTTCAATTCAACAAATTCTTTCTTTTCCGTTTATATTTTCTTGGGAAAATTCGGACAGAAAAAGAAAATCAAAATCCTGAAGTTGGTTAGAAAGAGAAAGTGCTAGGGTTTGGAATTGTGAGTGCAGAGAGAGAGAGAGGAGAGAGAAACGGCGAGAGAGAGGGGGGGGCGGACCAGAAAGAAGAATAAAGAGTGGAATATAAATAGGTTTGCATCCGATTATATGGTGTGGGTCCACGTGTCAAGATCTGCAGAGGTCAGATTTTTTGAGGAGGAGGAGACCGGTTTTGATTGTGTTTAGTCACTCGTTGCTTCGACTAATTCGTCACCGCCACTGATTTCTTTGTTTGCGTGGGGTCTCATTTTTTCCGACGGTCCAGATCTTCCTAAAACATAGCAAGTCCTATCATGGAAGATCTTGACCGTCCAGATGAGAAACGTTTTTGGTATAGTTATTGTCTTGCTTGTTTAATTTGTCATCTGCTTTTATGGATATGGTAGGCTAGATGTGTGATCTTTCTTTAGACCAAAAGCAATCGGAATGTGAATAACATGCTCAAAAAATATTATATTTCCAATGTGAATGACATGCAGAACAAAAAGAAAGCAACAACGTTCAAATTTATTCTGTTGACAGGGGTAGATGAGAGTTTCATCTTCGTTAAGTATGTTTCGAGTTTAATTCGTAAATTCGATATATACATGAAAATTACAACGTTAAAAAAGTCATTTTCAATAATTGATATCTACAGTATCCGATTCAGATTAATCAAGTTAATCAAATTTAAATATTGAACGAGCGTAAACTTCAAAAAAAAACTTTATCAATTAAGAAATATTGTAATATTTTTCGAACAAATATATAAAATAGTTAAAATAAAACTAAATTTCGAAATAGCAATGCCATATCACAAAAAAGAAATATATTTTCTCCATAAGTAGTGATGTTATTGTAAGTGTCTCAGATTTATAGATATATAATTTAGTCTATTCTCAACATATTTATGATTATCCATTAATAGCCATTGAATGTTCAACTACATCACTTTTTTTTTTTTTGACGTTAGTTTTATTTAAAAATTATTGAATTCTATTGTAAATTTGTTGATCAAAATGTACATGATAATATAAAAATTAAAGCCTAAAGTTAAAATTTATCTAATGAAAATAATATGTTAAGTTTAATTATATTTCATCCATTCAATGAGACATGTGGTATACTTTTCACATATGATTGGCAAATGTTAATGTATGCTGAAGCTACTAAAAAAAATGTAAAATTGTCATCCAACTTTGCCTAAAAAGAGCAATTAATTATGTCCCTTAAATTGTAAAATTATAGCAAATAAATTATTGTTTAGACATATATTTAAATTTAACAATCTTTTGTGCATTGAACCGTATAGTTAACACTATATTTATATACATAATTTATATATGTGATGTTAAACTCAGACAACTCTCAATCAACATGTAAAAAAATATTAACAAAAACCCTAAATTAACTTATATTCCACGTCTCCATTAACCTTAAAATCAAAGCCTAAAAAGAAAACATTTTTCAACAATATTGAAACTATGGTGTCCTGTAATTGATTTTCTACTCAATCTTTATGATGCCACTTTCTTTATCATGCCAATGAATAATCACCTGATATACATAATAGGAAAATGTGTGGGTGGTAAGTATAACTATAATTCAGTCTCAGTGCATAAGTCAATCAATAAATAATGCTCAAACTTAATTTTCTATGATAAGTAGAAATTGATTTGCTCCAATTTTGCAACATAAAAAGTCAAAAGCACTCTTGTGGTCAAAGTTGATGGGCACAGTGACACGAGTCAACCATGTATTGTTTTAGTCAATGAATAAAATATAGTCAAACTTCACTTATTGTTTGAGCAAGAACTTATTTGCTTCAATTTTACAATTTAATAAACAATATTGCTCTAGTTAAAAGTACATAGACAACATTATTTTGAATTTTATTTGCAAATGGTATAAAAAATTAAATGTAAATTTGTTTATTATTGATAAATTATATAAACTAAAGGAAAATATTTATATTATCACTGTTGGTTTAGTGATTTAAAATTTATGATTAAAAAATATAATTTAAAAAAAAGAAGATAATTGGATTAAATAGTTTTGTTTCAACATTTACTATATGAATTGATTTGATTTGAATTGATAACAGATATATAAATATTTTTCACGCTAAATAAAGTGATGGTGGGACCTTTTAATGCCAAATGATATGCGGAATTCCATGCAAAAGAGAATGATTGGACTTTGGAGGTGGTGGTTGTTGTATAAAATGGCTTGTGGTTTGGTTTTAATCTCTTTATCCCACATTGAAAGTTTATTATTTTGTCTTAGTTTTTATAAAGAAATGTTAGTGTAAATAGATTTAAATTGTGTTGGTAATGGATTTTAAAAAATTTACCACACTTATGCCGCCCGGCCAAGGCGGAGCTGGCTTAATTACACTTCATTTTTTCTATCAAATTCAACTAAATCAAAAGGAAAACATTTTTTTATTTTACTCCAAATGGTTAGCAGATCTTTATGAACCCTAAATCATGTTTCCAACCACTATTTTCTCCACGTCCCGATTTTTCTCAACCCACTCAACGGATGGTTCTTTTAATGTTATAATGACGGAATTTCGAGGAGGGTGGAGGCTTGGAAAACCTCAATTTTTTTCATACAGAAATCAAATACTAAAAAAACTACGATTTTCATCAATTTTTAGATGATCATTGTTGTTCCACACTTCTGTCGTGAGTGCACACGTCCGAAGCTAGCTGTGTTAACCTTAGGGAGTGATGATTTCATGATTGTACCAAGATCTCGTCGAAATTTCGCTTTCAAGGTAGTGGTTCCACGACCCAACTTCTTAATTTGGATAAGTTCTTCTTCTGTTATCGTTCTTTTTTCTTTCAATTTGAAAGCGAAATTTGTTATCTGCCAATATGTCTGCTTCTACTCCCAAGTCTTTACCTGATTTGTACAAACTTGAACCTTTAGATGGTCTTAACTACAGATGCTGGTCACAAAAACTGTTAATGTTTTTTTAACAACTTAAAATTGATTATGTGCTTTTTAATGATTTGCCTATTGAATCTAGAATTACAACCACTTATGATGTTGATGCTAGAAACAAATTCGAAAAGGACTGTAAGACTGTTGGGTCACTTTTTGAACCATATGACCAATTCTCTTTTTGAATTATTTGTTAACCAAAAATCTACCAAAGTCATATGGGATTCTTTGCATAAGAAATATGGTGTTGATGATGCTGGGAAAAAGAAATATGTTGTAGGTAAATGGTTACAATTCCAAATGGTTGATGACAAGCCTATTATTGAACAAGTTCATAAGTATGAGAATCTCATGGCTGAGATACTAAGTGAAGGAATGGAGATGTGTGAGCTGTTGCAGGCCAATGTTTTGCTGAAAAAATTTCCACCTTCCTGGAGTGATTACACCTGAAGCACAAAAAGAAAGATATGTCTTTGCAGGAGTTAATCGGTCAAATGAGAATAGAAAAGGCTAACAGATTGAAAAATAAGTTGTCGTCTTCCTCCATGCTTTATGTTAATGCAAATATTATTGAATCTACTTTTTCCCCTAATGACAGGTTCAAAAATAAAGGATAAAAGGTGCAGAATAATGCAAAAAGGCAGTTCAAAAAGGGAGATTCAAAAATCCAGAAAAAACTTATCAACTGCTATATTTATGGCAAAACATGCCATAAAACATATTAGTGTTTCAAAAAGAAGATGCAGAATCCTAATCAACAAAAGCAAGCACCACAAGCTGCCCCGTAATCAAATCTTGTTGAGAAAGAGGAGATAATTGCTACCGTTATAGAAGCAAACCTGGTGGAAAACAAAATAGATTAGGTGCTGGACACTGAAGCCATTAGGCACGTTTGTTGCACCAAGAATCTGTTTCACCATATTGAGGATGCTTCAGATGCAGATTGTGTCTACATGGCAAATACCATAACTTCTGGTGTGTTTGGAAAAGGGAAAATTTTTCTTAAATTAACATCTGGAACAACTTTATCTTTGAATAATGTTTTGCATGTGCCTTCCATGTGTAGAACTTGATTTATGGTAGTTTGCTTAATAAAGTTGGACTGAAACTTTCTTTTTGAGGCTGATAAGGCTATAATTACCAAAAATGGGATATATGTGGGGAAAGGGTACTTAGCCGATGAACTATTTATTTTGAACACTATTTTTATTGATTATAATGCTAGTACTTTTGGTTCTGCTTATATTGTTAAATATATGGATATATGGCATGGTAGACTACGACATGTGAATTATACTTCAATTAAAAAACTTAAAAATATACATTTAATTAATGTTGTTAATGTGGATCATAGCTTAAAATGCTCTGTTTGTGTGGAAATAAAATTTACTAAAAAACCCTTTAAAACTGTCATTGAAATAAGTACTGAACTGCTTGAGTTAATATATTCTAATTTGGCTGATTTTAAGAATGTTATGAGTAGGGGTGGTAAAAAATATTATATCACCTTTGTTGATGATTTTTCTAGATACACTAAAATATATCTATTTAATTCAAAAGATGAGGCTATAGAAATATTTTTAAAGTATAAAACTGAAGTAGAAAATCAATTGGATAATAAAATAAAAAGGATTAAATCGGATAGGGGTGGAAAATATAGAATGAATTTCTTTAAAGAATTTTGTGAAATGAATGGCATTATTCATGAGACTAGCGCTCCTTATTCACCTTAACAAAATGGTATAGCTGAAAGAAAAAATATAACACTTAAAGAAGTGATGAATGTCATGTTGTTAAGTTCTGGTATGTCAAATAACATGTGGGGGAAAGCTATGCTAATAGACTATTATATTCTTAATAGAGTTTCACATAAGAAATTAGACAAAACTCCTTATGAAATGTGGAAAGGTTTTACACCTAACTTGAACTACTTAAAAGTGTGGGGGTGTTTGACTAAAGTTGGCTTACCAGTTTTTAGAAAACCCAATATTGGATCTAAAACTTTTAATTGTGTATTTATTTGGTATGCTCAAAATAGTGTTACATATAGATTCATGTGTTTGAGTGATTATTCTATTTATGAATCTAGAGATGCTGAATTTTTTGAATTTGTGTTTCCTTAAAAAAAGTATATATAATAATAATGATCAACTTAATTTTGATGTGATGCCAAACTCTTCACATGATGTTTCTATTCCAAGGAAAAATACAAATGAGCTTAGAAAGAGTAAAAGAAGGAAGATGGACAACAATTT
Organism: Excoecaria agallocha; assembly: GCA_037975025.1. Lineage (NCBI taxonomy): Eukaryota > Viridiplantae > Streptophyta > Magnoliopsida > Malpighiales > Euphorbiaceae > Excoecaria > Excoecaria agallocha. Next base: position 3,224,990 of record JBBPFJ010000020.1, on the reverse strand, counting down.
TGGACCATATTTTATCACTGTTTTCTTGTTAGAGAATTCTAGTAAAATTAATTTAGACATAGTCTCTACATTTCTGATAGAAGAAGATCTCAAAACTTATGAAGAGGCAGTAACTTCTATATATGCTAATTTTTGGAAGGAAGCAATTAAAAGTGAATTAGACTCAATAATGGAAAATCACACTTGGGACTTAGTCAATTTACCTAAAGGAAATAAATCTATTAGGTGTAAATGAATATTCAAAAGGAAAACTAGACCCGATGGTTCCATTGAGAAATTTAAGGCTAGATTAGTAGTTGTAGGATACACTCAAAAGAAAGGTATAGACTATTTTGATACTTATTCTCCAGTAACCAAGATAACCACCATTAGAATATTAATTGCTCTTGCAGCCATTTATAACCTTGTGATACATCAAATGGATGTAAAAACTGCATTCTTAAATGGTGATTTGGATAAGGAGATTTACATGGAATAACTAGAGGGTTTTGTGTTTCCTGGTCAGGAGAATAAGGTATGTAAACTCAGAAAATCACTTTATGGTTTAAAGCAAGCTCTTAAACAATGGTATGAAAAATTTAATAATACATTAGTGACTAATAGGTATGTTGTAAATGGATCTGATTTTTGTGTATATTCTAAAATATTTGGATCAAATTATGTGATCATTTGTTTATATATTGATGACATGCTCATTTTTTGTTCCAATGTCAATGTGGTAAAATCATTGAAATCGTTCTTATCTTCTCAATTTGACATGAAAGACATAGGAGAAGCTGATGTAATACTAAACATCAAAATTAAGAAAACTGAAAAATGGGTTTTGTTTGAGTCAATCACATTATGTCCAAAAATTATTGAGAAAATTTAATAGCTTTGATGTAGTACTTATGAGAACACCATATGATCCTAGCATGTATCTTAAAAAGAATAATGGTCCTAATGTCTCTCAAGAAAAATATGCTAAAATCATCGGTAGTGTAATGTTTTTGATGAACTACATTAGACCTGACATAGCTTATGTTGTCAGTAGACTGAGTCGTTACACTCATAATCCAAGTAATGAACACTGAAATGTACTTAAATATTTGAAAGGTATCATAGATTAGTGCTTGCAGTTTAATAAATTCCCTGTTGTGCTTGAAGGTTATTGTGATGTAAACTGGGTAACTGATAATGATAAAGTAAGTTCTACTAATGGCTATGTTTTTATCATAGGTGGATGTAACACCCTATATTTGATCAGTTAAAGATCCGGATACCAGATGTCACATTCGGGTTTAAGCTTTTTTAATGAAGGTTAAAAATACGCTTTTCTCTAAACACAATTATATTCCAAAATTACTATTCATTTAATAGAAATTTCTTCAAAGTTTCCTATAAAATTCAAGAAAACCTCCTGAAAAGAAATCATCCAAAATACTTCTATTTAAGTTTATCCTATCATCCATTCTCCATTCAAACTCTAACACATAATTATTGCCCTTCCTTCAATAACTCATAAGCCAACACAACAAAACCGTACACAACACTTAGTTATGACATTCTCACTTTAATTTACAAGATCAATTGTCCAGAAATATTTACATCATATTACATATTCAAAATTTAACAATCATAACAAAATATACTAAAAATATTCATAAAAACCTATGGTGCATCCACCTCAAAATTTCTTCTCTGTTGTGACACAAATTTTAATGCAGATCTATTTACAGCTTTTCCTCAAAAATTTCTTCAACCTACGCGCAAAAATAAAACCACGTGTTAAGCATATCGCTCAGTGGTGTTCAAACAATTCTATTTTTTCAACCACACAATATATAAAAGAAATATAAAATATCAAATAAAACATAATTGGAATTTATAACAACAACATGACTAACCACTTATCTTAAATCAAACTTTAGTTATTAATTTTTTTCAAGAAAATCTAATCAACTATCTCAGGTTAAAAGAAAATTCAATCTATTTTAAAATAAAGTCTAAGTGATTAAACTTGGTATTTGCCCCAAGTAAACTTTAGCGAAACTGCATCAAGTAGGATAAACAGGGAATAAATATAGGACCGAGTTTATCGGAACCATGCGGTCCATTAATCTTAATTTTCTCAATATTGGCGTTCAATATACACACACACACACACACACATATGCATACATTTATATACGTACATTTATACTTATACTTATTTGGACAGAGTTCGCGGAGCCATTCAACCCATAACTCAAAATTAATCAAACCCACCGGAAGAGCTTGCGGAGCCATTCAATCCAGTGGCCACATCAAGGTACAGTACAACTAAATGTCCCTAATTGGCATGCCAACCTTATCATATTTCTCAATTTCTTGTCTAATTTTACAAATGGCAAATGAAATAAATTTTTAACTCTCATTAATTTAACTTATTTTATCCTTAAAAATATACATATGTGATGCTTAATTATATTCACATCTAATTTTCACACTGAATATACCTCAATTATGGCTAATTAATCATTTCAACCTTTAAATAGACCTTCCTCTAGTTCCAATTGCATGCTTAACCAAAAATTTTACCGTCACTTCAAAAATTAAAAAGACTTAATAGCTTTACCACAACAATTAGCATTCAATAAAAATTTTCTTTAATTATATTGACTATTTAAGGTCTTACTCAATTCATTTAACTATAAAAGCATACTTGTAGGTTATTAAATTCACAATTAACTATAAACAAATTCTTTCTTTAATCTAAAAACTAGCATTTAACTTCTAATTAAGTACCTTTGACATCAAAAATTTATAAATTACACAATTTTTACTCAAATTTTATAATTAACATAATGTAAAAATAAAAATAAATAAATTTGCTTGAACAATTATCAATTTTTGTTGATAATTCTTTAATTTTTCAGTCTCAAGGGCTCCAATTTCTCAATTTTCTTCACTTCTTTTTGCTTTACTGCTCCCTTCAATCTCTTCCTCTACACATATTCATGAATTTAAGTGAAATTCCTCAACCAAAAATATTTAGGTGCTCAAAATTGCATAATCTAGTTAATTAAATATAAATTTCTTCCAATTAACTCAAATATCCCCCAAATTTAGCCTTTCTCCCAATTATTAAAATCCCCAATTTCATAATATCTTTACTGCCTTAGGTTTATATAACACAAATAATAATAAAAAGGGGATTAAACATGAATTATTTACTAATTATGGGAGCAAAATGGCCATAGGGGCGGAACCAAAGGAAACCCAAGTAAGGAGGGTGACATTGGGGAGAGAATCGTGCCCTGTAGCGCACGAGAGGAAGAGAGAGGGGAGAGGATGGTGCGTCGGTGGCTGCTCCGATGGAACAACGACAGCGACTGGTTAGCGGTGGCCTACGGTGGTCGGATCGGAAAAGGGAAGGGAGAGGGAAGAGAAGAAGACAAAGAAAAAGAAAGGAAAATAATGGTGGTCGGTCACTGGAACAGCCAAAGGAAAAGAAAAAAAAAGAAAAATAATTCCAAAACAATGTAGTTATGGCAAAATTTCCTATTTGGTCCCTCAACTTTATACTATTTACAAATTGACCCCAAAACTTCTTCTTTTATGTAATTACACCCTCAATTCAACTATAGTTCAACCTAAATTATTTTATATTTATTTTATTATCAAATTTACACATTATTTAGGTTAATTTATTTATTATTCGGGTAATTTTAAAAATCGAAATGTTACAGTAGAGGTGTTGTGTTTTAGAAATCATCTAAACAAACTTACATTGCATGTTCTACATGGAATCATAATTTATAGCTCTTGAATTAGCAAATCAAGAAGTGAAATAGCTGAGGAGTTTATTAGCAGATATGCCATTGTGGAGGAGATCCTCAGTATTAGTCTCATTACATTGTGATTCACAGGCAACTATTGAAATTGCTAAAAATAGTGTCTATAATGAAAAGACAAGACACATTCGCATTAAACATAGTGCAATTAAACAACTACTTAAAATGGGGTAATATCTTTGGAATATGTTAGATCTGAGAAAAACTTGACGGATCCTCTTATTAAAGGCTTGCCAAGAATAGTAGTTCATGAGATATCGAAGGGGATAGAACTTAAGTCCATTGATTGGGGTAACGTGGTGGATACCATTGTATGGTCAAATAAAGCCATTAAAGTCCTATTTTGTGCACTAATTTGCTCATCCCGATGACTTTTAAGAGTGCATTATGGATCCATAACCCTTTTATTGTGGTGGTTCATTTGTTCTAAACTTGATGGATACCATTTGTAAAGATTGAATATCAGTTACTCAATCATTTGCATGAATGTGAAGGTGGGCCGCCTTCTATGAAAGACTTGGGCGATCTTTCTAGAGCACTTATAAGCACCTAATGTGAGTGTATGGCCATTAAAAGCGTTGAGTTACTATATCGTGGAACAGTCAATGGTAAGAAAATAATGTGTGTCATGAGGAATCTCAACTTGTATTTTTTAAGTTCAAGAATATTTCCATTTCATCTGACTCAGTTGTTGCCACACAACGTTATGTGTCAATTCAATAAAAAAACATTGATACTTAAGCATTTGATCCTACTTTTGCCAAGAAAATGTTTTTGAAAATTTTTTCCTAGCAAGCCATTTGAGGGGGATTGTTGTATAAAATGACTTGTGGTTTGGTTTTAGCCTCTTTATCTCACATTGAAAGTTTATTGTTTTGTCTTTGTGTTTATAAAGGAGTATTAGTATAAATGGATTTGAATTGTGTTGGTAATGGATTTTGGAAAATTTACCACATGTGCACCTCGCCTAGCCCTATCGGGGCTAGGTTGGCTTAATTACACTTTCTTTTTGTACCAAATTCAACTAAATCAAAAGAAAAACATTTTTTATTTTACTCCAAATGGTTAGCAGATCTTTTTCAACCCCAAATCGTATTTCCAACCACTATTTTCTCCATATCCTGATTTTTCTCAACCTACACAACGGATGGTTTTTAAATGTTATAATGACAGAATTTTGAGGAGGGTGGGCGCTTGGAAAACCATAATTTTTTTTCATACAGAAATCAAATACTTAAAAAAACTACAATTTTCATCAATTTCTGGGCGATCATTGTTGTTCTAGTCTTCTGCCGTGAGTGCACACGTTCGAAGCAAGCTGTGTTAACTTTGGGGACCAATATATTTTTTGATTGCATCGAGGTCTCGCCGAAATTTCGCTTTTAAGGTAATGGTTCCATGGCACAACTTTTTAATTTCGATAAGTTGTTCTTCTGTTATCGTTCTTTTTTCTTTCCATTATTTCCCAACTTGTACGCATGACTTTGAAGAAGAATTCTTGCATTTAGCTCCCTGAATAATAACAAGTGATTCTTTGTATATGCTTATGTGATTAATGTCATTAAAATAAAATAACAACATAGAAAAAATTACTTATATGATTACTTTGTGAATAATTTCCAATTTAATGCCACTTTGATTTGTGATGATGTAAGGTAATTTGACACATCTCATGTTAAGTAGTACTTTGGCTTTTGAGTTTGTTGACAAATCTTATGCCAAGTTTCTACAGAATACAACTTGTTATGCTCATGAATTGTGTGAGTTACTGTTACTAAAGTAACAATATATTTTGAACTAATATGTGTGTTTATTTTTTAGAATTGTTTGGTTTTGAACTATATGACTTTGAAGAAATTCATACTATTGATTTATTTCAGCCTAACACACACGTGGAAGAGGTCACTGAAGGATCCATTGAAGATATTATAACCTAAAAAATTTGCTAGGTATGATTAAAAACCGAACATAAGGCATGCTAATATTCCACGTGAAAGGAGAATCAGGCTTGAGATGAGGAAAAAGATGTAACATGGAGGATCAATTTTGTTGGAAATGATGTTAGAGCAAGCATGCCAAAGGATCTGCCCTATTTATCTAGGTAGCATTTGTAAATTTTGAAAAGGTTACACTACAAAAAAACTGGGATGCCGTCGCTAATTGCCAAAATTCCGTCGCTAATTTAATTTAGCGACGGCGCGACGAACAGTCGCTAATAGCCCAGTCGCTAATATATTAGCGACGGAATCTAAAATCAGTCGCTAATTTAGCGACGAAAATTTCCGTCGCAAATTTTTTTTTGTTTCGTCGCTAATTTATATTCCTAATTAGTCGCCGAATTATAATAATAATATTTAGCGACTAAATTTGCCGTCGCTAATTCCGTCGCTAAATAAAAATTCAGTGTAATTATTTATGAAATTATATCTATTATATATTAGCGACAGAATAGTTATCGCAAATCCGTCGCTAAATATAATTTATTTTTTTAAATTATTTATTTACGCCCTTTATAATCAACAAATTAATAAATTAATTTATGATATATAAAATCAACACTTAAATTAATTTATTACTTTTTACATAAACAAATCATAATTTAATTTTATATAAATAAAAATTGTCCAATACTATTAATTAAAAAAATATATCATAAAAATACATTAAATATCAAGTACTTTAAAAGTACTACAAACATCATGAAATTTTCTAAGGGATTGGCCTCCTGTAACCATATACACAATGCACACACGAACTTCAACTATGAGTTGTTGAGGAACAACTACATAAAGCCCGAGTTTTTCACCAAATGCTTGCTGGCCAAGTTCATAATATCTATCAAATCTTTTTCTAAATGTGTTATACTGCTTCTGGGAAAGCTTTTGAAAGGCCACCAAAGCATCCTGCAGTGCTAAATGTGTTTTAATACGTATAGAACTATTAAGAGCAGAAAAATCTGAATTAATTGCAAACAACATATTTTTCTCTTGATTAAGAAATACCTGGCATCTGTACATGTACAAAAGCCTGAAACCCTCCCCAAGAAGAGTCGAGAGGCAAATAGAATCTAAAATGCCAAATATCACGGTTGTCTCATCTATATTACACGAAACATCAGCGAGCGACCAATAAATAATAGAATCAATATTAGAACAGTATCCCAAGCGACCAATAAATAATAGAATCAATATTAGAACAGTATCCGTCTTTGGTGCACACTATAAGTAAGGAAGTATAAAAATTAACCAAAAAACAAAATCAAAGAACAAATCTTAATGTACCTTCATTCAAAGAACATAGCCACACATCTCTATCTCAATGATCTCTATAGGAAGCAAATTACTCTTATAGAAACACAAGACCCAAAACCCTACTGTGAGAATTTGCTGATTTAAAAAATTAAAGACAATTGAAGAGAAAAATTCTGAGATTTAATAGATGTAAATAACAGATAAGAAGAAGAAAATATGGAACTTGAAATTAAAAACAGAGAAGAAAAAGAAAACTTACTCTTTAATGGGAACTTGAAATTTTTTTATCAAAAGCCTAAATTTCCTCGAATTCTTTACACTAATAGAATTGCAGTGAGAAAAAAGGGGATGGGATAAGGGATTGATTTTACACTAATAGGATCAACCATGTGAGCAAAGTTCCTGCGGTCTTTGAACATTGGTCGCGCCTGCAAAGAATCCAACAGATTTCATAACTTTATCAATTAAATATTACAGTTGATCATTATATCCTCTCTATTGACCTCAATTCTCATAAACAAACTAATATTCAGATTTTCAGGATTATAAATCATCTCACACCAATATACTGCTTTTTCACTTTTGACACAAACCATATGAAAACTTGCAGATATAAAGAAGGCAAAACAGACAAGACATTTTGAGAATCTTAGATTCCCTTTCAAATTAAGATAATATCATTACCAACTTAAACTAACCGATGAACAAGTGGAAGTGAGAAACTGAAGCTAAATACTATTGATTACAGAAATAAAAGAAATGTCTACGGAAGTTAGGGACAGGACTTTGGCAGCAGCAATAGTGATTGCACATAGGGACAATTCATTTCAAGTCTCACTGAAAGAGGCAAATCTATAATGCATGTTAAACCTAGGATTTGGCTGACGTTTTATTTGCAATCTGTTCACCTATTAACTTGTGCAATCCAACGCAGAGAAGTCAGTTATTCATCTTAAGTTTTATTCATTACTCATATACCTATTCATTCCTAGTAGCACAACTCAACAGAGGACAGTTGTTTGTTAAGCTACAGTTATATCAAAAAAAGCAAATGAAATTGCTAGCAAATAGCAATGACATTTATGATTCCATTTTTGCAGCTCAAACTTTGTCAGAAGACTGCCAATTCATCCATACAGCTATGATCTTTTTATGCATGGTACCTTGCCAAAAGGAATCTACTGAAGCCATTGAGTTGGATGGATGATCAAGGTCAGTCATAAATAAATAATTTCAAGAATGATTAGCTTCATAAAACTGACAAGCAAGCAAAATACATTTCCCAAAGTTGGAAATAATTTGAAAAGAATGCATTCATAAACAATTGAAAAGAACAACTGCAATAAATTCATAACCCACATCAATCTGAGGTTTCATCATAGAACAATTAATTTCACCAAGTAAAACAAACATCTTGGACTAATTTAAATCACATGGTGACTGGCCAGATATTATCTTACCCAAGCAACAAGATTCTGTTCATTACGATCCTTCCTTTGATCAATTGCTTTCCTGCCTGTAATGAGCTCCAAGAGAACCACTCCAAAGCTATAAATGTCTGATTTAAAAGTCAGCTGACCCGTCATTGCATAGTCTGGCGCACAATATCCGTATGTGCCCATAACCCTTGTAGAAACATGTGTCTTATCCCCACTGGGTCCTTCTTTAGCCAAGCCAAAATTGGCATGATTTATTAGCAAGTGAAGCTATAATAACAACATATACAGCTAAAGGCACTAGCTCAATAAAGAACTTCGAATTAGAAATCCAGCGGTGGAATTATTTTGAGAGAAAGTTTAGTAATAAGTCAAAAACAGAATTAGAATTCCAAGATCAGAAAAGCGACCTGAAATAGCCATAGCAAATCCACAGCCACCACCGCAGACATCTTTCCACGAATCGCCACCATGAATCTGTACCGGAACCGGAGAAAGTATCGGCGACTTCTCAGGAGAAACACCGGGAAGATAGCCCCACATATAAACCCCTGTGCCTTTACATTCCTTCATTTTCACATCTTCTTCCATTCTCCCGTTTCCATTAATCGCCATGTTAATGAGACAAACAAGAAATCTAAAAGCAATTTCTAAAAGTACAGGGAGATAAAAGACATATGAACCAACTTACCTGTCCTTCTTTTGCAAGGCATTCCTCAATGATCCATTCACCATATATTCAGCTACCGTTCCCATTGTTCCTCCAGGCCCATCAGGTATAACACCATAAAATGCCACTACATTTGGATGGTGAAGATTTGATAGTATCCGTGCCTCTCTCCAGAAGTCTGTAGTCTGAAAGTAAAAGACATGTTAATGCATTTCTAAGTAAAGACTCTGAAATCCAATGTTAAAATCAACATCGACTAGACTGCATTTTAGTCAGCCTGGAGTTAGATTCTTTCACTATATTTATCATTTTAGTAATGAACTCTCCATACAAGTTTTCTGTGATTCATGAAACATGGCAATCAGCAAGATGAAATTGAAAAGAAAATAACATTGATGAAAATTTTTATGGGACAAACCAGCCGATCTTGCTCTGATGATCTTCCAGAAAAGCAACTCTTTTTTATCCTCTTAATAGCAACATCAGTACCCCTCCACTTCCCGTAGTAAACAATTCCAAATGTACCAGATCCTAACTCTTTCAATTCTTCAACATCAGCATTCTTGATAATCTGCGTATTAGCTTCTAAAGCACTTAGTTAAAAATATAAATTCAAGGTCTTTCCTTTATCCGGAAAGATAGAGAGACAGCGAATGAGTAGAATCGGTTAGATACAAAATGGAGGAGAAAACGACAATTAATTGCTGATGATTTAATGGGAAAGTAGTTCCTTACCTGCAAACCGTAGATGCCAGCTTCTATTTCAGAAAGGGCAACCACGGCCGATCTCACCCCTCTCACCGCCCTGCACACAGCTCCGGTGCCAAGACGCGCCGCCACGCTCGTCCATACATCATCCCGATCAGTAACCATTGTTGCGTACTTGTAGGAAGAATCGAAGTAGAGGAACCAAAGAATTGCAGGAAGAATCAAAGAAAAATCAAAGCAGTGGAGACAAAATGAAGAGAGGCGGCTGGTAATTAGGGTTTTCTTTTTGTATCTGAGGTAAAGAACTAAGGATATATATATATATATATATATAGTGTAGAAAAAATATCAATCAATAAATATAAATTTTTAAAAGAGCATAAAATAAATGATATTGATTAAATTTATTAAAATAAATGAAATTACCATATCAAATAAAAAAATATCTCTTAATTATTTACCTAGAGTTTTTTTATTTGTACCCATATATGTATATATGTATTGAATATATTAATACAACATAGAGTATATTATCATTATTTTTATAAAAAAAATTTAAAAAATATATTCTACATATTAATTTATACATTTTATCTCATTTAATTATTTTATTGTGATTTTAGTCCTCGATTTATTTGAAATAATTTTTAATCTTAATTAGTAACAATAAAATGCATTTATATTTTTCATTTATATTGTAATGTTTGGAATGATAGAAATTATAAATTTTTTTAAAAGAATTAATATTAAATAGGCAAATAATATCATATAAAATAAATAAGTTTATATTTGGGGATAATTGATAAAAAAATCAATTATTAAAAATGTAAATTTTCTAAATAAATAAGTTCAAAAAACAGATCAAGTATTCACATATTGAACTCACTTCAAATCTCTCTCGATTCTGCTCTACTGAAAAATACATCACTGGTATAATAATCCATGTATTAGATTAACAAAAATTATAGAAAACCAAACGGCCTCAACAAAAATTAGGCCGATCTAACGGCAAATGATTTTTGGATCGTTTTCGTATACAAAATTGGTCATTATGTAAAAAATTCAGAAAATAGCCTCTTTTTTACAATAAAAACTGAACTTACAGATCTTAAAAACTAATCTTCACCGTCCAAAATTAACAACAAGGAGTTTCCAACGTACTCACCAAAAATCAAGCCGATCTAACGGCAAATGATTTTTCGATCGTCTTCACATACAAAATTGGTCATTATGTAAAAAATCCAGAAAATAGCCTTTTTTTTGCAACAAAAACTGAACTTACAGATCTTAAAAACTAATCTTTACCGTCCAAAACTAACAACAAGGAGCTTTGAATGTACTCACCAAAAATCAGGCCAATCTAACGGCAAATGATTTTCCGATCGTCTTCATTTACAAAACTGGTCATTATGTAAAAAATCCATAAATTAACCTTTTTTTTGCAACAAAAACAGAACTCACAGACCTTAAAAACTAATCTTCACCATCCAAAATCAACAACAAGGAGTTTCGAATGTACTCACCAAAAATTAGGCCGATCTAACGGCAAATGATTTTTCGATCGTCTTCAAAACGTAAAAAATCCAGAAAATAGCATATTTTTTGCAACAAAAACTGAACTTACGGATCTTAAAAACTAATCTTCACCGTCCAAAATTAACAACAAGGAGCTTTGAATGTACTCACCAAAAATCAGGCCAATCTAACGGTAAATGATTTTCCGATCGTCTTCGTATACAAAACTGGTCATTACGTAAAAAATCCAGAAAATAGCCTCTTTTTTGCAAAAAAAACTAAACTTACAGATCTTAAAAACTAATCTTCACCGTCCAAAATTAACAACAAGGAGTTTCAAATGTACTCACCAAAAATCAGGCCAATCTAACGGTAAATGATTTTTCGATAGTCTTCGTATACAAAACTGGTCATTACGTAAAAAATTCAAAAAATAGCCTCTTTTTTGCAATAAGAACTGAACTTACAGATCTTAAAAACTAATTTTCACCGTTCAAAATTAACAACAAGGAGTTTTGAAAGTACTCACCAAAAATCAGGCCAATCTAACGGCAAATGATTTTCCGATCGTCTTCGTATGCAAAACTGGTCATTACGTAAAAAATCCAGAAAATAACCATTTTTTTGCAACAAAAACCAAACTCACAGACCTTAAAAACTAATCTTCACCATTCAAAATTAACAACAAGGAGTTTCGAACGTACTCACCAAAAATTAGGTCGATCTAACGGCAAATAATTTTTCGATCGCCTTCACATACAAAATTGGTCATTATATAAAAAATCCAGAAAATAGCATTTTTTTTGCAACAAAAATTGAACTTACAGATCTTAAAAACTAATCTTCACCGTCCAAAATTAACAACAAGGAGTTTCGAATGTACTCACCAAAACTCAGGCCAATCTAACGGTAAATGATTATCCGATCGTTTTCGTATACAAAACTGGTCATTACGTAAATAATCCAGAAAACAGCATCTTTTTTGCAATAAAAATTGAACTTACAGATGTTAAAAACTAATATTCACCGTTCAAAATTAACAGCAAGGAATTTTGAACATACTCACAAAAAATCAGGCCAATCTAACGGCAAATGATTTTCCGATCGTTTTCAAATACAAAACTAGTCATTACGTAAAAAATCCAGAAAACAACCTCTTTTTTGCAACAAAAATTGAACTTACAGACCTTAAAAACTAATCTTTACCGTTCAAAATTAACAACAAGGAGTTTCAAACGTACTCACCAAATATCAGGCCAATCTAACGGCAAATACTTAACCATTGAATCTTTACTTACACTATTTCGTATAAAAGCTGTTCAATTTGTATTTAAAGATCCAATCAAACCGTAAACATGCAGATTCAAATGGACTATATATTTGGATTTATCAAATAATATCTTAACTTATTTATTAATCTTGCCATGTTTAGAATTTCAAAGCCATTTCTTCATTTTCAAATCTGTAAGTTTTCTCAGTCTTCCATACCACTCAATTAGGTAACCGCGGTAGCGAAGTTAAATGGTAAGGATGAGTTTAGATTGAGCTTTGAATATTTTGAAAAATAATAGAAATAAAATTGAAAAGTGTGTGTGTGTATATATATATTAAAAAATTTATTCATTTAGAAAAATAATAGAAATTAAATTGAAGAAATTAAATTAGAAAATTTATTCATTTTGACTTGTATGAGTTTAAGTTTATTTGGATTGAACTCTATTATCTTAGTCAACTAAATAATTTTTCATAATCATTTTAAATGAAATAATAAACTTTATATTATTATTCTATAAATATTTATATTTATTATTTTTCATAATATGACTATATAATACGTATAACAATTACTTTATTATTATTATTATTAAAATGTAATTTTTTTAAATAAATAAGTTTATATTTGGGGATAATTGATAAAGAAATCAATAGAATTCCTAATAATTTAATATTTGATTTAAATTTTATAAAATAAAAATTAATTATAAATTTTTTTATTATTATTTTGAATGAAATAATAAATTTTATATTACTATTTTATAAATATTTATTTTTTTAATCTTGAACACGCAAATATATAATAATAGTAACAATTACTTTATTATTATTATTAAAAATATAAGTTTTCTAAATAAATAACTTTAAATTTTGGTATAATTGATAAAAAATTATTATCAACTTATAAAATAATTTATAATTTTCTGTTACAAAATAAAATATTTATTTCATATGACCTATATTAAAATTACTTAAAACTATACATAAATCATGTGAGTGAAATTAAAAAAAAATTATTTCAGAATTTATTTGCGACGGATTAGCGACTAAATACTTCCGTCGCTAATTATATTACTGTAACAAATTACTATTAGCGACAGAACTTCCGTCGCTATCCCGTCGCAAATATATTTTCCCTCCAAAATTAGCGACTAAACTTTCCGTCGCTAAATTTTCTGGAACTAATTTATGAATAAAAAATTATAAAATTTAGCGACGGATATATTCCGTCGCTAATTCCGTCGCAAACAATGGCGCGTATTCTTCCCGCCAATAATTAGCGACTGTTTATTCATTCCGTCGCTATTTCGTCGCAAACAAATATAAAATATTCTTCTCACGACGGAATTAGAAAACAGTCGCTAATCCGTCGCAAAATTAGCGACGGAAAATCTTCCGTCGCTAATTTTAGTCGCTAATTGGCAGTTTTTTTGTAGTGTTAGGATGAAAAGAAAAGATAATTATTATAATATTTCTGACTTTTTTAAGTGTTTATTAAAAAAATAAAGTCACATGATTGTTTAACTACTTATGAATTGAAAAATAAAGATATACATATCTTGATATATGGTCAAAATATGCATCCCTATATTTTGTTAGGTAAAAAACAACAAAAAAGTTAAAAATATATATTTTTTAATTCATTCCAAAAAATTTAACAAACAATTGAAAAAAAAATTTCGAAATATTTTTCAGTTTTATATTGACTATTTCATATATTGATTTGAAAAGTATTCGAATATTATATTAAAATTCATTTTTTGAATCGATTTAAAAAATGTTACCCAAAGAAATTAACAACGAAAGGAAGGGCTGCTATTAGTGGCAACCAATTGCAGGGTGAAAAAGAAAAAATCATTGGAAAATTAAAAGCCAAGATAGCTAGCATTTCTGCAATACCATATAATTTTTACTGCAGGTGATGATTTTTTTGATATGCCATGAAGTTTTATTGCTTTTTGCGGTGGCCAAAGGTGTATTTTTGCCCTTTATATTTTTCAAAAAGTGTAACTTTACCCTTAATATTTCATTTCGAAGATTTTTGCCCCCATGTAATGAAAATAGGAGAAAAATACCCATGCCATCCATCCTTGTTAAAGTTGATCGAAATTTCGTCAGTTAATGGCTGAAGTGTAAATTTTTACCACGTGTTAATGTGTCATTGAACATGTCATCGCACATGTGGATGCGCATGATTTGCACGTGATGGGAAAAAAAGGCCAAATGTACATTTTCACACCCATGTTTGGCCAAAAGTGCAATCTTGCCCTTCGTGTAATGAAAATGAGAGAAATTTACCCTGCCAGCTATCCCTATTAAATTTGATGAAAGTTCTCTCAGTCAATAGATGATGTGTCAAATTTTACCACATGTCAACGTATCATTTTTTAGAATAAGAGAAGAAAGAAGAAGAAGTAATTTTTTTACCTCTCCACATACATGTGATGTGACGTGTCCAATGATATGTTGACACGTGGTAAAATTTGATATATCATCTGTTGAGTAACAAAAATTTAGTCAAATTTAATAGAGGCGGATGGTAGGGGTAAATTTCTCCCATTTTTATTACATGAGGGGTAAGATTGCACTTTTTGCGAAACATGAGGGGTAAAAATACACCTTTGACCTTTTTTTTTATCACGTGCAACCACGTGTGCGATGACATGTCCAATGACACGTTGACATGTAGCAAAAATTTACATATTAGCCGTTGACTGATGGAACTTCAATAAACTTTAATAGGGTTGGATGACATGGGTATTTTTCTCCCATTTTCATTACATAGGGGGCAAAAATCTCCGAAATAAAATATTAGAAGCAAATTTGCACTTTTTGAAAGATATCAAGGGCAAAAATGCACCTTTGGCCTTTTGCAGTAATGTTTCTTATAATACTAAATTATTTTTACATTCCTCCCTGCCTAAACATCATACATAAATTTTAGTTTATCTAACAACACACTTCAACTAATTAATTTTACTACAATAAATCCATCCAATAATGCATGTTAGAAGCGTTGTTGGTCTAAACACTTTAAGCTTCAATTCTTTCTGCTCTCAATTGTTGTTAATGCTTTTACCGATGTCTAAAAATGGTACTAAATTAGCTAGTAATATAGAAAAATATAGATTAAGACCCTAAATATCGTACCCAAAGGAACATGAATTGCTAAGAAGAATATCTATATATGAATATTTCCCAAATATTTTTGATTTAAAAGTAAAAATTAAACAAGATAAACAATGACACAAAACACAAACTAAAATTAAACTAACATAAATTAAAAATAAAACAACAACTGAAAGTCTCTTGCTAAATGAACTATACACTTTAACTTTAATTGTAATGACTTAATTTTAATAGGAATATCAGTGATTATGGAAAAATTAGTAATAAAACCAGATATTTTTATTCAAGAATATCATTCTTAGCATTAAACTTATAGACAAATCTAATGCTTAGCATAAAAATCCAGTTTAACTTTCTAAATATTCATTGAACTCTTTTGCAAGTAAATTTAACTCCAATTTATTTTTAGTTCTTCCTCTCTTAATATTAACCATTAAAATTAACGCATAATTTCTCATATTTCAGAAAATAATCATGCATAAATATTAAAGAATTAATTTAAGAACATGCAAATCAATGATAGTGTCTAGACCAATTTTTAGTTATTTATTCAATAAATTAACAATCAATCTCAACGCAATAAAAAATAAGAATATGTTTAAAACTAAGAAATAATCAACCGATATTGAAATTAAGCTCAAATAAAGTCATAATAATGAAAATAAAAGATTTCAAATATCCATTAGCAAAAGAAGAAAATTACTCAATAAACATGTTTAAAAACTAAAACAAAGTTAAAAAAAATATTGAATAAAAACAGAAGAACTAGAAAAACCGTGTAAAAACTTAAAACTAATGAGCTATTTTTTTTCCCTTCTATCCTAGCTTTGATGCTTTTTTATAGAGTGAAATCACTGCCAAAGAAGGATTTTTGTTAACTAAAACTTCTTATTCCGAGGTCGAGTTGGAGTTTCCCTTAAATAAAAATATTTTTATCGACAACTTTCTTTTTTTGCATGAGAGAGCAGTATTTTTGCATGAGAGAGTGGTCAAAGCACTTGAAAAAGCATATTGCCTAGGGATTACCACGGGACGAAAAATCCTTGAAATTTTCCCCCGTGGGGATGGGGACGGGGAAAAAAATCCTCGTCCTAAAATCGGGAGCGGGGAATGGGGTATTCGCCCCGTGGGGATCCCTGCCCCTAAAAAATATTTTTTTTTATTTTAAAATATAATATTTTATAAATAATTAAAATTAAAATATAACTTAATTTTATAATTATTAAGTTTTAAATTATACTTAATTTTAAATTTTATGAATAGTTAAAATTTATATTAATTTAAATTATTATTGATTTTAAATTTTTTATTTATTAAATATTATATTTTAATTTTAATTATTTATAAAATATTATATTTTAAAATTAAAAAAAATTGGGGGACGGGGATCCCCGTGGGGCGAGGACGAGGAAAATTTCCTCCCCGATATTGGTGGTAGGGGCAAGGAATCCCCGTCACTGGCGAGAGAGTGAGTGGGGTGAATTTTTCGGCCCCGCTCCGCCCCATGATCACCCCTAATGTTGCCTAGTAGGAAGAGTAAAATTTTGCTTGGGAGGGCAGAAATTATGCTTGGGAGAGCATAACCATTCTATCTCCTACGTGCTTCATTTAAATTAACTTTTCCACTTTTTCACTTATGCTCCAAATCTTCTTATTTCTTGCAATTTAATTCTTTTTTTTTCAATTTAGTCCCTGAAAACACCAAACTTTCAATTAAGCCAACAAGCATCTAATTTAACCAATTAATCACAAAATTAACTAAATTAGAACCAAATTAACTAAATAAAACACCTAAAAACACCCTAAAAATATAGTTTAATTCTCAGTTATCATGCTTCACTATGAAAATTTTGACTTGAGCTACCTTTATTTTCTTCTCCAAAGAATCTCATTCACTTTGGACAATATTAAAGAACTAATTCAACCCATTAATCACCATGGCAACACGAAACTGCAACGACATTTGATAAGGATGTCAAGCTTATTCCTTCAGACATAATGGAAGAAAGTGTATAAACCTTTGTTTGGATGGATCTAACTTAGACAGAAATTCAATTTACTTTAATGAAGTAAACGAGAGCAAATAAATTTAATTTACTCTTATCTTCTTTCCATAATTTAATTGGTTTAAAATAAATATAGACAGTGACGAAACTAAAATTTATAATTAAATTAAGTAAAAATATACGTTATGCTTAAATTTAAAAAATAAGTTGAGTGAAAAAGGGTCAAAATAAAATTTTGACATGGCAAAACTGTCTATTTAACACACGCGCACACACACATATACATAAAAAAAATTTTAAAAATAAGAGGAGCAATTGCCCCCCTTCCTTTCCATGCGACCTCACCACTGAATATAAAGTAACTGTAGTTACTCTTTATAATATATATATATATCACAAATTGGAGATAAATATTTTAAGGTATAGAGAATAAATTGAAAAATTCAAGTTACTATAATTTATTTTGAATTACTCTACATTTTAACAGATCAAACAGAGTAAATTTAATTTACACTTTTTCGGTTACTCTCACCTATTGACAATAACCTTCATCTAAACAAAGACTAAGCACATACAAAGAAATAAGAAGGTAGCTTCTCTTATGGTGAGAATCCCTTAAATGTCGAAGGTGGTGGGGGAGACATTGAATCTATTTGCTCACTTGGAATTCCATCGCATCTAAAGGCAAAATTGGCCAAAATGTATAATGGAGGGACATTTTGAAACAAAAAGAAGCATAAGAGATAAATATACGCAATTTTGAAGACATAAGTGGCAAATTTGATATTTTCAAAAAAAAGAAAAAAATCCTTTTTCCATGATTAGGGCTTAAGGGCAAAATCGACATAAAAGGGTTTTTATGCGTTTCCTCAAAACAGAGAATCTAGGCAGGGAGGTTAGAAGTATCGATACCGAGCAGAGCCATTAGCTAACTCTCCGACCGTTTCATTGATTCTCACACAATTTCTCACTCTATTTTAGCTGCACGGCTTAATCTCCAAATCTCCTTTCTCAATCACTCTTATTATCTCATTTTGCGCACAGATTCTTCGTTAATTCTTATCATCTTCGATCACAACCCTAAAAAATGTCGGGCGGGTTTTTCCGGGTAAGCTTGCTGTAGGGTACTTTTGTTTTGTTCTTCTTGCAAAATCTTAACTTATGTTCTGGATCTTGAATTTCAATTGGCGGTTCCCCGTATGAATTTGTGGCGGTTTTTTTTATCCACTTTGCATTTAGGGTACTTCTGCTGATCAAGACACTCGATTCTCGAACAAGCAAGCGAAATTGTTGAAATCGCAGAAGTTCGCTGCTGAATTGGAACATCCGGTTCGCTCTTTCTAAAGTTCAATTCAGTTATCCTTTTCTTTTTTTTTTTTTGAATTGGACAAATTTACTTGTGAACTGGAGCTGGGGAATTTTGGAGGATAACTTGTTTTTGTTTTTGTTAATTATTTAGCGTAAGTGATGTGCTTCCTTTTTAGGTGGATATGAGGAAAGTGAAGATGGATGTTATTAGACCATGGATCGCTACTAGGGTGACTGAACTTCTTGGGTTTGAAGATGAAGTTCTTATCAACTTTATTTATGGTCTCCTTGACGCCAAGGTATTGAACTTAAACAATTTAACTTATCATTTTGCCTTTTTGGGTTCGGACATTGTGTATGTTTGCTTAATTGATTTGACTTTGAGGCCCTCTTTCATGGGTCTGTACTAATATAGCTGTATAAATGCCTTTAGGAATTGACTTAATTGGCATAGCAAACCCTACCACTTCCAGATTCCAACTGAGCTAAGGATTGATGTTCTAGTCTCATGGTGTATTGCCAGGGATTTGTTCGGGTTTTGCATTTTTGTTAGTTAACCATGCAGTCTAGTTGTCTGACATTTGTGTGATATTTATTTTTTCAACTCAATTCAGGAAGTAAATGGGAAGGAGGTTCAGATCTCGCTTACAGGATTTATGGAGAAAAACACGGGAAAGTTCATGAAAGAGCTGTGGTCACTTCTTCTTAGTGCACAGAAGAATGAAAGTGGTGTTCCTCAGCAGTTTTTGGATGCGAAAGAAGAGGAAACCAGGAAGAAGCAGGTTTGAATTATTTTTTGAAGTTATAATGTGGCATTTAGTAAAAATTGGAGTTGCGCTTTTACATTTATAATATACATGGTTTACAGGCAGAGATGGATAGGATAACAAGCGAAATTCTGAGGAAGAAAGAGAAGGAGAGTAAAGAACGTGAGCGAGAGAGATCGGAGAAGATGGTAATACTAACTTATTCATGCCGGAGTTGGATTCCCTAGTGATGGGTTTTTGATTTTAACTTAGTTTGTGTTTTCATGGCATTCAGTTAGCTTCTGCAATTATTTGGGTTCATGTCCTTTACCTCAAACTACTGTAGGACGGTGGAGCTGAAACAAAGGCCAATGTTGCTGCTATGGAGCTCGGCTCAAAGAATTTGTCAAAGGGTTGGAGTGGCGGTCCAGAGGTTGAGAAAGAAACTGAAATTAGGAATGGCGTAAGAGGAAGGAATAGGTGAGATCTTAACTGTTTTTATTGATTCTGATGATAGTTCTTTATGTATTTTTCTTATTTCAAACAGGAAAAACTCCCCCATAAGAATTGTAATTTCTCCTGTTATTACTTCAATTCATCCATCCACCTGTCCTATGCCTTCCTTCTAACTTGTCAGCATTTGCTTTTAGATTCATTTTTTTTCGTTTTCAATATTATTTAAAGGGAATAATTTTTCACAAGTAGATAAGTGCTGATGTTTTTTGTGGGACATGGAATCATGGAAGACTTTTTTACTAGCAATCAAACTCCTGCAGGTCTTCTAGATCTCCCCATTCTGCTGGGCGTTCCTCATCATCACCCGGGTAATTATCCTTGCTGTTAAAAGGGCTGTTAATGTTTTTTGGCTTACTCCTGGATAAACCAGCTTAATATATTTTGGGTGTCTTATGCAGAGGCTCACCTTCTCGAAGCAGCCGGTCTTTTTCCAATTCAAGAAGTTATTCCGGGTGTGTCATTTATGCTGCCTTAGTAATGATTTATGCTTGCCATTTATTCCCTTTGGTTTTCTGTATATTTTATTTACTTTCTTTTCCCCTTTTTAATATCGATTGTGGTATGTATTTGTATTTTTGTATGTTTCTACGCATGCAATTTTTTTTTTAACATCACATCCAATGAGGAATTGCTGGAATGATAGACATGTTGTCAATTTTACAATACTTTCTTTATCTTCTAAAGATAGCATCTTATTATCCTTGATTGCATTGATAGACGTAGGTCAAGGAGTTTGTCAAGATCACCACAAGCACGCAAGCGAGGCATTTCTCTGGATAGGACTTATCGCTCACCTAGAAAAAGGTCTGTCACTACACGTAGGAGGTATTCACCTGGGGATTCTCCTCCAAGAAGGATATCATCATATTCTAGGCAAAGGTCAAGATCATCTTCAAGGCGCAGATCACCATCTCCAATACGACGTAGATTGCGCTCACCATACAGGCGTAGATCACCTTCACCAATTCATCGTAGATCTCCTTCACCTTTTCGGCGTCGCATATCTCCTCCTATTCGACGTCGTAGATCCCCATCCCCTCTTTGGCATCGTAGATCCCCATCGCTTGTTCGAAGTCGCAGATCACGTTCTCCTTTTAGACGCCGTCGATCGCCTTCACCACTTCGACGTAGATCACCTTCCCCCAGGAGGCGTAGATCACCCTCACCCTTGAGAAGCACATCGTCCTCTCCTGTGAGGCGCAGGTCTCCCTCGCCAGTGAGGCGTAGATCACCCTTGCCGCTGAGGCGTAGGTCACCCTCACTGGTGAGGCGCAGCTCTTACCTTGCACGACGTAGACCACCGTCTCCGGTACGCCATAGATATGAAAGATCTCTGTCAACTCCTCTTCGCGAGTCTCCATCTCCAATACACCGATCACCAATACCTGCTTGCAAGAGATCAACAATTGCTTCCCCACGGAGGTCTCTTTCACCTTATGGTTCTAGTTCTCCATCTCCTATTAGGCATAGAATTCATTCATCTGTAAGAAGATTTTCCAAGGAACATATGGTTTCACCTGTGGAATCTCTCGAGGGAAGAGTTAGGTATGCCCACGAATCTGAGTGGCACTTTGTCTCTTACCTTATTTATGTTTGGATATGTTTCGTTGACTTTGTGATACAAATCTGTGTTAAAGCATGCAGGAAAAGTATTCTGTGCCACGTCGTTCAGCTCGTTCCTTGAGGTCGCCACAACGAGATGGAAAGGATTTGTCACCTTCACCCAAGAGGTCTCTTCTTCACTCAGAATCCCCACCCCACACAAGGACCAGGAATTCTAGTGAGGATAGAAGGTGTTTATCCTTCAACACCTCCTGCTTGTCACATTTTAATTCCTTTTAGGAAATTAAAAAAGTGCATTCATATATTTTTTTCTCTGATTGCAGGTTAAATAGTCCATATGAGAGTCCTGTGAGGCAAAGAAGAGAGCAAAGATACAGGTAAGCTACGGGGTGCTTAATAGTCTTAGTAGATTTATTTACATCCAACAAGTTTATTATCTTCTGATTACTTCTCATGCTCATATGCTTGTAAGTTTGTATATAAGCACAATTTGTATGCTTTTATAGGTCTTCTAGCTCATCTGGAAGCCCTGTGAGGCAAAGAAGTGGGCATGTGACACGTGGTGGCAGCTTAAGCCCTACACCGAAGTCAAGAGAGCGGAAGCACGGTGACAGCTTAAGCCCTCCACCAAAGCCAAGAGAGCAGAAGCCCCATCTTAGAGCTGTGGAATCTAGCAGAGAGGATGAAGATATTGATTATGCTCGGTAAGATTGAAACTTGAACAATTTCTGACAATTATTTATTTATTTATTTGTGTTCTTGTTATCGGGTTGTTTGCAATTTGGCTTTTGTTTTTTGTTTTTTCTTTTGCACTCAGTTGTCATATCTTTTTTATGAGAGGCCAGGTCTTCACAGAGACTATCTATTGATTTGTCCATCATCAGTAAGCAGAATGATTCTCCTGTCAAGTTCCAATCTAAGGATACGCCCTCTTCTAGAGTGGTTGGTCATCAGGCTGCTGAATCTGGGAGCTGTGTTGATATTGAGGAAACAAAGAAGAGAGACCAGGAAATAAAGAGGTATGCATACGGGGTGTGTGTGTTTCACAATTTTTGAACTAGTATGCCATATTTGTTACTGGCTTTGATCAATTTGCATGTATTCACAAGCTGACAGAATTTGTGTTTCACACGTTCTGGTCAGTGAGAAAGGTTACCGGAAGAGGGCTAATCCTGAAACTACCGAAAGGCAAATGTCTGCCATATCATACAAGGATGTGGGAGGTCAAAAATCTGAGAAAAGCTATTCACGGTCAAACAAGGATAGTGGTAAACTTCATAAATCAGAAATTAGAGAAATGTCGGTTGAAAAAGATGATAAGAATAATGGTGGTGGTGTATTTGATTCTGGTTCTGAGAAGAGTGACGAGCCCAGAATTGAGAGCAAGGAAAGGCGAAGGCATAAAAGGTCACATAGAGAGGAGCTCGCTTCAGATAATGATGACAGCTATGATTCTGAAATTGGAGAAAAGAAAGAGGCTAAAAGGAGAAGGAAGGAAGAAAAGAAGCAGCGGAAGCAGGAGAGACGTCGGCGGCGTGAGGAACGACGTCGCAGAAGGGAGGAACGACGTGGCAGAAGGGAGGAACGGCGTGCAGAGAAGCTCAAATTGAAGGATCGAAATGTTACAGACTCTTCTGATGATGAACATTCAAGGAGAGAGTTTCATCCAAGTGATGATGAAGATGCACAGTCCGAGCAGAAGAAACTTGAGTTTGAGTTGAGGAAGAAGGCTCTTGAATCACTTAAAGCAAAGAAGGGCATTAGCCACTAAATTGTTGCTGTGTTGAACATTTTCATTTTATTCTTCAGCTGTTTTTTGCATATGTGTAGGAACTTTTGTTTTTTGTATTGTTAACAATTTAATGCAGTCTGTGTTTGCTGCTGGCAGCTAAAATGGATAAATGAGGATTTCCTGAGCTATTCTCATGAGTGCAACTTTATGCAGATCTTGCTGCTAGATTTTCTGGTAATAATTGTTTTTTTTTTTTTTAATCTCATGGTTGGGAATCTTATTATTAGTGCTGCATTTGATTTTGTTGCGATTATTATTATTTTTATAAAACAGCTATAAACTAGGATATTGATGTTTAAGCCTCTCCTCGCCTTTCCGTTTCCTTCTTTTTTGTAGTTTTGCCTCTTGCAAACTATTTCATTTTGTTAATAAAATAATCTATTATGAGCTTATAAGAGAAATTTGTGTGAGAATCAGGTTTCCGAGAATAAATGAGATCACTGAGCTCTGTTTCTTACTGGAAACCATAAACCTACAGGTCTATTTAGTTTGACTAATATGAGCTTGCTACTAAATTAGCTTTCTGGTCCAATTGGTAGATGAAATTATTGTCAACTAGATGACTTGCTTGAGCAGACATACGCAGATCTTCATTTTGAACATCAATTCAGGTGAAATGTTTTCATTTTTTTTGTCTCATTTACATTATTTCACTGTCAATTGGTGGACTTGCTTTGCTTTTGGTAGCTGGTTTCTCACTGTGTTTTTGTTTAACTTCTGTATGGTTGGCAGCTTGAGAGTTCCAGGGACTTTATTTTCTATAGTTCTCCATGGTGCTATTGTACTCGCGGTCGTGTTATCCTCATGTTGATACCTGCCTAGAGTTTACTTGTGGTATTCCCATGTATTTACGTTGCAATATTCAGAAACAAATGGCAATTTATAGCCATTATTTCTTGTTCTGATAACTGTCACTTCTAAATGAGCTATGGTTCTGACACTGTAGCACGTGCAAAATATTATTATTATTATTATTATTATTATTATTAAGACTAGGAAATTGGGTACATTGTCATCTAATCCTTTATTTACTTTTTGTGGCGTTAGGGTCTAGAAAAAGGTGTGATGTCTTGGTGGTTAGTTTTTGGTGTTAAGCTTGCTTAACCTTACACTCAATGGGATTGAACTTTTTTTTAGAGCACGACCATTGATTTCAGGGGTCGATACAAGGTGTTTGTGATCAATATATAACAATGTTCTTTGTACCAATGGGCATATTTCTGGGAGGATGAATACGTTTTTTAGCTTTTTCTGGACATGGTCAGTGGCAGGGCCTGATTGGGTAATTGTTGGAAGCATTACAGTACAGTTGTTTAGTTTGTTAATGGTGCTTTAATATGGATGCATTTGTTATGGACTTATGGTCGTATTGGTTGGTTGCTCTTTGTGGTGACTTATTTTTCAAAGGTTCTTGGAGGTGGTTTCTAGTTACTGCACTGGTCCCTTTATTCCAGATTGCTGTTTTATATTCTTGACTTTCTTCCTTTGTTTGGCTTATGGCAAGGGCTAGTCAGGATTTTCAAATTAGTTTTCTTTCTCGTATCAGTGATCGGAATATGGATCTTGCTTCGGATTGCCAATCATTGGTTTAACATTTTGCTGGGAAATACTCAAACCTCCACACAAACTGCTTCTAGAGAAGCTATCCTAAGGATGATTGAGGTGCCTGTTTTTCTAATTTTTGGTCCTTTGTACTCTTCAGCAACTGCTGGGCTTTAAAGAAGTTTAGAAAATCATAGATTAAAAAAAAAAGGCGGCCTGATGTTGTGTTCTGATCAAGTAGTCTCTCCATTTGTTTGCTCTGTGTTAACACTTTAATTGGGTTGATTTTGATTGTGACTTGTTAGCAATAGGATGGATCTAGGGTTACTGTAAATTAGCTTTGGTGTAATTTTTGAAATTAGAATCTTAGTCCGTGTATCTGCTAAAGCCCAACTGTTTAATGGTGGTTTGAAGTCGTTAAAAAGATTTTAGCAAGCTGCAATTTAAATAATCAGAACGCTTTAGTTATGAATTTTATGGGAACGTTTTACTGAAATAATGATACTAATATTGACTCATTTAAAAGTTTCTGAAATTCGAGCAGTCTCCTGTTGATTCATGATATGCTTTGAGTATGGGTTTTGGATTATAAATTGTGTAATTTTATTTCAGAACAACACGTGTTAATGAAAATAGAGTAAATTGAATTTATTTTTATTTATTTTTCATTGTTTGATAAGTTTAAAATAAATATAAAGTAATTGAAAGCAGCTTTTTATAATTTAGAGTAAATATGGAGTTACACTCGTTTACTTTTAAATTGGGAGCAAATATTTTGATTCGTATAGAGTAATTAGTCATTTTCAATTACTCTATTTTCAATTACTTTGTATTTTTAACAAAACGTAATTCAATTATTCTCAATTACTCTACTCTTATTTATTTCCATTAACTTCCATCCAAACAAGGTTAAGAGTTAATATTCTTCACTATTGGTGTAGGGTCTGCTTGTTAAAGGATGGATATTACATTTAGTTGATTTGAGTTTTAACTTCCATCCAAACAAAAGCTAAGAGTTAATATTCTTTACTATTGGTGTAGGGTCTGCGTGTTAAAGAGTGGATATTACTTTTAGTTGATTAGAGTTATATTTAGCGATGCAAATACTCATATATGAGGCAGGCAGGTGCGCAGTGTCATTGTAGAAGGATGTTTTCAAAGGATTTTTTTTTTTTATTCTTTTTGTGATTGTTCGTGTGAAGTAACCTTCTAGCAGTGCTCAGATGTTTCTCCTTGTTGAATTTGATGAGAAATCTTGATTATAACCATATTCCATGAATGGCCAAATCTGAATCCAGTGTCTGGTACCAAGACATTTATTTTAAGCAACTACTATGAAGCAATTATCTTACTGTTTATCTAATTGAAAAGTGAAATTGATTGGCAATACACTGATTCGCTGAGGCACTATTCCTAATTTTACTGGAATGATTTGCAAAGTTAATTGTAATTACACCAATGACCAGTTATAAATGTCATTCTGTTTTCGCCTTTTGATTGTATGGCGTACATGCAATATATGTCATTTTCTAGGGGTTCAACTTATTAAAACGTCTGGTATCCAACTCTCCCAAGTAGATAACCTATGGACACGTAACTTCATCCAATTCGCTGGCCTTCCCCTGCCTCCACATCTAGATAATATCCAAATCAAATTTGCTGCAATTGCCACAGGCAGAAAATGCAAGGGAAAGTGTTATAGTAGAAATGTAACTAAAATATCAGAACAAAAAAGACTTGCAAGAGAAAAATTCACTTCTGTTCAACCTTCCATGGCTCCAACTCTTACTTCCAATTCATTTCTCACAGCACCAACACCCCATTCAAGCCTCAGAACCTATGCCAAAAAAGCTGGACCCTTCTCCACATTTCAGCTTAGCAAATCAGAAGATGATATAGCATCATCAGAATCAGGCCAAAACAAAACTGCTGGCAATTCAAATCCATTTAGATTCAACTTTGGCAAGGCACCGGACATGAAGTCTTTAATACCAATTGTAAGTAATCCTGGTGCTGGTTTGTCATTTCGAAGGAAGGATCCTGGCACAGTGTTTGTAGCGGGTGCTACTGGGCAGGCAGGCATTCGAATCACGCAATCATTGCTCAGAGAAGGCTTTAGTGTTAGAGCTGGTGTTTCTAAGCTCGAAGCTGCTCAGGACTTGGCCCGTTTTGCTGCAGAGTACAAGGTTAGTTCTTTCAACTTTTGGCGATATATGCATATTTACTTGATGGCAGGAAACAATATAAAAATCAACTTTTACTGATTGTGATTGCTATTTAAATCCTTTTGGTTAATCATGCTCTGTTTGTGATTATGTTGATTGCTAGACAAGTATATGTTGTACCAAAGTTTCTATCTTTGTTTGAATTTGCATATTCCTGCTGCTAAATGCATGTTCTAGATCATATCGAAGGAGGAATTGAAGCGTCTGAATGCTGTGGAATCCACGTTCGAAGATACAGAATCAATTGCCAAAGCAATAGGTAATGCAAGCAAAGTTGTGGTAACAATTGGTCCTGCAGAGAACGGTCCTACTTCTGAGGTATCAGCATCTGATGCGTTGCAAGTGATTGAGGCTGCTCAGCTAGCTGGAGTTGGCCATGTTGCAATAATCTATGATTCCAACACTGCAGGCGCATCGACTTATAATGTTCTAGATGGCTTCACATCTTTCTTCAACAATCTCTTCTCGCAGTCTCAGCCACTGAGCATTGCTGAATTCCTGCAGAAAGTGACCCGGACTGATGTTAGCTATACTTTCATCAAGACAAGTTTAACCGAAGACTTTTCAGAAGAGAGTTCTTATAATGTGGTTGTGTCAGCTGAAGGAAATGGCAGCTCAAACGACTACAAAGTAATGTAATGTATGCAATTGTTTCTGTTTCTTCATTTTTCTTTTCTTGTTGCGTAGTTCTTTTTGTCTTTCCTTTATGTTCCTTAACGCTCTGTATACTTCTGATTATCATCATTAGGTGGCCAAGTCTCGGATGGCATCAATCGTGGCGAACGTTTTCTCCAATACAGCTGTTGCAGAAAACAAGGTACACTTAATCATGATTGTGTTTACACTTCAAATCCAGCATATTATGAGTAGATTACTGTGATATAATACAATTATTCTGTTCAGATAGGAAACAGTTATTCTGTTCTAACTTCTATCCGAATTTGTTATGATCTACATGTTTGTAATATCCTATTTAGGATTCATTCCAATCTACTGAACAATTATGATCGGTTTATATCCATCTCCTAAACTAGGTGGTGGAAGTTTTCACTGATCCATCAGCACCGTTGAAGTCAGTGGACGAACTCTTTAGGTAAATCGATCGTCTTAGCATTGTATCACAACATGTTGTTCTGTCTTTGCTAATGAACAACGTTTGCATTCAGTTCAATTCCTGAAGATGGAAGAAGAAAAGCGTATGCAGAAACTCTCGCAAAGGAAAAAGCTGAAGCAGCAGCAAGGATAGCTGCTGAGAAAGCTCGGGAAGCTGCTAATGCAGCGAAGAAGTTGGAAGATGAAGTGAAAAAGCTGTCAGAGCAAGAATTGAAAGCAGCTAGTCTCGCGGAAGAAGCTCAGGAGAAGGCCAATGCAGCAGGTGCATCAGTAGAAAGCCTATTGAGCAGAGCAAAAGACATTGGTGCCGGATTATCCTGGGAGAAATTTAGTTCACAAATTACAAATGCAGTTCAAGCACCGACGAACGAGAAGCAGGAGACGCAGATTGCTACAGTGAGGGGGCAAGCAAAAGCTCGTTCACTCCCTGCACAAAAAGCTGTTGTCAAAAGATCTACCCCGAAGTTTCCTTCTCTGAAAACAAAAGGGGAGGCCAAGCCAGAGCCAAAACCGAAGGCTGAAACAAAACCAGAAGTAAGTAAGCTGTTTGGTGGCATGTTTCAGCAAGAAACTATATATGTTGATGATGACTGAGGTAATATATTGTTTTGTAACCAACATTTTAATTATTATTCTTGCTACTTTAATTTTATTGCTGTTTAAAGTTTGTAATAATGATAAATATGAGTTCAAGGCTTTCCAAATATTTTCCCAGTGACAAATAAAATGTCATCTTCATGACTTCTTGATCATCTCTCCTCACCATTTCATATCTGAGGCGATAAACTTGTAGCCATTGCTATCCACTAATTCCTTTTCTTGCATAAGATTTCTTACTATTTTTGCTTCAAAGTATTCGAAATAGAGCGATTTTGCACTTTTATTTTTCTTTTTAGTCAATTTTTGCGGTTAAATTATTTAAACTTGAGAGATTTTATCTCTATGTTTTTTAAAATAAGTAATTTTTTGTCACTGAATTTATCAAAATCGACATATTTTATTATAAATATTTTTTAAAAAATAAAATTAAGTATTTGCATGTTGGATTATCTAATTGGAGGATGTATACTTCTTTGTGATAGAATAATAAACTCATTTGGCATTAATCGCATCCAATAATTGGCATAAATAGAAAGGAAATTTTTGTTTTTGCATACAACAGAATGAACGAAACGTAAAGTTCCTATGGAATTTCCAAGAAAATGAGTTGTTGCATTGCCATTTGCTATGTAGAATTTGAAAGTATTTTTCAAGAAATACCACTTGCTAGTTTTTAGCCATTTTTTGTGTACTTTTTATTTAGGTAGTGTTTGTTAACTTTAGAAAGGTTAAGATGTTAAGAAAATAAAATTATTCTAACATTTTCAATTTTTCTAAACATTTGTTAAAAAAATGGATCACATAAAAAAAGTTCAACTATCTGTATCTTAAAAAATCAAAAAATATATATATATTGATAGATGGTCAAGATATGCCTACCTTGACATAGTCAAATAAGAAATAGCTAAAAAATTAAAAATATATATTTTTAATTTATTTCAAAAATTTTAACAAATAATTGAAAAAAAATTTCAGAATAATTTTTAATATTATTTTAGCTATTTCATATCTTGATCCGAAAATTATTCCAATTTTATTTTAAAATTTTTTATTTGAATCGATTTGACAAACGTTATTTTAAGCCAATGGCATAGCAATTGATTTTGAAATTTGAAAGAGAAATTAGGAAAGTGACAAACCAAATAAAAACAAGAAAAATAGCCTCCAATGACACCAACATAAAAACGACGAAAAATCAAACAGACATTAACTAGCAAATCATTGAAAACCTGCCAAGAAAATTCTTCCCTATTTTCTTCCCAATAGAGAACACTTGCTTTCTTTCTTTTCTCACACGTTAAATACTATGGAATTGGTCTTTCCCCCTTTCTTTTTTATTTTCTTTTTTTTATTATATATATATATATTCCATTCCGTAATCCACTAAAGTTCTCATTTTTTAGTATTTAAAAATGTTTAATTTTTAGTATTTTTGTGTTCTTTTTAATTTTGTCTAATTGCTAAATCAATAGTTTTATTAAGCAGAATGCAGTGCACTAAGTCAACAGTGTATTGATATTTAAAAGAAAAAAAAAAAACTAATGTTGTAACTTTTTTTTTTTTTCTTAAGTGTCAATATACTATTAGATTACAAGGTAGAGGCATAACTAATATTTAATTAAAATTTTAAATAGAACAAACCGAATTTTACACTTTCTGAATTTTTTAATTAAATATTGGCTACTGAATCAACTTAAATCGAATAATCCTTTTGTTATGAGGTCCAGATAAATACCGTCGAATTAAGCTAGCCAAAATTGAAAATGGCCATACCTCTTTTTATTTTTTATTTTTTTTTCTTCTTGCAGATTTCTGCATTATTAAGGACTACAAGAGCTCCATTTTTAGCCGAATTATCCCTAATAATATAAAGTATCAACGCAGTTTCCTGGGGGCATATTGGCGAAATATATACATATGGCTGCAGCAAAATAATTGTCTATTCCTAACATTCAAGTAGAATAATGATAATTAAAGAAAATCATTTACATTGTCATGCTGAAGAATTTACATGATAAGAAAAAAATATCAGTAAGAATATGTTCGCAATGCACACATTCTCAGCAGTCACCACCATTTTGATAAGTTAAATGATTTGGATTTGGTTCATAATTTTATTAATGGACGAGCTAACCATAAAATGACATATAAAAATGACATTCTATCATTACTCAATTTATGAATAAAATTATGAACCGAGTGTAAAGTAGAGTTGAAAAGGTGTGTAATACGCAAATTTTCTCACCAAATACTCAATTTTTGGGATATTATCATAACCTTAATTGTCACTACACTTATGACCAATTTAATCAATCTTAATTATAATCATTTATAGCATAATATTATTGCATCATGCCCATATCACAAATTGAGGACAAGTATATATGTATCCTCCTCGAGGCTGAGGCATTAATCTCCGATTCAGCATTGTAGGTCTAGTAGAAATCCAATTCCTTGGTGAGGATTTACTGCAAATAGAACCGCGCATATTACTAAACAATTGAATAGAACATTAAATGAAATGAAATGATAAACTACAATAGGAAATGTTCCAATAAAAAAAAATAATTAATATATCACATAAGTGAAAACAGCGACAGCAATACTTTTAGTATATTTTCTCTGTTCTATTCAATGCGATAGCTTTTAGCTGTTTTACTCGTATATTTTCTCCGTTTCATTCAGTGCGACTATTTTTAACTTTTTACATAAATCAAGAAAATTATTAATTAATATCGATTTTATAAAATATTCATTATAATTTATTAAAATATCTTTTTACTAATTCTATATAATTATATATTCTCATACTATTAATTATTTTTTCTTACATACCTAAGGATAATGTAGAAAAATACATAATTAATGCATTTTGAAATTTAAAAAATGTCAATGGAAAAAAAGAATCTCTTAAAAATTATTGCGATACGTGGAAAGAATAGAGTATAATATAATAAAGAAAAATAAATGAAAACTATCAAATATTGATTACTGTTGTACCTTCACTTTATATTATAAGATTTTACATGAAGAAAGAGAAGCAAATTAAGATCATGAATCAAATACTAATAAAGCGAACAATTAATAGATTTTCTTTTTTTGGAAAAACATATTCGGCATCGTGAATAGTAATACTTTTCATATTAAATTTTTTATAGTTTTAAGTTGATATTGGACTCTTGATCTAATTTAGATATGGAATTGATAGAATTAAAATACATATTTTATTGTTTCCATTTGAGACCAACTTAAAATGACCTAAAATATATCAAGATATAAAAATTGAAAAAAAATTAACTTGTCATCTTTTATATATCTTAAATAATTTATATTTTTTTTTTCATTTTTTTAATATTTTGATGGATCTAATAGTCATTTTTAGTTGATTTCATGTTAGATTAACATATCGCAAATTACAATTTTATCAGTTTTGTCTAAATTGTATATATTGAAGGTGACGTAAAATAATATTAAAGTTCAGTTTAGAAATCTTAAAATGCATCTTTCCTTTTCTTTATCCTCTTCTTCTTTTAATTTTTTTGTTTTTTTATTTTTATTCATCAATTCATAAGATTAAATTGTCTTTCAAGCTTCTAATGATAAATTTAACAGTTAAAATTGATTAATCAATCCTTAATTCGATTTTAATGATTAAATAAATACATCATTGAATTGTTATACTCCATATTTCGGCTTCACATGCTTGTTATCTAGAGAACCATAAATTTTTTTTGACTACTTTCAAATTAAAGAAGAAAAGGTACATTAATCGATTTACATATGCTTGATGCATTATCATCAAATTAATGATGAGACAAAATCGAAAAATCTTTGACCCGTAATCACAATTAAAATTCTAAAATAGGGTTTGTAAATTCTTTTTTGACTTTCCCTTATGTCTGCTAATAATAAACCAACAATAAAAATGTGCAAAAAAGGACAAAGGAAATGTTTATTTTTTAAATAATGGACAAAGGAAAGGTTAACACTAAAGGAAATTAAATTTTTAAATTTGGATCTTCATAAAAGCCTCTCTCTTTTTGTTTTATAAATTCTTGAGGTTTGTATCTTGATTAGCTTGCAAACATTCATAGGCATTGTCGACCTAAAATTAATAAATTGATTGGAATTTTTCACTACTCTATACAAAAATACTCAAAGATTTTTGACCTAACTAAAGTATGAACTGGATTCATTAATTAGTTGGAAATTTCTTTTATTTTATTTATTTATTTATTTATTATTATTATTATTGTTTGTTTGTTTGTTGTTGTTGATATTGGACTCTTGATCTAATTTAGATATGGAATTGATAGAATTAAAATACATATTTTATTGTTTCCATTTGAGACCAACTTAAAATGACCTAAAATATATCAAGATATAAAAAATTGAACTAAAGTTAACTTGTCATCTTTTATATATCTGAAATAATTTATATTTTTTATTTTTTTAAATATTTTGATGGATCTAATAGTCATTTTTAGTTGATTTCATGCGAGATTAACATATGGCAAATTACAATTTTATCAGTTTTGTTAAAATTGGACATATTTTAGGTGACGTAAAAAAATATTAAAGTTCAGTTTAGAAATCTTAAAATGCATTTTTCCTTTTCTTCTTCTTCTTCTTGATTTTTTTTAATTTTTATTAATCAATTCATAAGATTAAATTTTCTTTCAACCTAATTCTAATGATAAATTTAACAGTTAAAATTGATTAATCAATCCTTAATTCAATTTTAACGATTAAATAAATACATGGTTGAATTGTTATACTCCATATTTCGGCTTCACATGCTTGTTATCTAGAGAACTATAAATTTTTTTTTTGACTACTTTCAAATTAAAGAAGAAAAGGTACATTAATCGATTTGCATATGCTTGATGCATTATCATCAAATTAATGATGAGACAAAATCGAAAAATCTTTGACCCGTAATCACAATTAAAACTCTAAAATAGGGTTTGTAAATTCTTTTTTGACGTTCCCTTTTGTCTGCTAACAATAAACCAATAATAAAAATGTGCAAAAAAGGACAAAGGAAATGTTTTTTTTTTTTAAATAATGGACAAAGGAAAGGTTAACACTAAAGGAAATTAAGTTTTTAAGTTTGGATATTCATAAAATCCTCTCTCTTTTTGTTTTATAAATTCTTGAGGTTTGTACCTTCATTAGCTTGCAAACATTCATAGGCATTGTCGACCTAAAATTAATCAATTGATTGGAATTTTTCACTACTCTATACAAAAATAGTCAAAGATTTTTGACCTAACTAAAGTATGAACTGGATTCATTAATTAGTTGGAAATTTCTTTTCTTTTCTTTTATTTATTTATTTATTTGTTTATTTATTATTATTGTTTGTTTGTTGGTTGTTGTTGTTATATTGGCAGGGTGGGGGTTTAAAGTAAGGAAAGCAAATTAGGGTTAGTATTTTGTACCATCCTCCCATTGCTTTGGCCTACATCTTATGTTTGTATATGTATGAACTATGATTTCAAGTTTTGTAATTACACTCTTTTTCTTGCACATCTCCTACCTTTTTTTTTTGATAAATGAAATGGAATTATCAGGGTAAGAACACAAGAACTGGGCTCCATATGGATAGCACCAGTACCTCTAAAGTTGCTAATTTTAATATATTTTCACACACATGAAGATATGAGAGAGGGAATTACAGGAATTTTGGAAGTATTTATTGATTTTTTTTTTCTAAATTTCTGGCAATATGCATATATATTTTTTCTAAAGGTGATTAAACTTGCAATAAAAAATCCAACAATCCTGGCAAAGAAAATTGGAAAAATGATAAAGAGATGAACCTTTTTTGATGTAGCCGTAGCCCGCGATGAGTTCTGAGGCTCAGGTCCCAGTCTGAGTTCAAGGTCTATCTCTGAACTTGATGTTAAAACATGAATTTGATTGCTGAATTGTGGTTGTTGACGACGATGATGATCTGTACTAGGCAATTTATCATCGAACAAAGGAAGCTGAAAAGTTTCAGAAACATAATTGACTTGGTCTCTTTCAGAGGAATGAATCCAAAGCTGACTAAACTTGGGTTCCATTAATGGGTTCTGTTGATTTGAAGAAGTCGACGAAGAAGAAAAGTGTTTGAGCTTGGCTTTGTCTCTTCTGTGAATATTCATATGGCCACCTAGGGCTTGCGCATTAGAGAACCCTCTTCTGCAAAAAGTGCACTCATAGGATCTAACTAATTCGGGTGAAGTTTGTTCTTCATCCGATTGATTTTCTTGGTTTTGATGTTCACTCTCCATTACCAAACCCTAAAAGAGAAAAAAGACAGATTTTACAGAGAAAGAGAGGTCAACTGGATTCCTATATGTTCTTTGTTGACGAGGATTATAAGCCCAAGAAAATGATTTTCGACATTGGAAATTTCTAATTCACAAATCTTGTTCATAACTTTCTTCCAACAACTTTATATTAAAAAAGATATATTTGTACATTTTAATTCAATTATGTCCCTACAATTGAGTAGATATTAAATTGTCTCCTTTGTTTGAAAGTACAAATTAGTAAAATAAAAGGATAATTAATGACTATTTTTTTTTTAATTCTATTGAAATAGAAAAAAAAATGAATGAGTTGGCCTAATTAATATATTTGAAGAAACTGTACAAAATTAATTTATTTTTCTAAACGAAACACTCATTCTAAAATGAAATAATTTTCTTAAAAAGCATTTAACTAATATGAAATGAAGGAAGTATTAATTTGATATATAAATAAATTTATAAAGTGGATCTTAAAATATGAATGGAATAAAATAAAATGGCTGTATTCTTGTTATTGCTAATAAGGACAAAGATAGCAGTAGAAAATTAGCTGATGAATTTGGAATACACTGGTAAAGTGGTAATTGAAGTTTGGCATTTCATATATTTATTATTACATTTTTTCTAGAAGATGTATAAATATTAAATACAGTAGTAAAGTGGGTTCCGATGTGTGTGTTTTGAATTCTGCTCTAACTCCAATTGATCGAAATGAAACCGCGTAGATTCTTTATTTAATTAATATTTCTTTACTCGTTCTATTTATTTATTATATTCTTTCTTTTTCATAAAATTACAATATTCATTTCTTTATATATATATATATATAAGAGGATTGCATTTGTAGCCTCTTCCGGTGATATCGGACATGATCTAAATTAATTACTAAGCTTTGCTTAACTGGATCGATTTTATTATATGGATAAGTAAAATCCGATAGCTTGCATTCACTAGTCATCTTTATATCTCTAGATGAATAGGATTCCATTTGTCATGAAAGGATGATTTATGAATATATAATAGCTGTCCATCCCTCAAATTCTCAAACTATTAATTGCTATTTTTGTTTGGCTTTTTAACCAGTGATGACAGACTGATAATATTATCCAATCTTTTACTAATAATTTTATATTTAAATTTTGAAATGAATATTTTTAAATATTTAAAAATTAAAAGAAAATACTTTTCTATTGTTATTAATTTCTTATTATTTTATATAAATTCAAATGGCTTTTAATATCAATTTTCTATATTGAAAGAAAAAAAAGTGTTGTTATTTGAACTTTCAGCCTGTATTTAGCTAAATATGGAAAGATAATTAGATATTGTATTGAATTTTTTCATTTCATTGGCAATTGCAATTCCACTTGACAATCGCAGTTCGTATGTTATCAAAGTCATTTGTAACTAAGATTTCTGCATATTAGTAAATATGATACATGAAATTAATACTTAATTATACTAATATATATATTTTTTAACGATTTGGACAATCTTAATTGCTAGCTAATTTTTATTAAGAAACTTGCTGCGGTTTGAACTTAAGCGCAGGAATTTGGATCCCAGGAGATTAACATGCAGCTTTGAACAAGTATAATGTCAAAAAAGATATCTGAAAATTTTCTTTCTGGAAAAATATATTATTGACGAATAAAATGTAA
The DNA here is from genome assembly GCA_037975025.1 of Excoecaria agallocha. Taxonomy (NCBI): domain Eukaryota; kingdom Viridiplantae; phylum Streptophyta; class Magnoliopsida; order Malpighiales; family Euphorbiaceae; genus Excoecaria; species Excoecaria agallocha. Next base: position 3,187,817 of record JBBPFJ010000020.1, on the reverse strand, counting down.
AGATGTGATACTTCTGAATATTCATGATGTTGTTCAAAAAACTCATGATGGCGCAACTCTGCTTTTTAAATTTTAATCATTTAAACGTTTCACTTTGGATGATCAAGGGACAGAATGAGAGAGCGGAATGACTCCTTACCTACTGTTCTGTGTGGAGGCGAAACAGAAACAGGACCGCTTCTGAAAATATTTTGGAAAAAAAATTTTCTACATTTCGTTTTCGCATAAAAAATATTTTATTTTTTAAAATATAATTATAATTAAAATATAATATTTAATGATTAATTATAATTAAAATATAATATTTAATAATTAAAAAATATTAAATTTAAATATAAATTAAATTAATATAAATTTTAATAATTGATAAAATTAAAATTAAATATAATTTAAAATTAAATTATATAAATATAATTAAATTTAATTACTAAATTTCAAAAACGAAAAAATTTCAGGATAAAAATTACAATCCGTTTCAAATTTTAAATTATGAAATATTTTTTCTTTATTTTTATTTTTATGAAGGAAATTTTTAAAAATTTTTTGCTCTATACGGGATAATTTTTCATCGAAGATGGTGATCTTCGGCTCCATGATCATCGCTAGTTTCATTGTAAGAGGTCAAAGTTTTTATAATTGTTACTGTTTTCTTGGCTGACCAAATTAAGAAAAATCAAAGAAATGTTTATTCATAAATCTCCATATTTTACAGCGCACTTTTTGAACATATATTTCTCGTATTCATACTTAGTAAATGCGTTGATTTACTTACGTCAACTCACATCTGCCAACCTGAATGACAGCTGCCAACCTGAATGAAAGGCACATAATAACAGCCTAAATTTCCATTTGAAATTGATCAGCCGAATTATATATATATATATAGAATCATTTCATTTAGACACACATAATCCACCATACTCTTTAACTATTTTTCAGTTCTGATAACTCGAAGACTGATTTCAGGCCAAGCTTGGCCCATTTGCTCATTGTTGTTTTCAAACTTACTTTATTAGTTTCAAGAAAGTTGCCAATATAATCGATCATAAATGTTAAATTTATTCATATTTATTGAGTTTATATTTAAATATGTAAAAATAATTAAATAATTTTTCATAATACAAAAATTATTAAAATTAGTAATATTATATACAAAATTAATTATAACTGATTTTTCGATAAAAACCAACGTTAAAAAGTATATATCACGTTATATTAACACCTTATATACATGTGAAAATACTTTTTATGCCATATCATTATATGTATTGCCATGTCATCATACCATATGGCAAAACACACTTAAAAACCGATATGTGATAATATTGACATGTCATTTGATAATGTGGCAAAAAAATATATTTATGTGTACACAAAATACTAATATGGCGTGCCATGTTTATTTTTCGGCATGATTACTAATTTAAATGACTGTTGTTTTATAAATTTTTTTTCGTTATTTTTGTATAATTTAGGCATAAATTCAGTAATTATTAATAAAATTAACCAACAATCAGATGGTTTCAGCCCAGTTTATTGCTCAAACTCTATATAGGTTAATGTGTTATCGGTCGTCTTTGAACTCATTGCTGAAAATAAAAATGTATTCATTTATTTATACTTCGTTATAAGAAATTTTGTGTTCACAGAATTCAATTTAACTTTGTGTTGAACTTGGGTGGGCATGTAGTTGAATTTTTCTACTTCACATATCATTAAATCACAACGTCATTTTGTCATGTTCGTGGGCCGAAATTTGGGTCCTTTCCAGGCTTTCACAACATGGAAACTAGACCCAACTTCACTCTTTTAATAAATTATATAGTTATTTTATTTTATTTTATTTTTATAAGAGGAGAATAAATTTGAATTCAAAATTTCATAGCTTTACGTTTAGAATACAGCCATTAAAATCTATTTATAACCATTAATCGCTCTATAATAATGAAAATAATAAAGCATGTAATTTCTCTTATAATTTAGTACTGATATTACAAGTGATTAAATATCCAACACGGATTGATTATAAATATAAAGCACTTCGTATAGTGATTGGACAATCCTTTTCCGCATGAACTAACTAGCTTATTCGATTAACTTAGGTCGAATGGCATTTTCTTCCACCGTAGTGCATGCTAATTTTTATTTTCCTTTTTCTTCCTTCTTTTCCTTATATATATATATATATATACTTCTAAATTTATATTTAGGGATAAGGGCCAAATTTGAAATAATTCCACCCATCATTTCCATTTTTCATTACTAGTCACAATAAATTGATTTATAACATTGTGATAATTTAACTTTTACATTTTTGCAATAATTGTCATTAGGACTAGAAACTAAACTTTTGGGTGCTGAAAATAACTTGAAATTCGCTATTTAACCGATTATAATTTACGTATCATATTGGACAAAATAAAATTTAAAGCACCTAAACATGATGATGTTTATTTTGATGTAAACTAGCAGAAAAAAAAAACTATTCTTTAGTTTTTTCTATTTTTTCAGATTCCATTTTTTTTCCTTTGTAACCTTTTCCACTTGAAGTCCTAATTTCTTCCCCTTCCCATTTCTAACTTTAGGTTTATTTGTCATGAAACTTAATATCTCTAGGGACATTGAAAAAAAGTTGAAAAACAACTATATTTTGAAATTTGTTTTGTGCAACCTGGCATATATAGTCGACATCTTATTAAACTATAATCATATGATATAATGTGATTCTAGCACCGGATCGGAGAGTGCTTTTTTTTTTTTTAATGACCATTATTGCAAATAAATAATCCACTGTATTATAAATTGTTTTATTATGATTACAGGTGAAAAATAGCAATAGTTGAATGAGCATGAGTAAAATTAATTCTTAAATTGTGTGAAATAATATAAATTTATTCTTTAACTTACCGTTATTACTAAAATAACTCATATTTATGTTTATTTATAATAGAAATGGCAAACATGAATCATTTTTAATAATAAATAATGACAAATGTGAATAAATTTAGTAATTATAGGGACAAATGTTAGCTATTTTGAGACGGACAAATGTGAGCCAATTGGTAAGGGTATGAGCATTTTTTGAACTACAATATAGTTCAAGAACAAACAAGTACTATATATTTTACACACCTCAAAGGCAAATTTAGCTATTTTCTCTTATATTTACGTGCAGGGAACCATTAGAATAATGGTAATTCTCACCTATATTATTATTGATTTTTGTATTTAATATAAATATCCTCAATTACAATTTTATATAGCAAATATTTTGAATTTTCGTAATGATAAAATTATTTCGGATTGATTTGTATCAACAATTTGATAATATAATAACAACCTTATTAATTTGATTCAAAAAATTTTCTCCTTATTTATTTTCTCGTTCTCTCATGTAGTGTTTTAGATCGAAAATTAACATTCAATGGATTATAGTTATGGTGGATGACGACTATATTATCCATTAAGATAATTATATTAAATTGATATTTCCAACCACGAAACACCATATTTCTCTCCAATTCTAAATTGTCAACATTTGGATGACCAAGCGGATCTTGGAATTAGAAACGGGAAAAATAAAAAAATGTAATAGTTAATGTTCAATACTATTCCTTTAAAACCAATTTGTTAAATAATCTTAAAATAACTTAATGTATTATAATTAAGCAATAAATTGCTTTCTGTTCCTTTATAAGATATTAGTATATATATTATAAAAACAATTAGTAACAGTCTTTGAAATTTCATTGGTATTTTAGTTTGATCTCAACCTTTGGCCGTTTGCGTTGTATTATTATCCTCATTTAATAATTAGCCTTGGCGGTCAGTCCACAGCATATAGTAACTTATACAAAATATTCAATGAAAAATTGGTGAAGTCCAACTTATATTTTGAACGTGTATTTTTTTAATATTAATAATTAATGCCAGATTCAATAATTTTTGTTTTTAAATTATTAGTTGACTAAGGAAAATTGATGATGAAAGTTTTCATCAGCAAAATATTCACACTTTACCTAAAATCCAATAGGTAATATTTGAAAGCCGACGCTGACAACGGGTGTTGAGAGTTGATTATCAGCGGAGTTAGCGGAGTCGTTTGAAATGGTGAGCGGCAGCTAGGATTTCAGTTCCATTCCTTTAAAGCCAAATTTTTAAATAATCTTAAAATAACTTAATGTATTATAATTAAGCAATAATTTGCTTTCAGTTCCTTTATAAGATATTAGTATATAGATTATAAAAATAATTAGGAACAGTCTTTGAAATTTCTTTGGTATTTTAGTTTGATCTCAACCTTTGGTCGTTTGCGTTGTATTATTATCCTCATTTAATAATTAGCCTTGGCGGTCAGTCCACAGCATATAGGAACTTATACAAAATATTCAATAAAAAATTGGTGAAGTCCATTATTTTGGAAAATTGTTGCTATTCCTATCATATGGTAAAAAATTATTATCTTAATGATTGTAATTAATAGCCTACTTATGAGAAGTAAGCTTACTCTAGATAGTATCGATTTCTTTCTTCTATTTTTTTTTTTCTTGGGTTTACGCAAACACATTGTGTTGGGTGTTAGAATAACTTTTCCCTTCACGTGATTTTGATATACTCGTCCATTTCTTTGCATCCAATTTCATTTTGAAATAATTTAATTTGCATTTAATATATTTAACATTGTATTATCATCATTGACCCGACATCATTTGCTTATTATGCTGACAATCAATGCTGAAAACCAATTACAATGTGATGACAGGTGTAACAAAATGGTGGCTCCACAAGGTCACCTGCAAAAAGAAATGAAAAATTGAAGGATTTCCAATTAGAAAGCCTTCAAGAGTTCTTGCTATGAAGAATGTATCTTTTTTGTAAAAAAGAAGTGAAATCCCTTTATATACCTGTTTTTCCTTCTTTTATTAGCATGATCGATGTATTTTTAGGAGATAGGGCGAAAAAATTTGTAACACCCTTAACACTTCTAACGCTGAACTGATGTACTAAAGGCCGATTTTTTTTTCCAACTTAACTTTTACATTTCAATATCTCATTAACATTTACTTAATCATTTTAATAATATTTTGCCGATGACCTATAACTGTCCAATTTACTATGTATTTAATAAAATTTTTACAATATGACGGCTGTACATAGTACAAGCCCCCCTAAAACGCAAACAATCAGATAGTTTTTTCGAGGCACAACAATCAATAATATCCAATATACACATTCATTCCATCTTATATATCTCCAACATAAGGTTTACTAAAATAACTCATGTTTATCAATTACATAATCAAAAGTGCTTCTGCTCCTGTTTACCTGTGCGCAGTAAAATTACACGCTGAGCATTCAACATGCATATTCAGTGGTGACTAATAATCGATACATTTCCTAACTTGACATTATTATTCTTACTAATAATAACTTATGCCCATATTCACAAAATCAATTAATTTTCTATATAAAACATTAATTTTAAATTTTTGCTTACAACATTTTCATTTTACTTGCATAACTTCAAAATCTACACTTATTAAGCTTATTTATAATCTTTAGATTGATAATTGAGGCATTTTCCATTCTTATACACTTATTATGACATTTATGTGTAAAATTATATTTTAGTCCTTGTTGACTATAAAATTAACTTTTTAGACAATTTAACTATTATCTGACTATTTTATCTTTATTTAAGCAATTCTTACTTAATTTACTTACTTTTTACACTTTTGGAAAAAATTATTATTTTGCCCCTAAACTTTCTTTTCTTTTCATTTTAGTCATTTTTCACCTTTTATTTATACTTTTCATTGTCTTTTCACTTCTTTATCAATTTATTTTCATTATACCCCTAGTACAGATCCGACAGAATATCTCAGACCAGATACATGGAACATGGACCCCATGGGTCCCACTAAAAAGAGAAATGATTCCTAAAGAACCATTTTCATAACACCGTACTTTTTACTTTCACTTTACACTGAAACTATAGAGATCAAAGATCCTACCCATAGCAAAGCAAGTCACCATGACTTGCACCGCGATAAAGGGTGTTCCTATGGCTAGCCAACTATATCCAGAACTAGTTTTTACTGCCAGATTAATTCTAAGGGCACAATAATAATTACTTTATTAATTTTTTTAATTTTCGAAAAATTCATCGGTTGACTTTTTATTTCTTTTTCATTAACTATAATTTAAATTCATATAAATTCACCTTTTTCAACATTTTTTATGCAATTATTCACTAATAATTTAATTATTTTCAATACACATATTAACATTAAAATTTCAATAAAATCCTAAGAATTTCAATAAATCTCAATAAAATTTATTTATGCATTATTTATTATTTACTATCATTTTCACTTAAATCATCACTTATTTTACTATATTTCAGAATTTCTACTAAATACATACACATTACCTAATCTCAAAAATTTCAAAATAAATTTCAAAAATTCTTTAAAAATTCATGGACATTATATACTATTTCTATAATTAATTTAGGCTAATATATGTCATTTTCATGCAAAATTCCATCAATTTACCCTAGAAGACAATTCGTCCACTTAAGGAAATCCTTCCTAAAAATTCTATTTCTTCAATTAAAGCTTTCATTTCATCTTATTTAATGTCTAATTCCATTTACCCTAATATAATTGCATCAATTAACAACTTTAAGAATTTTTACCCTAATTACATAATTGAGAAAAATTCATAAACTTAGAAAATGTAAAGATTAATTAGTCACTTATAATTTTCTCTTGAATAAGGAAGCCTAAACCTCATTTCCTTTACCTTTACTCCTTGAAAATTCAAGCTCATAATCATAATCTACACCTCAAAATCTATGAAAAAACACTAAGAAATTAATTTAAATCATTAAATTTTCCAAGATCCAACTTACTTCTTTTTCATTCTCTACTTGTTTTCTCCACTTCTTTTTCTCAAATGAATCAAGAGAAGTTATTTTAGTGATCTAGACTATAAGAAAATCTGAAAATAGCAATGGAAAAATAGCAACGGAAAATGAATTCCGTTGCTATTTAGCAACGAAAAATATATTCCGTTGCTAAATTTTGTTAAACATTGCAAATTTAGCAACGAAAATATATTTTGTTATTTTCCGTTGCTAAAAGTGGAAGGAATTTTTAGTGCCAAAATTTAGCAATGGAAATTAACAACGGAACCCTTAAATCGTTGCTAAAAAGGCGCAAACGTTTGGCAGTGAAATTTTGGAACAAAAAATAGCAACGAAAAAATTAAATTGCAACCGTATTTTTATTCCGTTGCTATTTTTGAAACGAAAATAGAATTCGGTTGGTATTTTTGGTGGCAAGGAGGTGGAATAACTTTAGGTTTAAAAATACCAATGGAATTTTTTTCCGTTGTTAAAATAGCAACAAAATATAAATTCGGTTGCAATTTTAGCAACATAAAATTTATTCCGTTGGTATTTTGCGGCGCATGCGGAAAAATTTTTAGACCTAAAATACCAACGAAATTTTTTCTGTTGGTAAAATTGCAACTGAATTTGAATTTCGTTGCTAAAATAGCAACGAATTATTTTTCTGTGGTTCAAGTGCCATTGTCGTGACTACGGGCATGTCCTTCAGCTCATAAGGATTTTTGCACAAGATTTTGATTCAACTTATATATTGAAGTAGCAGAAAGTCAGCCATTGAAGCTCTTACAGTTCTTGTTTCGAGGTGAGTTAATATGTCTTATCTTGATTTTCTCGAGTTGAAACTCGCTAGTTATCAATCTTTTTTTAATTAATTAATATCCCAAAAAGAAGGTTCTTTACTTGCCAAGAAGTTATTCTACGAAGAGCTTTTGAAAAAGTGTACATGCATGCAGAAAGTTCTTTATAGCTTAACTATATCTCAAACTACCCAACGAAAATCAAGAACTTCTGTCTGTGTATGCCATTGATTTTAGCTAGGTTGAGGTTTAAGAGGTTCTTGGGTAAGTTTTAGTTTTTTCTCGCTTAACTTGTTTTGTGGGTTAGGTTAGGTTAATTAATCAGTTTTTGAAAGTATTATATAGTTTGAATGGTTACTTTCTTTTTTCTTATTTTGTTGTTGTAATAAGATTAATTGTTAAATAAATTGTCTATCTCCCAGGTAAAGGCTTTTGTACCATCGTTTCTGGCAGTTAGCTATCATTTTAATACAAAGTTCCTATAAACCCGCAATAAACATTTCCTTTCTCCATTCCTCAAACAATTCACATCCACATTGTTCACTTAGCCAATTGTAATACTCAAACTGCAGCATAATTAATATATGTTCACAGAATGCTTAAATTGTATAAAATGATAGCTAACTGCCAGAAACGATGGTACAAAAGCCTTTACCTGGGAGATAGACAATTATATTATAATATAATTCTAACCTCTTTTATCAAAAATATTTTTATTTTTCTTTCTTCTTTAATAAACCCATACCATACCATACCATATTTTCAAACATATTAACAATACTCTGCTATACCAAATTTTCTTTCTTCTTTAATAAACCCATACCATATCATCTTTTCAAACATATTAACAATACCATGCTATACTAATCATACCCATGATCAACCTCGTTCGAACAAGGTGAAGGTATTCATGCAGGATGTGTTAACATTAAGAAAATAAGTACATTAGTTGAACTAAATACTGCAAATATCAAATAATTTTGTTTTTATAACATTGTCAGTTACAAAAATAAATGGCAAAACCCATTTTTGAATCTTTGAATTTTTAAAATTTCTTACATTGAGTCCTAAAAAAAATTGAATTAGATCCCTATACTATAATATGAAGTCAAATACACTCGCTCATAAACAGAACTAACATGTATTTCAATTTCCACCTGTAGAAAATTTTAAAAATTCAAAAACTCTACAAAAAAATTAAAAATTTAGGGGCACTTGTGAGATTATGAAAGACTTTTCAGCTTAATTTAATGTATCTGTTTAATTTGCACTGAGGGGGTGATAGGAGGGTTGTTACTTGCAGAAAAACTTGAATGGAAGAACAGATATGGTAAATTTTCTGGAAGAATCAAGTTCAATAATGTAAAGAATTGGGCATAAGAAAATGGAAATACAGAAAGCCTACATGCATAATGGTCCCCTACAAATGAATACTAACCACACAAATATATAAACATGTTGAAAAAGTTGATTTTGGCAAGGAAAAAAGCGTTTCTTCAGAAGCTGTGCAATAACAGAGATTCTGATGATCTGCAAGCCTAATTTTTCCAATATGTAAAACAGAAAATCAAAATACCCATGATAATGATATGTGTTTCTGGAAAATGACACAGATTCTTGTTGCTGTTGACTTGGAGTATAGCTACAATTGACTACCAATTTAAAAACATTTTTCTTTTTCTGCAAACTGTTTGGAAGCTAGCAAAGCATTGGCACATGATCAATCCCAGTAAAAGCCTAAATCATTGGGAATTAATTGCTGCACTAGTTCTCTTTCTCTAAAAGGAGTTTGGAGATAATTTCATAGCTAAGACAAAAACTAAGTAATCATCCACAGCTGAACTTAAAGAGAAATAGACCTCATCACCAGAATTTGATTTAATAACAACACTCAATTAAAAGTGTGAAAAGTTTTTTTCGATTCCTTGTTAAAAAAAAAATAAAGAAAAAAAGAAAAAAAAGAAATGGAGCTCATGTACAAAAGCCTTTAATACAAAGTTCCTATAAACCCAATCTAGTGCTAACTCAGTCCATAGAGGTCTATTAATACAAAAGGCCAAAAGAAGACACAGAAGAATATACTCTAAAGGGTGGTAACAGGAAGGGTTGAATTCAAGAATGTGCTTAATACTCTCAACTGATTGATCATATAGATGATCCTAAAAGGTGTGAAATTTTATAGAGAAATTAATTAAAGAAATAAAATATTATTGAGAGAAGCATAAAAAGTTTCAGATTACTGCCAAGTTTCCACTCATCACGTGCTCAAAGTAAAAAAAAATAAATAAATAAAAATAAAAATAAAAAATCATTAGAAGCAAGCACATGGGATTCTTAAAATTTTTGGTAAATGGATGACATTGCTAACTGAACAATCATTGGGCTTTTGGAATGAGTGGAAGGATTCATCAAACTTCAAACATGCAAGTGTAAAGGAAATAAGAACATAATACCTCAAATATGATTAACTAGAAGTATAATTACAATACCGCCAATTCTGAAGAAGTCTAATTTTACTGACACTGTTGTTGCATTTATAGGTTTTAAATCGGCAATAACCTGCAAAATATGAATGCCAAGTTGAGAAGCAACTATCACATGCAATGCAACAACATAAAAATAGTTATAATTATAATTAATAATGTTTGAGAAGAACAATGGTGGTAGATAGAATACAAAGGATTTGCTTACAGGACAGCAACTTGACTCGACCACAGTTTTGATTCTATTGAAACTTAGAGTTTGAAAGGATATGGAGAAGAACAATCTTTCGGAATTAGATGAATCAATAATGAAATTGAGTTTGATATGCTTCCTGTCTCCCCACCATTTTCCATGGTTTTAATCATGTGGAGCAGGAAAACTGATGGTGCTTATCCATAGCTCATTGCTTTCTGGTTAGAGTTTTTCTGTGATTATCCATAGACCACGCCTGAGAAAATACCTGCAATTCCAGGTCTTTGGAGAGGTGGCAGAAGGCCTTGAAACTTTGACTAGGATAAATGAAGCTTATGTGGATCCAAAGAACCGGCCACATAAAAATATTCGGTTTGTTATTCTTCTTCTGTTCATGCAATTTCTGTGTAATAATATTCTGATTTAAATACTTATATGTTGACATTGAACAGAATCAAACTCACCTACATACTTGATGGTCGTGAGTAATTGAATTTCTTTTAGAACTCTTGAATTTGTCATGTTGGTGCCAGGGCAACATTCAATTCTCATTTGTGAATGGTGGCAGGGCTGATATAATCCGTGACTACAAGACTGGAGACAGTTTATGCTATGCATTCATAGGTAATTCAAATGCTATCCATTTATGTTCTGTGCTATCTTGCCGACACACGTGCACAATGCATACAGGTTGTCTAGAAATATGTACTCTGTTACTTATAGGGTGAGTGGTGGTAAGAATTTAGCCTTCCACAAGTTTAGTTGGCCCCTGCAATCATCGAATTGATTTTGAAATGCCATGTTACAGGATTTCGTTAACTGAAGCTATGCCTTCAAGAATGACGCGTTTGTAATGTTTCCACATCAAATTTTCTGGTTTCACCATTGATCATCTTGTTCATTGTTTCAGGTACTCTGAATGTGTTTCTCTTGCTTGTTATTCAAATTTTTTGCTTTATTCTCTGTAAATTCTTACTTATTATTCAAATTTTTTTCTTTATGCTCTTCATCCAAGGTGAACTCCATTGTAGATCATACATATTTTTTGATTGAAGGCAATATCTTATAGACACATTGGAGCTCAAGTTATGTTAATGTTTGCATTGTGTTTTCAATTATGTAAATAAAAAATATAGAAATTGCAGTTGATAATGTAGAACATCTTCAAAAGAAATCTATGGAATGCATTGAAGGTACAATTGGAAAGATATCTTGCTGCATAGTTTCTAATTTCATTAACATTTATTTTTAAATCTAACAGAAACTATTTAATATGTTTGTTTTCTGCATATTCAGTTTCCTTCAACTACTTTTTTATTATTTGCTTCTTTTGCTGCTCCCTTTTTTCCCTCTCATGTGAGGATGAGGGATGAGCTTTAATCATGTTATCCGTAGGTTTTTGCACAAATTTTGTGTGAAAAATTTACAATAATTTAGTGACGGAATAGCGACGATAATTCCATCGCAATATTTTTATAATACTGGCTTAATTTAGCAACGGAAACTTAATTCGGTTGCTAAAAATAACAACGGAAATTGATTTTGGTTGCTATAAATAGCAACGGAATTTCTTTTCGGTTGCTAAATATAGCAACAGAAATTATAATTCCATTGGTACAAATAGCAACGGAAATTAAAATCCGTTGCTAAATTTAGCAACAGAAAATAATTTTCGTTGCAAAAACTACCAACCGTTAAATTTGCAACCGAATGTTCCGTTGCTATTTTTCATTGCTAATTTTTAATAGCAATGAAAATTCAACAAATTCGATTGCTAATTTCCGTTGCTATTTGCTAATTTTCTTGTAGTGAGAGAGATGAAACTATAACTCTTAAGTTGAGATTTAAGGAGAAATTTGAGTGGTTATAAAGCAAGAGAGAGAGAGAAGAAAGGGAGAGGGAATTCAGCCAAGAGAGGGAAGGTAGGATATAAGCCAAATTTTGGAGATTTTTTCAGATTTCTGGCTCTTATATATCCCTCCAATGAGCCCAAAATTTGGCCGAATCAATGAGCTTAGCCAATTTTTTTCTTAAGGCCCATTTAAGCCTTTTTAAAGTCCAATCAAATTTCTCTCTCTTCCAGCCATCAAATCTCTCCAAAAATAATTGCATCACTCTTATCACATAAAAAATAACTAGTACACAAATTTTCGACTCAATTAAAGTTCGTTATCGCTCCAATTCAAACTTATCGGTTCGCTTCGACAACTGTCGGTATCACCGAAAAATTCCATTTTCATCAATAAAATATTCTACATAAAAATTCATGTAGGCATGCAAAATCTGGCAATTTTCGGAGTTTGTTTACTATTTTTAATAATTTATACAAAATCAAGTCACATTTCCTATTAGGGAAATTGACTCGCTAACTTTTTCGTATTTTTGACCTTTGAAGGCCCATATGACCTCAATTTCACTTCAAATTTCAACCCCGAACTCACCATGACCCATACTTTTAGATGGTCCAATAAAATATTTTTAATTTTAGAATGTTCTTTCGGGCCTGAAAAATACTATTCACCATCGGAAAGTACTGTTCACGGCTGACCCGGTATTGAGGCCATTACATTTCTCCCCAACTAAAAGAAATTTCGTCCTCGAAATTTACCTGAACTGAAGAGTAGCAGATACTGCTGTCTCATCGTTACTTCGGGTTCCCACATTGCTTCCTCAACATTGTGATGATGCCACAGAACTTTCACCAATGTGATCTGTTTGTTCCGAAGTTATCAGACTTCTCTAGGTAAAATCTTTACTGGTCTTTCCTCATAAGTCATGTCAGTCTGAACCTCTATTTCTTCTAGCGCTATCACATGAATCGGATCAGACCTGTATTTGCGGAGCATAGACACATGGAAGACATCATGTATCTTCTCCAAAGCAGATGGCAATTTCAACCTGTAGGTCATGGGACCCACTCGTTGAAGTACTTCATACTGACCAATGAATCTAGGGCTTAACTTGCCTGTCTTTCCAAATCTCAGAACCTTTTTCCATGGAGATACTTTTAGAAAGACCTTATCTTGAACCTGGAACTCGATGTCTTTTCTCTTCAGATTTGCATATGACTTCTGATAATCCATTGCTTCCTTCAATTTGTTTTTAACTATCTAGACCTTTTCTTCAGAGTCACGAATCAAGTTCGAACCCAAAAGCTTCCTCTCACTTAGTTTAGTCCAGCATAAAGGAGTTCTACACTTCTTACCATACAATGCTTCAAATGGAGCCATTTTCAAACTGGATTGATAGATGTTATTGTAAGCAAACTTGACTAATGGCAAATATTTTTCCCAATTAGTGCCAAACTCAAGGACATAACATCTAAGCATATCTTCCAAAGTCTGAATCACCCCGTTCTGATTGACCATCAGTCTGAGGGTGGAAAGCTGTGCTAAGACGAAGTCTTGTACTCAGAGCATCCTGAAAACTCTTCCATAAATGGAAAATAAACCTGGGATCCCTATCTGACACAATATATGTGGGCACCCCATGCAATCTAACTACTTCTTTTATGTAAAGTTCTGCCAGCCGGGTCAAAGAAAAATCCATCCTTACTGGCAGGAAATGAGCGAATTTGGTGAGACGGTCAACTATTACCCAATTGGCATCATATTTCCATCGAACTCACCATGACCCATACTTTTTGATGGTCTAATAAAATATTTTTGACTTTCGAGTGTCCTTTTGGACCCGAAAAGCACTATTCATCATAAAAAAGTACTGTTCACGACTGACCCAGTGTTGAGGCCATTACAAAGTTCATTTTCTTTCAGCCACTAACTCCTCTTCCTCGGTTCTTGGAAAAGATGTGGTTGAAAGATAACTGCTTTCTCATAGTGGTAATTGTGCCTCTGGTTTCTAGTCGGACCGTGGATAGGCTCAACAGTTCGGTTAACTTGAATCATTGGCCGGCATGGGATAATCCGAACTTAGCGAGTTACCTAGCTACTTGAGATCTTCAATTCAAGCTGATAACTAGGTTCTTTTATCACAAGTCCCCTCTTAGTTGGTGACATTTATGTCAACAAATGGCGGGAGTGCTCTTGATGAGCGTGCCAAACGCGCTAAGATGGGAGCTCATGGTTAAAGACCCGGATGAGCTTGTTGTAGAGCTCTTAGCGGGCATGTCGGGCAGGCTAGAATGGGAGCTCTAGGCCAGAGGATCAAGTGAGCCTGAATAGGAGTTCGGGTGCAGAGGGTCCAGTGAGCTTGAATGGGAGCTTAGGGCTAGAGGGCTGAGTGAGCTTGCAGTGGAGCCCTTGGCTCCTAGCTAAAGTGCCATGTGAGTGTTGTCATGAAGCTCATAGTGGGAAGGTTGAATGAGTTTGGGGTTCTCGGCTAAGATGCCATGTGAGCTCGTCCCATTTCAGCTCTTAAGGAACTTGCCTTTTCGCCTACCTGGTTGTGTATAGATCGATGGGCCAACGTTGACATTTGCGCAGATGTATTTAATGGGGATCATTATTGCTTCCTAATTTTTCATGCATAGGTGGCTTAGGAGCACTTCGATTTCTGTGCTTTGCCATAATGGCACGACTAGCGCCTCGGATCATTCACCACATGTATGGTCGATATGAATCCAGCTTTCCTATATAAACTTCCCTTTAGTTAAAAGAGACTATTTCGCTCTGTATTTTGTCATTTCATTTTCTTCCTTTTCTATTTCTTCAAAGCTAATCTCTAAGGCCAAGGTTTGGGCTTTGCTCAAGGATTCTGTGTTCTGCCAGTCTCCCCGCTGGCATCGTCTTCTCTATCGGGTTTGTTCTACATTTCTTTCCTTTCCCTTAGCCAATTTTGAGAACCATGAGTTTTGCTAGTGACTCGAGTTAGAGAATGGGGGAAAGCAGGGACACTTCCTTTGATAACGCTCCTAGTATTAGTAGGGATTCGATTTCCTAAGAGAAAGGCCACCTCCTTAAATTCGAGCAATCTGTTGCCTCGTCTACTACAAGGAAAGCGCCTCGCCACCTGCCTCAGGTCGGCAACATTGGTTCTAAGGTGAGGGAGGACGAGCTTAACCTCTTTCTTGCCAAGTTAATGTCTGCCTCCAATTATGTCGTGAGCAAGCTGAGCTCCTCGCAGCGGGTGAACACCGAGTTCATCAACAAAAGGAAGATTGCCATTTATGAGGTGCAATTAGAAGCAGGTGTTCATCTACCTTTAACAGGGTTTGAGGTAGAAGTGTTGAATTATTTCAATATGTCGATCGGGCAGCTTTATCCCAATGCATGGCGTATCTTATCCACTCTTCAGATTTGGGTAGTGGAGCATGGTATAAATCTGATGCTGAATTTGTTTCGGGCTATCCACATGGTTGGTTTTCATGCTGGGATCGAGGATCACAACTACGTACAGGCTCGAGCAGGCTACGATGCATTTACTGGGAACCCCGACTCACTTAAAAATTAGAAGGATCTGTATTTCCTGGTAGAGAGATTACGGGCTAACTTCCCGATCCGGATGACTTGGGGTAGGTTTATAAATCGCAATGATAATGATCTATGGCTATCCGAAGAAGAGGAGCTAACTCTTGCTTAATGGAGAGAACTAGCTTGAGACAAATGGAACATGAAGAACCTGCTTGACCCTTATGATTTTGAGCTTACCCCTCACCAAAGAAGAGGTAGTTTTATATCTTTTGTTGTTGAATGATACTAATGCCTTCTTTTTAATTTGCTTCTTTTTTACAGCCATGAAGAAAGGGAATCAGGCTATTGAAATCATGAGAGCTAAGAGGCAAAAGAAAAAGAAAGACCTCCAAACTCTTACCATCGAGGTCTGCGAATATTGGGAACACCTTTGCGCATATGGTGTCGTGTGTGCCAAAGGAAGTATCTCCCCTTGTCACACTGAACTACGAGCAATTGTATGCTTGTATGAAAAGGCATCATGCGAAGGTGAGCCATAGTGATTTGATTTTTTGTTTCACAGATGCTGTTCTCGTCTGACTTTTATTTATTTTGTCAATGTTGCGGTAGGAATCTTTGCTGATATATGCTACCATTGTCAAGATGAACACTCTGATTGGAAAATAGAGGAGGATAGACTTTAATTATTGTGCCCTTCGATCAAAAATGGGCGAGGCCGAATAGAAGATCGTGGAATTTGAAAAGTTGACTTAGGAATCGACGAACAAAATGGTAGAGATAGAGGCTTTGTTGGCTTAAGAAAGGGAGATTGGCAAGGCTTTTAAGGTAGAGATGGAGCAGCTAAAGCTTAAAGAGGCGAAGAAGGAGCGACAAGACCTCGAGCGAGAAGAAAATAAGGCCAAGGTGATGGGCGAAAAGTGTTTAGCTTTTAGTAGCAAAATTTCCTCTGTTGTAAAGGGAAAATACCCCGAGCTGAACTTGTTCTTTTTGGATAATGTGTATCCCGATGAGGACTAGTCATTTGTAATAGTTTTTTATTTATAAAAAATGAACTACTTTTTGTTATATATGATGCATTTAACTTCAAAATTTACGATTGGATTGTTTGCATGAGAATACTTAAATGGAAATACTTGTGCTTGTCTGGTTGAGCCATCATTTGAGTCACACCATCTCTTGATAATATCGAGTACGATCGAATAAAAATGTCTAACAAAGGATAATGTAGAAGATAAGTCCATCGCATCAGATACCTTGCATTTAACCCCCCAGTACTTGAAAATGTGTTATATAGAGGCTGTGATTGTCGAACTTGAATTCACCATAGGGCGGTTTGGGTAAAGGGCCTAGTTCATAGCCAGGACTATCGTCAGTTTGGCAATGTTATTAATTTTATTGGATCTGTTTATCAATTAGATGTGTCAGTCAGGGGGATGATATTCGCTGAACTTGTAGTTACCGTATGGCTATTTAGGCGAGATTGCCGAGCTTCTAGAAATGTTGTAAAATTGTGAAAGTGAACAACTTTTATTGCATTTGTCACTCATTACATGTATACATTCTATAAGCGAAAATCACTGAAGAACTTAGGATTGAAAATGGACTATTGTGGCGATAGTAATGAACTTGCATGGATTGCATAAATATAGTTGAAACGGAGATGGTGCTGAGCTAGGAATTAAAATAAGTATAGTTTGGCAATCATGCTGAGCTACTGATAGTATAATTCAAGGCTTGATACATTCCATGAGTGTAGGAGTATCTTACCGAAGAGGTTTTCAAGTCTGTATATGCCACCTTTGATGACTTTTTGAATTATGTAGGGCCCCTCCTAATTAGGATCCAGTTTGACAAATCCTGCGATTATTTATGTTGCAAACACCATTTTCAAGACTAGCTGCCCGGTGTGGAATGTGAGGCCCCAATCCTAGCCCTAATCGGATTATGATAAATTAATGAGGATTATGGTTAAATAAGGTAAAATTTGATTATTTTACGTTATTAAGTTAAATCCCATGAGGGGTATTTTGGTAATTGTGTACATGTGTAAGGAGTATAGTTAAATTATAAGGAAGGATGCAATTGAATTAAATTAGAAGTTTTGAGTTATAATGTAAGAAATACAAGTTGTTAGGGGTTAAAGTATATAAGGGTAATTTTGGAATTTCCCATAGTGAGATATTTACCCCACTCACTCATTTAAAGCTACCTAGAGAAGGAGGAGATCAAATATAGGACAGAGAAGGGAGAAGCACTTTCTCTCTCTGGTTACGGACTGAGGATTGAAGAAGGTGAAGCTTAGGGTTGTGAGTCAGATCAAGAGTAGGGAAGGAGCAGAAATCAGAACAAATGAGCTAAAAGAGATGAAGCTTCAATAATAGGTACGAGAATTAGGTTTACTATACTGTTTATATAAGTTTATTATAGGAACTTCCCTCTCTTCTTGTATGTGTGTCCTTTTTGATGAGGTTAAAAGTTAAATCTAGTAATGTAGATAAGTTGGGAAAGATCTACAAGGCTTAATGAGCATTACTGTAAGTTGCTAGGTTGAGATCTTAAGTTTAAGTGTTTGATTTGTATAAGCTGGATTTTGATTTTTAGCAGACACCCAGTGCATGACGGGTCATGGCTTTTCTCATTTCCCTGTATGGCTGCATATGGCCCTTGCTATTTCCCTGCACGGTCGCTCATAGTTCTCTTTTCCTTGCACGACCACTCAAGTCCTTTAATTCTTTCTTGCCCGGCTACTCAAGCCCCTTTGATTTCCCTTACACGGCCAAGTGGCCCTTCTCTTCTTGCAATGCACAGCCAAGTATGGCCTATTGTTTTTGATGCACGGCCAAGCATGACCTTTCCTCTCCTAGTGCACGGCCACATGTACTCTCTCTTTCTCTCTTTATTGGTACTTCTTCACCAAAACTATAGATCATTCATAAATCATGAGCACAATATTATATATTTTATATGCTTATTAAGAGAACCATATAATCTAGGTGAATTAAGCTAGCAATAAGTAATGTTGACGATAATTGTTTATTAAAGTGGTGGTTAGTATATTATCTGATTATTGATGGATTAATAAATTTATGAAGTCTTCCCAATGCTAAAGTCTAGAAATATATGGTTAGAAAAGTATGACTATAAGATAAGGTATTATCGGAATTTAAACAACATGAATGTTATTATAAGAGGGAGTAGATTGAATTAAGTTGTGAGTCACCTAAAATTCCAATATGCTGTATATGGCATGGTCACTTAGTTGGGGAATCCCTATGTATACATATATGTATATAGAAAGAGTGAGAAGTTTTAGAGTAATAAAGCCTACTGAGTTAAGGTATGGGGTTCACTTGAAAGTCGATTTAAAAGGACTTGCATATGACAATGCTAATATGAATTGTTTTGTTAAAATGTGTTTTGGTACATATCGAGCACAAAACTAAAGAGAGTAAGAGGCAACATAGTAACCTTAGAATTATATGCTATTCAATGTGTCCTATATAGTTAGGTACAAGGTATATCCCCTATCAAAGTAAATGGTTTTACCCAAATTACTATGCACTGATGTGTCTTTACAATGGCATGAAAATACTATGATATAGCCTAGTGACTATAAGACGATAGTTGCAATGTTACGTGTCTAAGTTAAAAGAGATGGGGTATTACATTTTATGCTTGTTTAGGAGACTATAGAAGTTTGGTTATGCTTCAAGTCATAATGGAAAGTAGTGAATAGCCTTAATGTAAAGGAACATGCCTATCTGTTTGCTCATTCCCTATGTCTTATTATGTTTAACAAATGCCTGCAAGTCGTGTGCCGACGTATGAGATGGAATAATCTTGCATAAACTTACCTGAGTATCAAATGTTATAAGATGAATAATACAAGTGAGATGATTGATGCATATATGATCATGTTAGGGTATATAATCTGTTGTCTATGATCTAATAGACTATAAAAGTGAACCAAGAGCTTAAATAGGAATAAATAATTTATTCATTTTATTATATTGATCATAGATGCTTAAATGTTGTTCAAGTGATTATGTATTGATGTGAATAACTATGATATTGTATGTGAATAACTATGATATTGTATGGAAGCTACTTACGACAAACAGCAGCAAGGTACGTTATTGAGAACTATCAATGAGTTAAGCAAGTTCGATAACTTATTATTAATGCAACTATGCTATGATAAGTAGTTTGACTCAGTATGTGAACAATTATGAGTAACAAAAGCATGTATTGTCATGATTCAAGTTGTGTATATATATATATATATATATATATATATATATATATATATATATATATATATATATATATATATATATATATATATATATATATATATATATATATATATATATGGACATGCATATAACCCTATGAAGACTTTTAGTAGCAAGAACTACACTTTCATATTGTCTTATTAGCATTATGCATAATGTTAAGTATGACGAGATAGATCAACGAAAGATTATACCTTATTATTGTTTGCATAATCATGCAACTACTATGATATGAATTAATGAATGTTGATGTAACTATGTGATCATATGATCGGCATTCATGTATACTAAAGCCTAAAGCTCAATACTGATCTATCATGACAAGAATAATGTGCTTTCTTATATGAATTATGGCTTTCAGAAAAACGTTGAATTGAGTAAACAAGAATATATGGAATCAAAAATTGTTCCTAAAAGTGGTAAAGCTTGTGGGTCTTAGTTCAGTTATGGATTAGATAGGTATGCCTAGAGGGATACAGTTGCAGCTGCCATAGTTGACCCGTTTAGGTCCATTGTTTGCTCTTTAATGGAACCATAGCCTCACCCTTTTGGGTCCATCGTTTGATATCTTCGGATATCCATTGTTTGATACCTTTAGGTATCCATCGTTGATACCAATTGGTATCCATTGCTTTCGTTATCCACTTTTTGAGCTAGTACTTAGGTAGGCTATTAAAGATTATGAAATATGCACGAAATAAAAAAATACATGTATCGATTGCTTTACTTATATAATATAAGCATGATGAATGGCCTATTGAATTACTTTATCTTAAATTTTTTCTGGCTATAAATTGTTTCAATGAAATGAAATTCTCTATTCAATACTACATAATTGTGATATTGGGACTTTGTCTGGTAATTATGATATGTAATGCTTGTTCTCTGAAATCACATGCAAATTCGTTAGTCTGTATATGTAAATATTTACACATATAGGTGCATACTGATAACTCTAACATAAACCAAAGGATAGTGTATGACATAATATGATGATATATGATATTTAGTTTACCATGCTAAGATAACATTAAGGAATACATAATTATGAGCAAGAATATGAATTATAAATGTATTCTATATTGCAGATTGTGTGATATAAGTTAAGTAATTGTGCATAACAGTATCCTTTATAGATGTTATATGACATATGCACTCCCTTATGCTTTAATTGAACATTGAATGCATATCTTATGTAACCAATGTGATAAAATGCATTAAATTGAAGTTTTGTACTATCAATAATCATGATGCCTAGATTCATGAATATTAAGGATTATGAGGTTCTTGAACTATGTTGGTTTTGTAAATAAGAGGTTTGATAATAAAGTGAATTGAAAGGTCTTCAGGAACTAGGTGAATTCAAGTAATGCTTTAGATTATTGTAAGAATAGTACTTATTGTTAAGGTTGAAGACTCATTCAGAATGGTCATTTTGAAATGATTAATAGTACAGACTCTTATGTTTTTTTTAAGTCTGAAGGTTGAATGAATTGATGATATTTTATTAGGAGTTTGTCCATAGATTTTTGTTTTTCCACTAAGCTTTATAGCTTAGCACGAGTTTGTTTATCCGTGTAGGTCTCAGGATAAGCTTCACTTTGAATTGATAGCTGTAGTGACTCAACTCACATTGAAGAGAAGATCTGGCAGGTTGCAGTTGTCCTTGAGATTTTTATTATGTATTGAAGGCCATCTATGTTATGTCTCCTTATTTTGGAGTTTGATTTAGTTATGTTATGGTGTGTAATTAAGGTCTGTATTATTATTATTATTATTATTATTATTATTATTATTATTATTATTATTATTATTATTATTATTGTTTGATCTTTAATAGATTTATGTTGGTATTGATGATTCTGCATGTCTTGTGGATTAGGGTGTTACATGGAATGACCTCGGCTTCATCTTGCGATCGTGTTTTGCTGCCATACATTGTTTATATGCTGCTGACTGGACCTGGACGAACTCCCGACTTTCCTCTAATCGATATAGGTGGTACAATAGGTTGGCTTTTTATCCTTTATCATGCTGGGATGCCCTGATGCTTGGCACAATGACATCTCAGGGAATGACTGCTTCCGTGCCATAGGTTAAAGAAAATGGTGTTAACCCCGTTGCTACTCGAGGGGATGTTCGATATGCCCATAACACATTTTTAAGCTCGTCAACTCAAAGTCCTTTGGCTCCATCTAACCACTTTTTAAGACTAGAGAGGATGATTTGATTGCTAACTTCGATCATTTCATTGAACTGTGGATGGTAGGCTGAAGTAAAACTCAATTGGATGTTTAGCTCCAAACAAAACATCTTGAAGGCTTGGCAGTCAAATTGTTTACCATTGTCAGATACAATAAAGTGTGGGATATCGAACCTTGTAATGATATTCTTTTGGAAAAATTTGATGATGTTTACCGGGGTAATAGAGGCGAGGGACTCGGCTTCCACCCATTTGGTAAAGTATTCACTTCTACTATAAAAATTTTTTGCTGTCCTTTTGCTCGCGGGAAGGGGCCTATTATGTCAATCCCCTATTAGGCGAAAGGTCACGGGCTATGAATCGACTTCTGTCTTACTGAACTGATGTGTGGAATGTTGACGAACCTTTGGCACTTGTCACACTTCCAAACCAACGCTTTGGCTTTTACCTTCATGGTAGACCAGTAGTGTCCTTGCAAGAGCATTTTTTGAGCTATGGCCTATGCTCCTTCATGGACCCCGTAAATCTTTTCATGAATTTCTCTAAGGACGTAGTCTCTTTCCTTTATACTAACACACATGGTCCAAGGACTTAAGAAGGATCGCCTGTATAGTTTCTCATTCCGCAAGGCATACAGGTTCGATTTTCAGACTATTTTCTAGCCTGCACCCGATCTTCTGGTAAAGTGTCGGCTGTCAAATATTGTTAAATAGAGAGGTTCCATCCCACCATTGGCTCTCCCAGCTGAATCTGGTAAGTTTCATAAGTTAGTTGCAAAACTGTTATGAATATGATATATACGGTATGAGCTGAAAGCTGCCTAGACAAGCTTGTTTAGCCAAAGTATCTGCTTTCATGTTTTTTCGATCGGGGTAGTTGAGGGATCGACCAATTGCCTCCGACTTTTCTAATTTGGCTAGGAGAGTGAACATCAACTCTTTGTACCAGATCATGGAACCATCTTTCACCTCGAAACTTCCTTTCAGTTGGATGATAACTAGCTGTGAGTTAGAAAAATCCTCCAGGATATCTGATTTGACCTCTATCGGCAGCTGTAGTCTGTAACATAGAGCTTTATAATCCATCATATTATTGGAGGTGGGAAAAGTTATATGTGCCATGGATCGGATGCATACCTTTTCGAGGCTCGGCAACAAAACACTAACTCCTGCTCTTTCAGAGCATGTTGCCCCATCCACATATAATTTCTATGAACTTTTTGCCGATTCCGGTACTGGCACTTGCAATTTTGCCATAAAATTTGCTAAGATCTATGCCTTCAATGCTTGACGCGGTTCATACCAAATATCAAACTTGCCAAGATGGGTTGCCCACTCCATTAGCCACTTTGAACATTCTGGTTGTTGTAATACCTTTTGTAAGTTTGAATTGGTTCGTACTATAATCGTAAGAGCCTGAAAATAGGGGCGCAGCTTCATTGTGATGGTGATGAGTATAAAGGCCAATTACTCTAGGACGGAATATTTAAGCTCGGCCCTTCGAAGCACCTTACTTACATAATAGATTGAAAATTGCTGCCTTTCTTCTTCCCGAACCAATACTACCCCAACAACTCCTGCGAAATGAACCTTTCCAAAGTTATTATTCTGCCTATTAACCTCTGTACTTCCTAGATTATTTTCGGAGGCTCCATGTATATGATTGCTTTGATTTTTTCTGGATTAGCTTCTATACTCCTCTTTGATATTATAAAGCTAAGGAAATTCCTAGACTACATACTGAAGGCACACTTCTCTGGGTTCAACTTAAGGCCTACCACCCTGAGATTCAATAAGGTTTCCTTGAACTCCACAGGCAAGCCTACAGCTGTATTACTTTTGATGATCATATCATTCACATAGATTTCCATATTCCTATCAAGCTGGTTGGTGAAAAGCTAGTTCATCAATCTC
The DNA here is from genome assembly GCA_037975025.1 of Excoecaria agallocha. Taxonomy (NCBI): domain Eukaryota; kingdom Viridiplantae; phylum Streptophyta; class Magnoliopsida; order Malpighiales; family Euphorbiaceae; genus Excoecaria; species Excoecaria agallocha. Next base: position 3,163,648 of record JBBPFJ010000020.1, on the reverse strand, counting down.
TAGTATGTAGCCTCTGTATTTTTCAGTTCGAAGGGTATTACATGGTAACAATAATACCTCTATGAGTAATGAAAGCCATCTTTTCTTCATCTGTCGGATCCATCGATATTTGATGATAGCCTATTGGTGCATCCAAAAAAGCATATTCCTTAAATCCGGCTGTGGAATCCACTAGAAGATCAATGTTTGACAGTGGGTAGCTATCTTTTAGACAGGCTTTATTTAGGTCGGTGAAATCCACACACATCCGCCATTTCCCGTTGCTCTTTTTAACAAGCACTACATTGACTAACCAGTCCGGGTAGAAAAGTTCCTTGATGAACCCACTCTCCAGCAAGATGCACATCTCCTTCTCAATGGCTAACTATCTCTCTGGCTTATAGATTCTCTTTTTCTGTTTAACCAGTTTGCATTCTGGTTGAATGTTTAAAGAGTGAGCTATTAATTCCTTCTGTACACCCTTAATGTCTGATGGTTGCCAGGCAAAAATATCTATGAATTCTTTGAGTACTGAGATAAGAGCTTCTTTCTCCGTGCCTTATTTATTGGTTGATATCTGAACACTCTTGTCCAAACTCAGCTCGACCACCTGCAACACCTCCTTTGGTTCGGCCCTACGATCTCCCTTATATGGTACGTTCATAGTGTCGAGGGGTAAGGCCTGATTGACATCTTTTAGCATGGTAAGGTACGTCTCCTTAGCTGTCTTTTGATTTTCCCTCAATAATGCAGTCCTTTCTTCCATCGGGATTTTGAGTTCCAAATTCTTTATATGTAAGTGTTTATCTTGATCAGCAAAGGTCAGCCAAAAATAATATTGTAAGATAGGGGAATACTGACCACTATAAAATTTGCACGGCATGTTCAAACTATTACATCATCATTGAACTGAACCGACAAGTTTGCTACACCTTTTATGCCAATGGGCCTCCCGAAGAGGCCGATCAAAGGGATGTTAACTTCCTCCAGATGATTCTCCGATATCCCCAGTGCCTTGTATGCCTATAACGTCATCAAGTTAACCGCACTCCCCGTATCTATAAGTATCCCCTGGACCAAGAAGTCTTGGATGATCATCTCGACTACCAGTGCATCATTGTGAGGGTGCCTAACATGATATTCTTCCTCTATTAAAAATTGGATCGCATGCGGGAGTATGTGTACCCTTGGTTTAACGGCCAACACCTCCTTGGCCTTTTTCTTTCGGGAGTCTTCGCAATGTGCTCCACATGCAATCACATTTATGACTCCAGCCGAGTCTTTTTGTTGGAACTAGATAGGTTTCTGCTTGGCTAAGGGGTGGGTGATCAATGCCTCTTTCTTTTATCCTCCGATTGTACAAATTAGGCCAAGGTTCCCTTTCGAACTAGGTGCTTAATTTCCCTCTTTAGCTATCTGCACTCTTCGATCTCATACCCCCTGTCCCTATCAAAGGTGCAGTAGAGACTTTGATTCCTGTTTGGGTCTTCACTCATCGGTCTTGGCCAAGTGACTTGCCTATTTTGTTTCATCCAAGCCAGTATTTACTCTCGAAAAGCATTGAGGGGTTTGAACCTATCCTCCTTCTTGTTGCCTAAGCAGATGGTGGCTATGTAAAGCCCGCTCTAATTACTTTTATCTATACATTATGTTATTAAATTATTTAATTAAAATTTTTAATCAATTTACTCTTGAATATTAAAAAATTCTTAGACATATAAATATAATCACATACACATATACATTGATACAAAAGCTTAACAAACATTTACTATATATGAGATTAGTGTCAGTTACAAAATTTCATTATGTACATTACAAAATTTGAGTTATATACCAAAAACTTCCTCAAGCTCTAAAAATTATGGCCTGCAGATGTTGCCCAAACACGTAGCTCTCTATGCTTAAACCTGGGAACCTACACGAAAAAACACCCGTGCTGAGCAATAGCTCAGTGGGGAGGCAAATATAATAATAATAATGATAATAACACTAGTACACTTGTCATACAATAAAACATTCAAAGGCCATATAACCATATCATATGCTTACTAACATGCTCATAACATCTCAAATACAAAACACTATTTTCATACAAAACCATCATTCTTTTATACTCATTCACTCATGATTATTCACTCAATTATAATATTTCATTATTATTATATAACCTGAATTCCATAAAGAGTGGATAACGGGACAACACTAGATACTGTTAACCAGTATCAAGCACTAAAGACAGAAATCTTGAAACACTGGATACCAAAGGTATCAACACTAGACACCCACAAGTGTTAACACTAGCAACTACATTCACTATCCCTCATAGGCATGCCTATCTATCCACTTTTATGTATAATCCAGGCTTTACTAAATTGTTAAACATTTAAAAGTAATATTCATCATATATTTAATGTACTAACATTAATGCACATAACAAAACACACAATTACATCACTATATCGTGTCATCCATATTTCATGGGTTATTAAATTGTACTTCAATTATTTTGAAGTAAATATATGCATACTCATTTTGATACAATTTCATATATATTTATGTTTATCAATCATATATGCTTGTATTTTAAAGCCTATTATGTCTGTTTATGGAAGCAATACATAGGGGTAGCCTATTATAGTGGAAAAAGAGAGAAAAATAGGCAAGTATAGGGGACAAGTGCTTGTTGTAGCGCTCGCGGCAAAGGGTAATGGCCCAAACGATGGTTCCTCTAGTCACAAAATCCTGTAAACTAGTTAAGAAAATCAAATTTTACCTCAATTTAGGCATACCAAATGACTTTTTCTGACAAAGTTTTCTTCTAAAAAGTTTTAGATCTATGTGTCTAGTTTTTAAAACAGCAAAAATCACTCCATTCTGACTTCTAATTCTCAAGATATCACTAAAACATTACTAACTTCTCACAAGTGATGGACAGCAGGGGTCTGTCAACTTCAAGCAAAATTTCAAGCATCTTATAGGCAGATTAAGATCTTAGTTTCTTCTACAAAGTTTTATAGATATGTCTTAACTTTAATTTCCAACTAAAATCACCTCAATCCAACATCTACAGAGGGAGTTATGCCATTTTCACCTAGACTGGTTCAAGTGACACTTATGCAGATTTTCACTATGAGATTCTTTAAGACACAAGCTATGTTTTTCATGCATCTAATCATCATTCAAGAACTCTAACATCAATAATAGAACCTCTATAACCCATAAATCAATTTAAATCAATAAAATAAATAACAAAGAAAAAGAAAAAAAAACTCCCAAACCTCTATGAAGCTTCACTCCTTTCTTCTCTTTACCCTTGCTTGATTGTCCTTCAAATAACATAGTTTTAGACATGTAAATACTCATATATTCTCTTGAATCCAACGGATGGAGAAATTAAAGGAAGCTTGTTACCTTAATTTAGCCTAAACACTAAATTCTCTTTCTTTCAATGGCTTAAACCTAACTTAGGAATTATAGGAGCTTTCTTTTCTTTAAGAGAAAATGAGGAAAGGAATGGCTGCCTAAATCCACAAAGTGGTCGGCAATTCCAATAAAAATCCCCATATTCTCTTCTTCCTTCAAGAGCCATCTAGAGTTTTTAGGTGTTATTGTGTCATTGGCCCACTTGTTTAGCTAACAATAATTGCACTTTGCTCCTTGATTTATATCCAATTATCATTTACTCCCCTAAACTTACACTTCTACTTTACAATTAAACCCCTCACTGATCATTTTTCTCTAATCAAACATATGTGTAAGTCATTTTGAAAGAAATTCATATGGGCCCTATTCTTTCAAGACAATTCCTTTTAGGTCCCACTTACAATGCATTAGCTGATAAGTTCTATATTGATCATAATATCAGTTAAACATGCATACATTATTCTAGGGTACATATTGGGGCCTTGTAGGCTACCATATAGGCTTGGTTAGAAGTGCTACCCCTGTATCTTCTGGAGTCTGTTCAACAAGAGCTACCCCAATCTCAAGCTAATCCTTATACTTTCTCCCTCTTTTTCTCTGATCCCTAAAATTTGTATGAACTTCTGAGTAGATACCGAGCCTCATCCATTCGGATGTATATGTGAGCCTGGGATATTAGGTCGAGGTAAAGTCATTTGGGGGTTTCTTGTTCATGGAGTTGCTTACGTTTTGGCATATGGTGTTTCGAATTAGGGTATTAATTGCTACCTTCAGATTGAGGTTTTGTATATCCATTGCGACATCATTAAATCTCTCCATATAAGTCCTCAAAGGTTCGCCCTTTTCCTGCTAGACTAGGGTGAGGTCTGCTGATATTTTGTTCAGTCGGATAGCAGTAATGAACTTTGCGATAAATATATCACTGAACTGTTCAAAATTGTCGTTACAGTGCTCGGGTAGATTATGAAACCATATCTGGGCGGAGTCTGTCAATGTCTATGGGAATATTTTACACAGTGCAGTGTCTTCTGCAGTCAGCACGAGCATGGTATGCTGAAACTAGTCAATGTGAGCTCTGAGGTCGGTGTTGTCGCTATATATTTTGAGGTTAGGAAGTCATATTTTAGGAAATAGGACAATTAAGATTTCTCAAGAAAGAGGGGATCGAAAGTTGCCCTGATACTGCAGGGTGTTTCGATTTTGTTGTCTTTTCAATCGATCTTCTAAGAGTCGGTTGAACTGTTCGGTTGTCAGGGTAATGGTGAAGCCTGGATTCTATGGAATTGCTGGTAAGAACGGGTCTCTAGCAGGAGGCTGGGAAGTTTAAGGCATATGGTAGGGTTGTATGGGTGGGGGTGGGGGTTGCGGTTGCGGTTGCGCTTGGGCAATTATTGTCGACAATGCGGCTATTAGTGACTGGGCAGTTTGTGGGGTGATGCTGGAGGTATTTGGGATGGCTGCAGCAGGAGAGGTTGAGCTGGGGTCGTTAGGTTGGGGAATGAACTGTTGTGTTCGAGGAAGAGTGGGTGGATGGCTCAGGTCCTCTGGCTGGAACGTGCCTGGGTTGAGATATAGAAAAAGGTCCATGTTCCACGCTCACCACACCAAATGATGATAGATGTAACGAAATGGTAGTTCCACAGGGTCACCTGCAAAAAGAAACGAAGGACCGATAGGTTTTTGACTAGGGAACCTTCGACGGTCAAGTTAGAGTTCTTGCTATGAAGGATGTATTTTCTGTAAAAAAGGAGTGAAGTCCCTTTACATACCTATTTTTCCTCATTTTATAAGCATGGTCGACGTATTTTTAGGAGGTAGTGGAAGAAAGTTCCTTTTCTTTCGGCCACTAACTCCTCTTCCCTGGTTCTTGGGGATGACGTGGGTGAAAGATAACTGCTTCCTTATAGTGGTAACTGTGCTTCTGGTTTCCAACCGGACTGTGGACAGGCTCAATAGTTCGGTTAACTTGAATCATTGGCCGGCACGGGATAATCCGAACTTAGCGAGTTACCTAACTATTTAAGATATTCAATCCGAGTTGATAGCTATGTTCTGTTATCGCAATGTATGGTTAATTCCTATTTCTATGTCAACAACAAAATTTTTGAAGCTTTGCTTAATTATTACGTTGTAAAGAATTCACTAAAAAAATAAGTTTATTGGAAATTATTTTTAGCAATATATTAATAAATGTTGCATTGATTTTTAACAACATATTAAAAAATGTTGCTTTAATTTTTAGCGACATATTAGAAAACATTGCCTTAGTTTGTATGGCACAATAATTTAATAATATATTTAAAATGCTGTAAGCTCATTACTGTTGCAAAAAAAAATTACTAAAACTGACTTTCGAATATGTTGTCGTAAATATATGGTGACGGTTTTATTATTTTATTATAACAATTGTTAGTTTGCAACATTTGAAATATACTGTTAAATTGCTATCTTACATAAACCAAAATAGTATCTTCGAGATATGCTACTTAAAATCAATGTTATTAAAATCGAATAGAATAAAGAACCGGATAGGTAAAAGATTTTTGGTTCAACCGGTTCGATAGGATTTGACCGATTCGATAGGATTCAATATGATTTTTTTAAATAATATTATTTTTAAAATTTTCTATAAATATTATGAAAATATAACTATATAAAAAATAAAAATAATTTAAAATGCATTTATCATCAAAACATTAATCTTAAAATAATATTTTCAAGTTATTCACTATTTATAATGAATATTAAAGATAAATAAAGTAAAAAATTGCAAATGTTCAACAATATTCATTAATTATAAATTATAATTTTTATTTTATTCATTTTTTTTAAATTATCTAAATTTCAATTATTTTGTATTTGTATTTATATTATATTTTTTTCCAGCAAAAAAAAGTTATATGAATATTTTTGACAAAAAATGATTTTTTTATTCAAATCAGTTTTTTCTGGTTATACCTGATTTTCATCAGTTCATACTGATTTCTTACAATTTTTTGCCAATTCGATTTTTAGTCGTTGAATCAGCTGGATCAGCTCTTGGTTGGAGGCTAAACCTGTCCGACCATCCGGTCCGGTTTTAATAACATTGCCAAAAATATGTTAAAATAATTTTTTTTATGTGACATTGATTATAGACATGTTAATTGAAATGCATTGCAGATATTAGGGAGCTAAGCATTATATTTTAAATTAAAGTTTTACTAGTGAATTGCCATGAAAGTTAGGGGGTTCTATGTAAAATCCGACAAGAAATTTGCCCAATTCTAATAAGGAGAAATTCCTCGTTAATAATTTTAGAACAAATTAAGGGATTAATCATTTCGTTGCTATTTTCGTTCGTGCCAATTTGAAATTTTTTTTTTTTGCTATGATTTGCAAAATCGATATTTTGCTAGAAAATGTACCTTTTGAAATTGCCGTAATTGTTTATTTTGCTAACAAAATTCAAAAAGCAATTAAAGTTAAATAGGAATTTTGAACTGATTAATATATTCAATACCCAGTAAAGGAATAGGTCAAAGTATTATATATCCTTCAGAAATAAAATTGACTTTACTTTCCTTTAAAAAAAAATAAAAAAATAAAAAACAAAATAAAACAAATTGACATTAATTAATAACAATAGAAAATGGAAATTTCTTTCCTAGAAATATTCAAATATTCAATGACACTACTATAGCAAGATGCTTTTGACATACAAATATTCAAATTCAGATACAAATCTTCCTCATTCTCTCAATGGCTTTAACCTTCAAATTCTTCATTTTTCTGGTATCTTTTTGCCTTTCTATGAAATTCCTCTACTCATCAGTTGAGGAACAAACCCAGTTCATTTACAATGGATTCCAAGGAGCCAATCTAAATCTCTCAGGAATTGCAGAAATCCACCCCAATGGTTTGCTAGAGCTAACAAACACTTCCTACCAGGAAATTGGCCGTGCTTTTTTTCCTTTTCCTTTCAAATTCAACACTTCTGATCATTCTTCATCTCTCTCATTTTCAACCAATTTCGTGTTCGCCATGGTTCCTGAGCTTCCTACCCATGGCGGACATGGAGTAGCTTTCACTATCTCACCTTCCTTACAATTTTTAGGAGCTATGGAGACTCAATATCTTGGCCTCTTGAATACAACAAACGACGGTTCACCTTCAAATCATCTCGCCGCAATTGAGTTGGATTCTGCTAAAAGTCCTGACTTAAAAGATATGAATGCCAATCATGTCGGCATCGATATAAACAGCTTGGTTTCCATTGATTCAGCTCGTGTTTCTTATTTCGATGGCGGCAAAAACCAGAGCTTGGAACTCATAAGTGGGGATCCGATCCAGGTCTGGATCGAATACAATGAAAGATCAAAACTTATGGATGTTACAGTAGCTCCCATTAGTTTTGGAAGACCAACACAACCTCTCTTGTCAAAAAGAATTGATCTTTCTCCTATTTTATTGGAATATATGTATGTTGGTTTTTCTGCAGCCACTGGTTCAGTCGCTAGCCACCATTATATTCTCGGTTGGAGCTTTAGTAAAACTGGGCTAGCTCAAAGCCTTGACATTTCCAAGCTTCCTCCACTTCCCAAATTGAAGGGGAAAAGAAATTCGAGAACTTTGGCTCTCTTAATAGCTTTGGTTGTTTTAGTCATCACCATTTCTTTTGTTGGTTTTTGTGCTGCGTATCTGATAAGAAGGGAGAGATTCAAAGAGATCCGCGAAGATTGGGAAGAACAGTATGGTCCTCAGAGATTTTGCTACAAGGATTTATATAAAGCAACAAAAGGATTCAAAGATGAAAACCTTATTGGAGCTGGTGGTTTTGGTAAGGTTTATAAAGGAGTACTGCCTCGTTCAAACACGGAAATTGCAGTCAAGAAATTTTCTCACGATTCTTCACAAGGGATGAAGGAATTTATCGCCGAAATTGCCAGTATGGGAAGGCTCAGGCACAGAAACTTGGTCAATCTACTAGGCTATTGCCGGCGAAAAGGAGAGCTTCTCTTGGTCTATGATTATATGCCTAATGGTAGCCTTGACAAGTTCCTTTTCAGCACTGAAAAACCAAATCTCCATTGGAATCATCGGTACCGGATTCTGAAAGGAGTAGCATCAGGACTTTTCTATCTTCATGAAGAATGGGAGCAGGTTGTATTGCACAGAGATGTGAAGTCTAGTAATGTTCTTCTGGATGAAGATTTCAATGCTCGATTAGGCGATTTTGGGTTATCGAAGTTCTATGATCATGGATCAAATCCTGAAACAACCTGTGTGGTAGGAACAGTTGGGTACTTAGCACCTGAAGTTACAAAAACTGGCAAGTCAACAACTAGTACTGATGTGTTTGCTTATGGTACTTTCATGCTTGAAATGGCTTGTGGAAGGAAGCCATTTGAGGCTAAACCGTTGCAGAAAGGGATGATCTTGGCTGATTGGGTATTTGAGTGCTGGAAAATTGGGGATGTTCTTAGCACTTGTGATCCCAAATTGGGAGGAAATTATGTGGTAGAAGAAATGGAATTGGTTCTGAAATTAGGGTTGTTATGTACACATCCTGTACCAGCTGCAAGGCCTGGCATGAGGCAAATCCTGCAATATTTGGATAAAACTGCTAGCTTGCCTGAGGACTTGCAATTGGATGGTGATGTTAATTATAATAATACAAGAATTGTTACCGCTGGTCATAATACATATAGCTCTGTTAATTCTTGGTCTACCATTAATTCATCTTTTGTCTATGGACGCTGAGTGTATATTTGGAAATTTGGTTTAATGTATCTATAGTTTTGAGTTCCATTTTTAACTTGAACTTTCAGAATTCTGAAAATTTTAGTTCCATTTTTGTATTTGCAATGATCGTCTTTTTTATTATTTTAAATGAAAGTAATAGAATGAAAAAATTATCTTATATTATCTTAAATATAATCTTAAAAATTATATTATCTTAAATAGAACCTATTTCGCCATCAAATATGAGAGGTAAAAACTAATTAATTAAATAAAATATATTATCTTAAAAATTATTGTTAAATAGATTGAATTGAACAACTAAAACTACAAAAGCACTTATTTTATACAATTGTAAAAATTAAAAAAACAAAGTCAACAAAAATAGATGAGAAACAAACAATAGGAATTGTAAAATTAGAAATCGAATCCAAATCAAATACATAAAATTAGAAATTGAATAGTAAATTAGAATTGTAAAAAAAAAAGGTTTTATCATGCTTATATATTTTAAAAATCAAAATAAGAATTGAACTATTATTTTTAATTTAAAAAATAATAAGATTATTCATGGACCAAATTAATAACATCTTGCTGTATAAGTAAAAGAAATTAAACATAATCAGAATTATCATTTAGTAGGCCAAAATTTATGAATCATCTATTACCGATATAGACTTAATTGAAAATTTCATTTAGATTGTATTGTTTTTCGAGTTCAAAAATGATAAAAAAAAGTTTATTAAAAATTGTTAAAATGTGAATGGTCACAATGGATATCCGAATTTCAAAATTAAAATCAATTTATTGAAAATATGTAAATTAACTAATCATCAATTAAACAAGATTGAAAAGGATTGGAGAATTATTTTTTGATGTTAAATTTTGAATTAGTGTCCTTTTATGAGCTCTTTTGACAAAATTAATCAGTTTAATATAAGATGATTTAATAGAAATATTTCACCGTGATTGACGCACAATTTATTTTATTTTTTCATTTTTTTATATTAAAATTTACAATTAATTTTTGAACTTTATTAATTAAAATTTATAATTAATTTTTTAATAAAATATAAATAAATATAATATTAAATAATTTAATTTATTTATAAATTATAATTATAAATTAATTATAAATTTTAGTTAATTTAAATATAAAAATTAAATATTTTTAGAGATAGAAATTGCCGTCGCTATTTTGCTGGAAAAGAGGATGGTGATGTGGCAGCTTAATTGGCATCCAAAAATTTTAGACAAAAATTTCCATCGCTAAGTCCACATAGACATTTCAGTCAGCTTATTTCATTTAAACTAACGGATAAATTAACAGAGTTTCAACATTGAAAAGGATTTGTAAGTATGATGTTCGAATTATAAGGCAATAAAGTTTAATACAAATATTGAAAATTACCATATAATTGGAACCTTTTTTTTCAATTAACCTTAATTTTTTATACGATTATTAATATCTGTAATTTCATAAATTTTGATTAATTCAATTTTAACCGAATCAACTCATTGTGATATGGATAAAAGTTTTCTTTATGTTTGCATATGTGTGATGAGCCAATTTCTTAATCCATCCTTATTTGATTTTGAAAAAACAAATACAAATATATAATAAGTGCACCAATAATTTTTTTTAAGTGAACTTATAAGAAAAAAATTTAATAATATATGATAATAATTTGATTTTCAAGTTGTTAATTGGATTAGAGTTTGGTGAAAATGTCTTTTGCAATTACTCGAGTACCTGAAAGAAAAGAAATTCAGTAAAATTTTTGACAAGAGGAAGCTATGACGGTCAAGTCAATATTATGCTAAAAAAACGATTTTGTGAGCAAATTGGTCAAAAGAGAGAAATATCTTAGATATCCAGCCCATTTATTAAAGGGATGCGAATCCTACCTCAGTTAGGATTCAATTTTCTATAGGTAGGATGGATTCCTATCATCAATAGGAAATTCATTTAGGAAGACATCTTAGCTGATCAGAAAATTAGAGATTCTTGAATATAAATTTTGCCCACTTTAGATAACTAAGATTCCATATCCAGATATAATTCTGATCATGATTTTACTTGGTACCAGCTCGGATCCAAGGTGATCCGAATGACCAAACTACCGGACTACTCGAGGAAATTTGATTATGCAGTTTGATTATCATAGGACCCCCGACATATAAGATATTTATGTCAAGGAACATTATAAAGCTGCTAAAGCGTCGACAAATCTGGCACTTACTTAAAATGAGGCGTCCTTTATATTTTTTTTTGGGATGTTAACAATTGTGTTTGGGAATGCATGTATTCACAAGCAGCGTAATTAATACGAGCAAGCTATAAGCCCTTTCGATCATTCGGATTGTACATGTGTCCTCCATTTGATGACCCTATTCTCCTATAAAAGCTTCCTTATTTTTCTCATTTTTACTTTTCTCACTTTGCGATTTCACTGCCCCTTTGCATTTTGCTCTGCTTCCATCTCTCGCATTGTTGTGTTCTTGCATTTTACTTTCTTTCCTAGTTTTACCTTCAATCCCTACAGGTTGGTATCTAGATCTTTCTTTTCCTCTCTGTATTGTCATTTTTCTATTTATTTATCTAAAAAATGAGTGGATCAGAGGGCTCGAGTGATGAGGTGAGGATTAGTGAGGGTCTGTTGATGATAGTACCTTAAGCACTCTGCCAGTAGTCTGACTTCAGAGAGTCCGCCCTTCAAGGCTCCGGTCTAAAGCAAACCTAAACGAAAAAGAAGAGAGCCGCAGGCCAACCCAAGAGTGGAAAACATCGACTCAATTATCAAAACTTCCGACCTCATCGACTTGAGAGAGAGACTGGAAATTTCGCAGCAGTATGATCTCATGGCTCCGAGCCCTTCTCTCTGGGCTAATGCGCACTTCAGTGGTAAGAAAATGTTAGTTTTCTATAAGGCTGACATAGAGGCCGGAGTTAATAGTCCGTTAACTCTGTTTGAAGTGGCCTTTCTGAACTATTATGACATCAATGTGGGGCAACTTCATCCTACTGCCTGGATGACTCTATCAGCTTTGCTAATTTGGATGGCCGAGGACAAGATAGACCTCACCATCAGATTGTTTAGAGCAACTTATGTGGGTTAGCCTGTGAATAACGACTGAAGATCACCACTATATATAGGCTTGAGCTGGGTACGACATATTTATTGGGAAGCTGGTCTCTCTAAAGAACTGGAAGAACCGATTCTTCATTTTAGAGAACAAGCATGATTACCCTGTCCGAACCTCCTGGGGGAGATTTGTCAATAGGAATGACATTGTCTTGCTGCTAACTGAGGAGGAAGAAAAGACTTTAGCTTGGTGGAGGGAGCTCGCTAAAGACATAAGGGATATACATGACCAGCTGGATCCCTTTACCCCCAAAGGAGATCGGAAGAAACTGATTTATAAGTTATGAAAGTATGAATATAAAAAAAGGAAAAAAAGGGAAGTTTTCCTTGGTGTGTATATATATATATATATATATATATATATATATATATATATATTCACTCTACATGATTGGACCATTCTATTTACATATATACTAAGTGAGTGAGCCATGCATTTCATGTTGAATAAGAAATTCATCAAAAAATCCTTTTAATATATATATATATATATATATATATATATATATATATATATATATATATATATATATATATATAAACTACTTCAATATCTCAACAATTTATAATAGTCTAATGAACGTATTTTTCCACTTTCTTGCTGGCATTTAATAATTTCATAATATAGGTAACTATCATGCCTCATCTATATATTAATGGACTCTAATTCTTCTTTTTCCTTTTTCTTGTCAATCTTAATTACTGAATATTAAGGTTATTCATACTTAAATATTTTCTTTTATTTAAAAGCATTAGCAAAGGAAAACCATTTTTTTTGGATTAAACAAGTTTACAGCAATAAAAATGTCGCATGTCAAAAAACTTGAATAAAGTCGTGTAAGCGGGTAATTGAAATTATTAAAAATTTAAATAACTTTATTGTTATTTTTATTCAAGAATTATATTACTAATCAATAATATTTACCAATATTATGAATAAATATAAATAATACATCCTCATGTACACATGATTATCAGTCTTAGAAGGGGGATAAAACAAAAACAAAATGTTATTAACCGTGTATAGGTTTTGCTAAAACGGCTGATTTTATTTACCGATCCCAAATAAACAACATAAGATTGTTTTGCAATGCTACTTCTTGCAATTACTCAAAGGCGAAGTGGCACTAGGGTTGCATGAAGAACCAGGAATTATAGTTTTGGACTCGGCCACATGGATTAACATTACCATACTTATTATTATAATGCCAAGCAGAATAACCTTTTTGCCTCCATTTTCATTATTGGTTATTTTCCTTCTAATTCCCCTTCATTTCTTTATTAATTTTATTTTATTTTTCTTTATAGAAATGAAGTTTATATAGGAATTGGTTAAGAGAGAACCCATTTTTAATTTTTGTTGTTGCTTATTTTTAGCAGGACTATAGTTATTATATAACTTATATTTGGAGTTTTGGCTGCTTAATTTAAATTAATCTATTAATTGTGTCATATTTTTCATGGTAATATTCGTCCATAAATTTAGATTGATTGTTCTATTTTTGTAAATTTTTTAAGTAAAATTGTTTAAAATATTCATATAATTTAGGACCAAATTAAGACATTTTTTGACTTTCTATTTTAAATAATACAGATATATAATTCTGGTATTTAATTTGTTCTTGGTCTATTATTGCCCTTGACTTTGATAAGCGGACACCTTTTACCTATCTTTGCTTCGTATCTTCGTAAATTCATTCAGGAATTAAACAAATTAATTATTTACCACTGCGTAATGAACTTCAGAACATTCTTGGTTTTCTTTTTAATTTGTCTCTTGATATAATCCATTTTATTATTATTATTATTATTATTATTATTATTATTATAGTCAGTTTTTTAATTGTCCAATTCTTTTCATGGGTTATTATCCGAATATATGTAGTAATAACAAAGATGGTGCCAAAATGAAACATATTATAGAAATTGCTAGGTATATATATAGTATTATTGCCAATTTTCAAAATTTTGAACATTATGTTATTGATGTTATTTTCCAGTAAAATTGAACATTAAATAAGCTTGTATAGCTATGTTGTTCTTTGTTTACTTTGCCCATATATTTGCTTAATTGCCTCACTGTGATGTGAAACCATGCAATGTTCTTCTCAACAATGACATGGTTGCTCGCTTTCGACATTTTGGATCAGCAAGAATTTCTCCCAAAAGGAAAAGAAAATTTACAGCAAATTAAACAAGCTTCTTTGGATTGAGAAAGGAACAATTGGTTCTGTATGCTGCTTGAGTAACACATTAAGGACCAACATATTAAGGAAGAAAGATAAATGGAAGTTTTATCTTTAAATATTTGAGAGTGAGTATCTTATCTTTTTTTTTTTTTATATATAAATCTATCTGATGTGAATATGAATTAATCAAATTAATATAAAAAAAAAATTACACATGGAGAAATCATAAAGAAAAATAACAAAGAAACTTTAATTATAGGCAATTGGATGATTGAGAGCATTTTTGACACCAAGCCCACCAAAACTCACTAGTCAACTTATAAGCTAAATCTCATTAAAAATATTTTTTTCTTCTCATATTGAGTTTCTTCTTTTTATTAATGGTGTGTATGAAGCATGCTTTTGAAAGTGTTTTAAATTATCTCCAAGCGAATGGCTGATTGTTTTAAATGCATAAATTAGCTCAATATCCTTATTTAAGAGATTTGACTTGAAGATTAAACGTGCTTCCATGCTCCAACTTCCGGACTCAAGATGGATAAACCTACGAAATTGCCAATTAATGTTAAACTTCGGAAAGGTCTCTTCCACCTCAATGCATACTTTAACCTGCAAAATTAAGTAGATAATGCTAAATGTTAATTTCAATATTAATCTCTAACTTCAATGCTCATTGCTAATACAGTTATCATTAACTGCTTAACAACTCACAAGCGCAGAAAGGATAAAAATTAACTCTAATAGTCAAACTTGCTTGGTTTATGTACAGAAAAGGCTGAGAATAATTAAAAGATATCAAGATTACACAATAAGTATCCTGAAATGTGAACTAACTCAATGGGGCAAGCATTAGAATTAAGAACTAGATATGATGTTGGTGTAGTAAAAGAAATATATACTTGAAGAATCGTAGAAACAGCAGCTTGAAGCAACTCAATTCATGGAAGAATTTCATCATCAATCAAAATACAAGGAATGCGAGAGATCTTAGACCACTCCTCTCCTCTCCTCTCTCCCCGTCACACCTCTCTTTAAGGCAGGCCATTTTCTGGAAATGATTCAAGATGAGGGCATTCAAATGAACAAAACTCGAAGTGATCGAAGGTATGTGTGCATATTTTCAGGTAGTGAGTTCAAATGTTCACAGCAAAAGTGAATTTGAAACCATGAAAGGTTGGGGGCACGCAAACGTGCTTTGGAAATAAACTGAAATTAGGACAACCAAAGATATAAAGGTTCCTCAAGGATATGAGATCACATTGGGGTATGCTAGAAAGGGATTCCAGAACCATGCAGTTCTCAAGAGTAAGATGCTTGAGATTTGGGAAAATGTCCAGTGGAAAATTTCGAAGTGCATAGCAACTGCTCTCAATTAACAGCTTTTCGAGGGATGCATAGTACAAGTGCATCGGGAATGAATTTTAAGTCACCACTGCTCTTGATCTCCAGTGTTGTCAATGTAGCACATATATGGCCCATAGGGATCCAATTGAGGGACAGACAATCATAGATTTCAAGAGTTGCAAGACATGCACCCGCCTCCTACATTCTATCAGATAAGGACCAACCTTGAAGGCTCATATTATTCAACTGGGGTGGCAGATCCTCAAGCATGAATTTATCACAATATCCCAACCGCAAATGATAGAGATGTGGAACTTAGGGAAGAGAAGCCACTAGCTGTGGACATTCACTGACAACAAGTTTACTCAAGGAAGGAAGTTGGCTGGGAAGGTGCTTGGTTAGCTTGGGACATTTTATGACATAAAGCTCTTGAAGACAAGGGAAGACTCCACCTCCAGTAGTCTCTCCAAAGGGAAACCATTCCACCCACCCTAACATCTCCTCAAACCTTAAAGTTTTAAGCAACACAAAAGGCTTTATGGCAGAACCCCCAATCCCATAAAACTCAAGACCCACCTTCTCTAACATGTGAAATCCTACAATAGAGAGTTCTTTGAGAGAAAGTAACTGTGCAAGTGGAGGCAAAGATACACAATTTTTGCAATCGCTCAAACAAAGGACAACAATATGAGAAAATGGTTGATTTACTAACCAAGATGGAAATGCAGTCCCAATATAGTTTTTAATTGTCAGCTCCTTCAAGTTGGCATTAGGTTGAAGCTTTTCCAAAATGTCTCTTTCCTTTTGTGAATCACCAGAATTGGTACTCCATTCGAACAATAAACCATCAAGGTGCTTTTTCTCCTTCAGACCTGCTTCCGAAGCATCCACTGAGAGGATTGAAAGCTTTCCACGAAGATTATTGAGTTGCCTTTACTCGCTTATACTCGTTCCAGATGCCTTGCCAACAGAATAAAGAGTGAGCGTTCACAGACATTTCAGCATGCTTATCTGTACAGGCAACTTTTTTATGTTAGTCCCAGCAAGAACCTCTTCCATCTTCGAGCAACAGTGGACTGAGATTCAGCTTCAATCTCACACCGTAAAGCTTCAGTAGATATCTCATCTAGAAGGTCCTCAGCATCATAGACCACATCTTTAAGCTCCAAGCCACTTCTTCACATTGAGGTTTCTGATTTGCTTCTCCCCAGCATCATCAAGCACGGCATTAACAGACAGCAAGGTTATCTCCCAGCTTCTTAAGCAGAACATGATCAAGCTTCTTTCCCCTTGTGAAGTCAACGACCTCAGGAGAAGCTATCCTATCAAACAGCACCTCAAGGGAAGCAGATAGGAAAGCCCCACCCTCCAGAGCCCCAGCCATGCTTAACTGAAAGGGGAAGGAAATGAAGGCGAAAAATTGAAAAGTGATAGCAAACAGAAAGGCACAACAAATCCGAGTATTCTCTTATGGCCGGTACTGTTTTTGGAAGACCATGTATAGCAACAAGCAAATTCAAGGCGAACAATTAAATATAAAATTGAAATATATATATATAGTTGTTTTTCCCTTTACACGTCTCATTAAAAATTAAAGTACTAGCTGTATCGTTTATATTCCAAAGAAGGCTGCATGGATGTTCAAGACTCTGACTTGCACCAAATATACTGCTTAAAATATTGGACTAATGTATGGTCTAACCACACAGAACTAGTTGAAGTGCAGTTGGTTATATATATATATATATATATATCAATTATGCTTATTATGCATCCACATATACCTCATTAAGAAATTGCAGAAATGGCTGTATCATTGAAATTTAAAAGAACGCATATAAAAGTCAATGAATCTAACCTATCACCTAATACACTGCTAAAAATTAGTGCTCATAAAAGAAATTAATTTAAAAAAAAAAATAGAAGCAATGAAAATGAAGGAAACATAATGTCTTCTCATCATTCAGGGCTGAGGGTTCCTGTATATATTATCATATATACCAGTTGGAGAATAAAGTACATCTAAAGCCTAGCATTTTTCTTGAAACTCGTGTACATGATCATGGACAATCTTTCGTCCATTCTTGTCCTTTGCATCACCTTCTTAACATTGTCTGAATCCATCATAACAACGAGTGGAAATGAAAAAGACCATCTTGCATTGCTATCCATAAAGTTGCAGATTCTTGATCCCATGGGCATCATAACCTCATGGGTATGTAATTGGAAAGGTGTCAAATGTGGCTGTAGGCATCAAATGTGATGCATTTTTAAACATTTGTGCTCACACATGCATACGTCGCAATCACAATTCTTAAAGCTAAAGGCAAGAAAGAGACAGCAAGCTGGTTCTTGGAATTCCAGCCGATGCTAGAGGTCGTATAGATCCTCCGCTACCACGTAATTCCTTTGGCAACTGTCTTGGAAGCTGTGCGATAAAAGCAGAAGTGGGAGTTGTGATTGAAGAAAATGGGCTGGCCTTTTAGGCAGAGAAGCTAACAGAAGCAATAAAGAGGTTAGAAAAATCAGCTCTTAACGGGGCAAAAGAGAAGCTTGAACGATTGCTGGGTTTTCAACCAGGTTTAGTAGATTCTATTTGGGTTGCTGGGTCACCTAGATTTGAAGTTTATGGTACCGATTTTCTATATATATATATATATATATATATATATATATATATATATATTTTTTTTTTTTTACTCTAGTGAAGGATTCAAATGGAAATTTGTTTGCAGTGTATGAGGAGGACTATAAATTGCTACATAAGAAAAAGCAATTTAAAAAAAAATATTATGGTTATTTGATAAGACCACATTTTTAACTACTTTTAGTTGCACGAAGAGGGCAACGTGAAATGGAACCATTATATTCTTACACTGCTCTATCAGCATTTTACTAAAAGAAAGTTCGGAGTATATATACATGAAATTGAGGGCGACTAAGAATTCAAGTTAAAATACTTGAGAACATATTACGTGAATTAAGGGATGAAATGTAAAAATTACACCTACTCTATAACATTTCACCAAAAAAATAGATAGCAACCGATCATAGGATGCAATTATATTTTTTGAAGTTGAAGAATTTTGTAGATACAAATCGAAATTGAGGAATATTATGAATATATTCACTATATAAACTTGAAGGACTATCTATGTAAGTTCCCTGTGGACTGTACAGACATCCCGGAGAGAGAGATATCTCCAAGTCTATACAGCGGACCCAATCCATGCCCATGAAGGTTCAATCAATGTTATTAACACCGAACTGGTCGATAAGATCAGTTTAACCGTAAAATATCAACTGATTCAATCGATTTAATGTATAAAAATTGAAAAAATCATCATGAACCTGCCGGTTAAACTGGTAAAATTTGGATTGAATTCAAAAAACCGGTTTGAATTTGAAAAAATTAAAATTTGTTCAAAATATCTATATAATATTATTTTTTTGAAAAAAAATAAAATATAAGTATAAATACAAAATAATTAAAATTTAAGAAATTTTGATAATTTTTTTTGAATAAATTAAAAATAATAATTTATATTTGATGATTTTTTTGAATATTTGTATTTTTTAACTATATTTATTTTAAATTTTTCTTATAAATATTAAATGACTTGAAAATATTATTTTATTATTAATATTTAATGATAAATGCATTTTTTAAATTATTTTTAATTTTTTATATAGTGATATTTTCATAATATTTAAATAAAATTTAAAAATAATATTATTGTAAAAAAGAAAAAATTTAATTGAATTCCAATAAATTAATCGAGCTACTAATCATTTACCTATCCGATTTTTTATTCGGTACAATTTTAATAACATTTGGTTCAATGCTGCAGCCCATTTATGCAGTGCTATAGTAAGGCTCTGCACAAAATATCTTAGAGATCTCCTAAACCTCATTTTACAGCCTGTATCAGACAAGTGGATCCTAGGAAGATTAATTATTAGAATGGAGTGTTTTGTTTAGATGACAGAAAAAGAAAATGAAGAAAGCAGAGCTAATAATGGTTCCTGTTTCTGGAATTGGTCACATAGTATCCACGATTGAATTCGCAAAGAGTTTGATTGAACATCATCAACTGTTCATCACTGTTCTTGTGATCAAACTACCCAATGTTCCTTTTCTTGATTCATATATGAATTCCCTTACTCATTCGCATCCCAATATCCGTATCATTGATGTCCCTCAACAAGATCCTCCTCCTTTTGAGCTTTTCAATAAATCCATTGAAAGCTATTTATGTGCTGTGATTGATAGTTATAAACCCCATGTAAAGAAAATTGTTGCTGATATTATGCTATCCAAGTCTTCTACTTGCGATTCTGTTCCTGTTGTTGGGATAGTTCTCGATGTGCTTTGTGTGCCCATGATTGATATTGGTGATGAATTGGATATCCCTTCTTTTATTTACTTGACATCTGGTGCTGGATTCTTGAATCTTATGCTTTATCTCCTTCTCGCCATCAACAAATTGGCACTGAGTTCAGCTTCTCCGATCCTCAAGAAGTGTCCATTCCAGGGTTTTTCGATCCTGTTCCTACTAGAGTTTTGCCTGAAGCTTTATCCAACAAGAATGGTGGTTATGATGCTTATGTTCAGCTTGCTAAAAGATTCAAGGATGTCAAAGGTATTGCTCGCAATTTTCTAGAATTTCAATACAAATGCATTGCCATATCTCTAGATCCGAGCTTTATCTTTAGACTGGTGCAAAAAATACCTCTATTTTCGAAATAAAGCACATGTCCTGTTCTTGATTTCGAATGATTTTTTATGATTTGAAATACCGTGTATAAGGCTATTTCGCTCTTGTTGCGTAAGACGATCTCGATCACATAATATTGCACTTGAGTAAAATATGTCCATTTCAATAAATCAGAACAAAAAAGTTCATATTTTGAAAAGTATAATGGTGAACACAATTCAATCATGGATTACCCACTCGTTTTTTTAACAGGTATACTGGTGAATACATTCACCGAGTTTGAGCCTTATGCAATTGAAACCTGCAATAACTGCAAGAACCCCAAGATTTACCCAGTCGGACCGGTGCTAAACCTGAAAGGTCATCCTCATCCTGAGATGGAAAGTGGTGAATGGGATAAGATAATGAAATGGCTTCATGATCAGCCTGAATCATCTGTGGTATTCTTATGTTTTGGTAGTGCTGGAGGGTTTGATATAGGCCAAGTGAAACAAATAGCTCTTGGCCTTGAACAGAGTGGGCATAGATTCTTGTGGTCAATGCGTGTTCCTCTTGTAAGCCAAAACCAAGATTCAGAGTCCAAGAATCAAGAGGAGATGCTACAAGAAGGGTTCTTGAAAAGGGTAAAAGGGAGAGGGATCATATGTGGATGGGTACCACAGGTTCAGGTTCTTGGGCATAAGGCAATAGGTGGGTTCGTATCTCACTGTGGATGGAATTCAATTGTTGAGATCTTGTGGTATGGGGTGCCTATCGCTACCTTGCCGATGTATGCTGAGCAACAGCTTAATGCTTTCACTTTGGTGAAAGAATTGGGGTTGGCAGTGGAGCTTAAATTGGATTACAGGCTCAATGGTAATCTTGAAGTGGCAGAGGTGGAAAAGGCTGTGAGTTGTATTATGGACAATGATTGTGAGATCAGGAAGAAAGTGAAAGATATGGCAAAAATTGCTAGAATTGCTGGTATGGAAAGTGGATCTTCGTTCAATTCAGTGTCAGAATTCATTAGAGATTTAAGTGGCTGCAGTCACTAAAATTTAATTATATTAAACTATTTCATGTGCATTTATCCTATCTTTATTTATTTAATTAATTTTATCTTATATAATAATTTAATGAAAGAAAAGATAAGGAAAGTGGAGTAAGAATGAAAATTCCACATGGAAAAATCATGAAGGAAAATAACAAAGCAACTTATACACTGTTGCAATAAATTCAAATGATTAAGACCATCAGTAATTATCATGGATCGATTAACCGATTTATTAATAATTTTATTAATTAATAAATTAGTCCATTAATTTCTATTAATTACAATATCGGTTTCAATTTTTAACCAATTTTTTTGGATTAGTTTATTGGTTAACCACTTAAAAATTGTAACATATAAATTTAATAAATTAAACAATTTGTAATATTATTTTTAATAGTTAAAAATGCTTTAGAAATAAAAAATACAAATTAAATATAATATTGAATAAAACAATCAAAAGAAAAATAAAACTTTCATAATTAATTATAAAAATTAAATATATTTAATATAAAACTAATAATAGAATGTTAATTGTACACATATAATGAATAAATAATAGTAATAAATAGATAATTTTAATATTTATTTACTAAAAATATATATTATAATAATATTTTGAAAAATTATAGATTATAATATTTATAATTATAAAAATATTAAAAAAATTTAAGATAAAATTTAAAATACAATATATAAATTGTACATAGATTGGTTAACCATCTAACTGTCAATTAAAAAAAAAAATCGTAAATTTAAATTTTTAATTTGATTAGTTGATTCAAAATCAATTTAATTTCGGATGAACCTTTTTATTAATCAAAATTTCAATTTTTTTTAACAGCTAAAGAACATTTTGGAGGTCCAGTCAACCAACTTATAATGAGTCATTTACAGAACCTAACCCCGCAAAACTCCAAGCCCACGAAGTTTCAATGCTATAGCCCATCAAGTGCTATGCATTTAAAGCTTGATTCATGGACTTCACACAAAATATCTCAGAGATCTCCTTTGAAAAAAATAAATAAAGAAAAAAAAAGTTGAAGAAGAAGAAGGAGAAGAAAGAAACAGACAGCAAGTGGAATTTGTAACCCATTTATTTCTGCAGAAATTTCTATTAGGTAATCAAGTATGGTCACATAAGTCATCCACTGATATATATGGTTACTGAAGTCGTCCACTAATATCTGGTTACTGAAGTCGTCCACTAATATATGTTTATTGAAGTCATACTTTGAAATGGTCAGCATGGTAAGTGAAGTCCCTAAAATAAGCAATGAAAATGATAGAGACGACTTCAAGGTCTTCTCATCATTCGGGGCCGAGACTTCTTACATATATTATCATACTTACCAGTTGGAGAATTAATCAACTATATTTAAAGCCTAGCATTTTTGTTGAAACTCATATGTATATATGATCATGGACAATATTTTGCCCATTCTTGTCTTGTGCATCACCTTCTTAACATTGTCTGAATCAATCACAATGAATGGATATGAAAGAGACCATCTTGCATTGCAAGCCATAAAGTCGCAAATTCAAGATCCCATGGGCATCACAACCTCATGGAACAATTCTAATTTCATATGCAATTGGAATGGTGTCAAATGTGATCGTAGACATCAAAGGGTCACCGAGCTTGATCTGAGTTCCCAACAATTCGGAGGTTCGTTGTCACCAGGCATAGGAAATCTCATTTTCTTAAGGTAATCAAACTTCAAGAAAACAATATCGGCGGTGAAATTCCAAGTGAAATTGGAAAACTATTCAGGTTACATACTCTTAACCTCTCCGATAATGCATTCGTAGGCAAAATACCACTCGATCTTTCCTACTGCCACAACCTTATTTACCTTCGACTTGGTAACAATAAGCTTGCAGGGAAGATACCTGAGCAGCTTGGCCACTTACCCAAGCTCAAGAAGCTATACATTTTCGAAAACTATATAACAGGAGGAATCCCAGATTCAATTGGAAATCTTTCACATCTTGAGGTATTCTCTGTCGCAGTGAACAGTTTACAAGGGAGAACTCCTGAAGCTCTAGGCCAACTAAGAAGTTTAGTGTTTCTAGCACTGCAAATAAATAACTTTTGGGGTACGATTCCGCCTTCAATTTTTAATATTTCCTCTCTTGAGATCTTTCAGGTATTATATAATCAACTGCATGGGACTCTCCCACAAAATACAGCTTTCAATCTTCCAAACTTGAAACGCTTTAGTGTTGCCAATAACAATTTTTCTGGTCCTATTCCAAATTCAATAGTCAATGCTTCAAAGCTAAGTGTTTTTGACACAGGCGATAATCATTTTACAGGAAAGGTGTCTCTTGATTTCAGTACCCTTAGGAATCTCAATAATATACACATTGGAAACAATAGCCTGGGATTTGGGTTACTTGATGACTTGGATTTTCTAACATCTCTAAATGGTAGTAGACTAGAAACAATTTCTTTATATATGAACCAATTTGGAGGGACACTAAAAGTAGCTAATCTCTCAAATACAGTTGAATATTTTCTACTGGGATTTAATCTCATATCAGGCACCATACCCTCGTGGATAGGAAATCTAGTCAATGTAATGGACCTTGGGTTGGAATATAACCAATTAACGGGTAGCATTCCTAACTTTATAAGTAGTCTTACAAAATTACAGAAATTGAACTTAGGTGGAAATAACCTTTCAGGAGCAATCCTTGTTTCTGTTGGAAATCTGACCAAACTAACTGAGCTCAATTTAGATTCCAACAATTTGCAAGGCACCATACCCCGATCACTTGAAAGGTGTCAGAATTTATTAAGCTTGAATCTTGCCTACAATAGGCTAACAGGAGATCTGCCCCAGCAAATTCTTAGCATAAAAACTCTATCAATTGATCTAAACTTGTCTCACAACCATCTTACTGGCCATTTTCCCTTTGAAGTAGGCAACTTGAAGAATCTTGTCACACTTGATATATCTGGGAACCAATTCGAGGGGGAGATTCCTTCCACCCTTGGCAGTTGTGTAACCTTGGAACACTTGGATTTGAGTGGAAATTCTTTTAATGGAAGCATTCCACAATCTCTAAAATCTCTAAGAAGCAGTAAAGTGTTGAATCTTTCTCACAATAGGTTGTCAGGTGAAATTCCAAAATATTTTCAAAATTTATCACTTTTGCAGTCCTTGAACCTGTCTTACAATCACTTTGAGGGGGAAGTGCCAATTAGCGGCATTTTCAGCAATGCAACAGCAGTTTCACTGGTTGGGAATGAGAAGCTTTGTGGAGGTTTAGCAGAATTTCATTTGCCTCAATGCCAGCTAAAAGGATTCAGTCATTCAAAGCTGAGCTTATCCCTCAAACTAATTCTTATAGCGTGTGCGGTTGTGGGATTTGTTCTGCTACTATTTGTTGTACTTTGCTGGTTCAAGAAAAGGGGAAAGAAAGAACCATCATTGGTATCATTTTCTGGTATTTCAATTTTGCAGCTTTCCTATCAACAACTTCTCAAAGCAACTAATGGCTTTTCTTCAGCCAATTTGCTTGGGGAAGGAAGTTTTGGACGTGTGTACAAAGGCTTTCTTCAGGGGGGTGAAAATAGCAGCGTTGTTGCGGTGAAAGTGATTAATCT
Source organism: Excoecaria agallocha (assembly GCA_037975025.1). Classification (NCBI taxonomy): domain Eukaryota; kingdom Viridiplantae; phylum Streptophyta; class Magnoliopsida; order Malpighiales; family Euphorbiaceae; genus Excoecaria; species Excoecaria agallocha. Next base: position 3,138,479 of record JBBPFJ010000020.1, on the reverse strand, counting down.
ACAACATAAAGGAGCCTCCAAAAGCTTCATATCAGAGTGCGAAGCCTTAAGGAACATTAGACACCGCAACTTAGTGAAGGTTATAACATCATGTTCCAGTATTGATTTTCAAGGTAATTCCTTCAAAGCTATTATATATGAATATATGCCAAATGGGAGCTTGGACAAATGGTTGCACATATTGCCAAAAGAAACTGTGGCAAGCAGTGGCTTAAAGGGATTAAGCTTTCTTCCAAGACTAAATATTGCCATTGATGTGGCTTTTGCAATTGATTATCTCCATCACCACTCCCAAGTGCCTATAATTCATTGCGACGTGAAACCAAGCAATGTTTTGCTCGACGATGACATGGTTGCTCACCTTGGAGATTTTGGGTTGGCGAATTTTTTCCCAAAAGCGAGTGAAAATCAAACAAGCTCCCTTGGACTAAGGGGTACAATTGGTTATGCTGCACCTGGTAATCAACTCCTTGCTATGCTATGTTTTCTTCTCCTGCACTTGTGCTTACTAAACCATTACAATTTAATACTATATAGTTGATATGTGCAAGTGCAGAATATGCAATGGGAAGTGAGGCAAGCACAAGCGGGGACATGTATAGCTTTGGGATATTGCTACTTGAGATGTTCACAGGCAAAAGGCCAACCGATGATGCTTTTAAGGATGGTATGAACCTTCATACTTTCACCAAGATAGCACTGCCAAAGGAAGTACTTCAAATTGCGGATCCCTACCTAGTTTGCGAGGCTATCCATTCCCAAATGATGAGAAATAAGATGCAAGAATCGTTGATTTCCATCTTTGAAATTGGACTAGCATGCTCTGTGGAATCACCAATTAAGGATCGAATGGACATAAGCGATGCAGCAAGAGTATTGTGCTCAATCAGGGATGAATATTTCAAATCTCAACCCACACGACAAGACAGGAATAACCATCAGTGAAACTTGGTAGCTTGTGCTTCCATTTGCTGTAAGGACTCAAGGAGTCATGATGTGGCGTTTGGGTTAGGCCAAGTAACATTTTCAATTTATGTTTTAGAAACGCTTCAGTACTTCTCTATTAGACTTTTTTTTTTCTTTTTCTGTTGAAATGAAACATGAATAAAATCGTTTCTTTCTTTTCCAATTTCCTTTTTATTTCAATAAGCTATCGGAATATAGTCATCCTATTGAGTTATTGAGGTATGAACAGTATTAGGAGCCAGGACCAGGAGGCTCATCTATCCTTCTAGTGTTATCATGCTTTGAGTAATTTTCCTCTAATTTCTTTTTTTTTTTTCTTTCCTCTTCTATATGCTAATAACAGAAACCAATATTTAATAAATCAAAGTCTAAAATAATAATAAATCCTACTGAAGGTGTCTCGCCTCCGTGTCTTGTTTTTTAACAAGTTTTCGTTGGCTTATTTTGTCGTTCTGTTCATCATTTTCCCCAGTGATGAGTTCTTCTAACCACAACAACCTTGAGGATCTCGCAGGACAACTTTCTATTCAAGATGAGGGGGAAACTGGCCTTGTCCTGGGTGTGAAGATGCTCTTCTTGCAGCTATGCTGGAATCTCAGTGGTGTCAGGTCCATGTAAGAAAAGAGGATACATGTCTAATAATATCCATTTTTCTAATAAGAGAATTGGTGGAAGTAAATTTAATAATAGTAATATTAATATTGCGTGCATGAGAAAGTCCATAGGGATACATATGGAAAGAAAATCACATATATTAATTATATCTTAAACGACGAACAACTAATAATAGTAGGGGGCTACCAAAGTGGAAAAAATTAACCGAATAGAAGACAAGAACAAAGACAAAATACACAAGAAATAACAAATTTTGAAGTAATTAATTAATTAATTTCAAGGTAGCATTTTCTTAATACTTTTCCAATCCCATGAATTGTTGATCAATTGACATTTGAGTGTTGTGCAGTCTTGCTTGCAGCCCCTCGAAGTTGATTTGCTACTACTACCTGTTGTGCATGAAGGCGTTGCCTTGTTCTTTCTAGCCTCAGCCACATTGCTTACCATCGCCATGCTTATTATTAACACTAAACACAACAAAGCTTTTGCCTTCATCATCTTTTCTTTTATTTCTCCTTAATTTCCCTCCCTTCCTATTATTTTTCTCCTGATTTTTGATTGAAATTGATGTTTACAGAGGAAGTTGGTTGAAAGAGAGATATATATTTGCTTGTAGACTTTTTTTAGTGTGTGTCATCGCTTATCATTTGCTGGATTATAGCTATTTTTGGATTTTCTATACGATTTTTAGGGTAATTTGTAGTTTGCCATTCTGCCAAAATTTAATTATGCAACGCAATTAGGGAATAGCTTTTTGGACAAATGTTTCATCTACCGAAATTTCAACCATATCTTCATTTACAAGTCAAAACTAGTCCTAAGCCCGAGCAGTATAATATACGTGTTATTAGAATGCAAATAAAAGAAAATTAATCATTAAACCATTATAATTATATTATTATTCCACAATTATCTTTTAAAATTTATAATTATAAATAATTGTGAAGAAGAATCAAACTTATTATCTAATTAAACTTATGTTTCCATCTACTTTACGGAATAGTAAATCTTCACGATATTTCTAATTTAATTAACCGATATGTATTTAATAACCATGTTTTTAAATAATAATAAAGTATTAAAAAAACATATCCTGAATTTAAAGTTTTCTTTTATATTATATCCTTATAGTTTTAAATTTTGATTTTGAATACTTATACTTTTCAATTCAAATCAGTCACTTTTTAATTCAAATCAGTCACGTTAAATCAATTTAAACGAGACTAGATAAATTAAAATGCATAGTTTGTGAAATTTTAAGTAAAATTAATCTAAAATGATCATGTAACCTATTAAAATATAATAAAATTTCATATATGAAAAAGGTTATAAATGGACTTTTTTTTGCCAGTTTTTATATATTTAGTAAATTTTATAATCATTTTGAATCGATTTCAAACGATATTAATAAATTATGCATTTTAATTCGGCGTATTACATCTAAATCTAAATTGAATATAATGTGACTAATTTAAAAAATATAAAAATTTTATATTAACTCATTCAAAAAATATTAAAATTCAGGGATTATAATGAAATTTCCCTATATTATTGACTCCATTCTTATGTGAAGAAATTAGATCCGAAATGACCGGCCCACGTAACCCAAAATTTTAGGCTCTTAATTTCTGTCGCTATCAGCCCCGTCGCTGGAAAACCTGCGAAAATGTCTTCAGCTATCAACGCTTCTGCATACTCCCGCAACTGCTCTTCTTCTTCATTCTGCTTTAAAACCCAAAAAAATTTGAAATTTTTCTTGCGGCCCCAGATATCAACAAGCATACAAGTAAACGTCTCTAATCATTATCATATACGATCCTTCTCGAGGCAAAATATATCAAACAGTATGAGTAGCACTAGTTCCGTCGATAACAGATGGACCCTTCATGGGAAAACAGCTCTTGTTACTGGTGGCACTCGTGGGATCGGGTAGATCTACATTTACATTTTCTATTTTTTTATTTGATTTTGCTGTTCTTTTTGTATATTTTAATTATATAATGGGAATTGTTGTTTAATTTTAGGCGTGCGATTGCGGAAGAATTTGTGGGTCTTGGGGCGAGAGTGCATACATGTTGTAGGAATGAAAATGAACTTAAAGATTGCTTGCAGGAATGGGATGAATTGGGCTTGGGGATTAGTGGGTCAGTCTGTGATGTGTCAATCGCTGAACAAAGAGAGTTGCTTTTGCAGACTGTGTCTTCTGTATTTGATGGAAAGCTCAACATTCTTGTGAGTTAATTCATATTTTCATTTCTGTACGCATTATAGTTGTTCATTTGCCTATTAAAGTTCCCTCATTTTCTCATTTTTGCAAGCATTATATTTTCCAATTTCCTATTAGTGGAATGGCAATGTTGTGGTTCCAATTTTTGTTTTAGTTGGACATTTTCTCAAAATGGCCATCATTGTGGTTTTTGACATTATGCTGCTACAATCCTTGGAAGCTAGAGGAATTGAATTTTGTTCAATCTAATATTCATGGAAATCTTTATGAACATGTGACAGTTTTCTGACGCATTTCTATGGTGTTAATTGCCATTCTCTAATAAGCCCAAGAGTTATTTATTGCAATTTTTTTTTATTATTAATTTTGTTTTTCTACGTCAAAACTAAATGCCTATCATTATTTGTTGAATTTGTAGGTGAATAATGTCGGAACAAATATTCGGAAGCCAATGGTAGAGTTCACTCCCAAAGAATTTTCTACTCTTATGGCAATCAATTTCGAGTCTGGTTTCCATTTAAGTCAACTTGCTTATCCACTCCTGAAATCATCAGGAGAGGGAAGTGTTGTATTTACATCCTCTGTCTCTGGGTTTGTCTCTCTCAAATCTATGTCTGTCCATGGGGCAACTAAAGGTAATTAACCTGGGATTATGGCCAGTGCTGCATATTCTTGGGGTTGTAACTTCATAGAGCTTATGCAAAGTCAAATAAGTTTTGTTTCTTCCCAGGAGCAATTAACCAACTGACTAAGAACTTGGCTTGTGAGTGGCCAAAAGACAATATAAGAAGTAATGCTGTTGCTCCTTGGTACATTAAAACCTCCATGGTGGAACAAGTAAGTCTCTTGCTTCCTTGTCAATTTGGTACAGTATAGTATTAAAGCATCCAGATTATTTGAGAGGGTATACTTTAATAAATTTGAAGTTAATTGTCTTTTAGTACTTGCTTCATTCCAATATGCTACATGGATGTGTACTTTTTTCATTTGCTTGTAATAGCTAGATTGCTATGAAATTGCATATGCAATACTGACATAGTAATAATTGGCTTTTGGTAATATAACTGTATCTGAACATCATGCCAGGTCCTTAGCAATGAAGCTTATTTGGAAGAGGTATACTCGAGAACTCCTCTTCGGCGCCTGGGAGAAGCAAGAGAGGTTTCATCTGTGGTGGCTTTTCTTTGTTTACCCGCATCATCATACATTACTGGCCAGATTATTTGTGTTGATGGAGGGATGTCTGTAAATGGTTTCTCCCCAAGTAATGATTAGGAGTGGTTATCTTATCAATCAGCACCCTTCACTGAACCACTGAAGTTGGTGTTTGCTGTTGGCAGCACTTATAACCAAAAGAGATTTCACTGGTGCAGACATGACATTCCTTTACTTCTAAGAGCCAGAGTGTATTTTCTCCACCTTTGCCAAATGTTTCTCATTCCTGGTGTTCTGGCTTCCTTTCTAACTCTGAGTTGTACTGACACTGACCCAGATTGTAATTCCTTCAACAAGATATTCCTGTTCTACCATTGCAATATATATATTGTTACGTGAGGAATGTTGCCAATGAGGAAAATAAGACATCCATTGTGTATTTCTGAAGGATAGTGGAAGACTAGAGCAGTTTTCTGGCTATAAGTATTCCCATACATTGATTGGCTTTTTCTCTGTCGCTCTCACCTTCTGCTTCCCCATATTCTATTGAGTTTCTTCCATCCCCTGTTTCTCTTAGCATTGGAAAGTAACTTTTGGTTTTTTACTTCTCTTTTTCCCATAGAACTTTACTTATTTGTTTGCTTTTTGTTTTTAATTTTATCCTCTGATGACCTTCTCAGTATTTGCTTCTCCTCGTTTATGTTGCATTCTTTGAGATGTTCAATTTGCTCCTTTTCTTTTTTCGTCAAGGCTTGTCATTCTTTACTCTGCTGCTAGACCATGTGCCTGCAATCAAAGTGTTATTTTGAAGTCATATAATGTACATTTAGCTGCTCTATTGTGTTATGAATTAGAGAAGAAGAGAAGTAGAACAGAATTAGAGAAGAGGAGAATAGAGAAGATTAGAGAGAAAGAAGATTGAAGGAAATCTCAAAGGAAGAGAGAGAAATCTATATTCATCTTTTCACATGAAGATAACATGGAATGAAATAGCATTATATAACTGCTCCTACTCCCGTAATTACAGCTCACACAACCCACACAAGATTCCTTCCTAAATCTATAACTAACTAAACGTGAAAGAGAAATTATAAAAAAGGAATACAGAAAGAAAGAACAAATAGGCAAATGCTGGATCGACAAGCCTTCATCTCCTTATTGCTGGGCTGGATTGACAAGGCCTGCCCAATAATTGTCAATCCTCTTGTCCTCCTTCTTGGCCTCCTCTGCATTTGGGCTGAGTCTCTTGGGCTTTGTCTCCTTGATCGTAACATATTGTTATTACTTGTGTTATTGAAGATGCTTCTATTGGCTTTAATCAACCTAGACAATTCCTTTATGGGAAGGTTATATTCCAGTTATGATTATGATCATTTAAAATCTGACTCCTTACTTAGTCCATGGTGGAAATTTTTTTTGCATCCCAGATATATAGCATATTCACAAATTGGAGTGCACCATGTATATATGGAATGGCATGTGAAACGTCAATCAGCACATTCTCAAATTTGTCTCTGTTGTTGTGTCTCCCTCTCTCAATAAGCTCATCTTTGCTGCAATTGATGTTATGGACTTATTTATATGAAGTTTCTCTTTATCCATTAGATTGGTTTCAGTTTTGTTTGTTCTCCTTTTATTAATCGAACTCTAGTTTGCATATTCCTTTTTAATGAAAATGTAATAAGAAAGGGAATGATTATTGCATCTGATCCTATCTAGTTAGTTTTACGGAAACCCACTGGCGACTAAAGAAAATGGCTGCTCTTTTTATGGTTGCTATGGACGGAACAAGAAGAGTTAGATAATTGTGCCTTTATATATTGTCTTTCCGGTGACTAAGATATGTGCATTAATTCTGCTGTTTTCGGGCAGTTGGAGATAATAAAACTCAGATTAATATGTTTATGGGTGGGAGATGATGGGCTTTCCGGCCAGAGACTTAGTGTATGATGTATTGTGTGAAGTGGAACAAGAAAAGTTGATGAATGGAGTGCCCTGTTGTAGTGTGGAAAGCTTAATTACCTTGTCAGGCCCTCTTCATTCAATTAAATTATTACAGTTCAGAACTTTCGGTTGTATATTGACTGCACTGGAGAACTGTGTATATCTTGCGTATAGAGTTCTTTCCATCTATGCAGTTGTTGTTCCTGTTTCTCACAATGCACTTTGATTGCATCATTAAAATTATGAAAAGATGATACTTAAATGCATAAAAGCCTGACCCTGGCCTTACGATGATGCTTTGCAGGATATGTGGTGGTGTATATAAATATATAGAAGATTTGGTGCATTTCAAACATCTTACTCGTAGTAGTTGCACGCAAGTGCTTGAAGGACAAGTAGATAAACACTATTCAGAAACACAAAAAGAATGTATTGGCTTTGATTGAATGCTTCAGTTAGAAAAAAGCACGATGCATTTTAGAATAACACATGTTTCATGTCCAAATTTCATAAGATAATGAAGCAGCTTATGCAGTGATGTCTATAATAGATATAGAAGATTTGCTGCATTTTCAAGCATCTAATGGCTAGCTGCATATGTCTGTGCTTGAAGAACAGTTAGATAAACATTATTCATAAAAAGAAACTTGGTGGCCTTGTATTGGATGTTTCGGTCAGAAAATAGCATGGTCACCCAGGAAACTACAATATGGATTTTATTGCTTTGAAAATTGTTATGATTAATGGAAATGTGATTCTTGCCATATAACTGTGCAACTTAGTTAATTCCTTTGATCATATTACATGGCGATTGCCGTGATTTTTATCATTTTTCTGCAGGATCTCTGAACAAACAGATCGAAAATTTAGCTTGTCAGTGGGTAGAAGACAAACAGTTTGAGCGATTGAGGCGAAGCTACACAGTGAGGTGTGTGACCACTGCCCCCCAAAGTTTAAGAAAAGAAAAATAATATAGGTAACTGCTCTCCAAGTTAATTTATTGCAGTTGTTACTTCATGAGTTGTCATTACATAATTGCAACTAAATTAAAATTTGCTTCCTTTTGTGTCCATTTGGGGTCAACCTCCATGCAAGGATAAGCTTAACTAGAAAATTTATGAATGGCAATTGATTATATATGTCGAGGGATATAATTTAGTTTTCTGAATGTCGAACAAATTGTCTTTAGAATTACTAGTCACTGAATTGCTGATAGGATTGGCTTTGAGATGTACATAGTGTTACTTGCCTAGATCTGATCTGTATATGAATGAAAATAATAAGCAAGAATATTAAAACATGTAGCATCATTTTGCAACATTCAGACTATTATTGTTGTGGTTGAAGAGATCTGCAATATCTAAATCTTATCTATATCTGACCTGACCTTTGAACTCATAAGCATTGTCCTAGTCTTAACTCTTAGTCGGCCTACTGGCTTTCTCCTCCATACTAGTTGCAATTGACATGAAGTAATGTAAGTATGCTATCCGTTCCATTTTAAAATGCTGTTTTTCTTATTTTGTTTTATTCCATTTTAAATGTCCTTTTAAAAATTTAAGAAATAAATTTATATGTATGCACCTATTTATTATATACTTTATTAAATATTTTTATTTTTTATCACTCTCTATTTTTAATTAGAATTAAATGAAATTTTTGAAAATATAAAATATCATTTTTTCAATGAGTATAGTTTTTTATAAAATTGAGATATTTTAATTATTTTTTTAATTTCCGTAAAAAATAGAAAATTATCTCTCCATTCTCTTTTATGTATCATTTTTAAATAAAATTCAAATTTTATTTATCTATCACTTTTAAATTTTTAAAGTAATTTATTTTATTTTTTTAATTTATTTTTCTTTTTCAATAAAGTTAAAACCAATTAGATTTGATAATTTAGTTTTAATCATGCAATTTAATACTAAATTTAAGTTTATTTATTATTTTTTAATTCTAGTAAGAATAACAAAAGTGATAAATAAAAAAAAATGAAGGGAGTATCTTTTAAAGTGAAATGGGAGGAGTAATAAATAAAAGCATAATACCTATAGATCGGTGAAGACAAAACAGTAATTAGTCTAAGCTTAGGTGTTAAAGTTATATGGTTTGATAAGTGATAGAGATTCTTCACCTTATATGTAGGTGCTAACTCGGATTAAATGAAAGAATGTGGAAGATAATAGTGAGAATCAACGCCTTAATCAGGATCAATGGGCATATATGGCTGAATCGAAGCATTTTAAGGACATGTACTTTATGTAGATCAGGAGTATCATTAGAAGGGATTTGAGGGTAGAAATTGACATTGGGAAACTGATTTGAAGTCATCAGCACTAGGCCTTTTTTTATCCATTAGGTACAAGTGAGCACGGTTCTGTTTTAATCAAAAATTAGATTAAAATATTTCGCTTAATATAGAATTAATTTTCATATAGCAGAATATTCCAAAGAGAAAGCACCAGTGACCAGCTAAGATACTGTCCTAAAACTCAGTAAAACAGAACAGGTATATCAGGTGAGGCCTAAACAGCAACTCTCAGCTACAACCAAGAAAGCCACACAATAACCTCAAGATACCCCAACCCTCTTCTCTCAAGCCCACGAAGTAACAAATAACTCCCCACATCCAATGGGGTACCCTATCTGCTGCCAAGGCCAAATCCAGCCATCATCAGGATAGAAGCTGCAAATCCTCACTTACACACACATTCATCCTGTAAGAGATAAAACCTGGTGTCCCTAGACAAAGACAGAGCTGAGAACTGGAGCTCAATCTGCCACACCCGTCACCACTAGAACCGGCGTATCCAGAAGAAAAAGGTTGGCAATCTGCAACGCCCATCAATTTATAATTATAATTTATAAATAAATTAAATTATTTAATGTTATCTTTATTTATATTTTCTTAAAAAATTAATTATAAATTTTAATTAATGAAGTTCAAAAATTAATTGTAAATTCCGATATAAAAAATAATGAAAAAATAAAATAAAATATTTAATATGATATTTATTTATTTTTTAAAAAAAATTCTTTTATTATCTTAAATAGAACCTATTTCACCATCAAATTTGAGAGGTAAAAACTAATTAATTAAATAAAATATATTATCTTAAAAATTATTGTTAAATAGATTGAATTGAACAACTAAGACTACAAAAGCAATTAATTTATACAATTGTAAAAATTAAAAAAACAAAGTCAACAAAAATTGATGAGAAACAAACAATAGGAATTGTAAAATTAGAAATCGAATCCAAATCAAATCATAAAATTAGAAATCAAATAGTAAATTAGAATTGTAAAAAAAAAAAAACAGGTTTTATCATGGTTATATATTTTAAAAATCAAAATAAGAATTGAACTATTATTTTTAATTTAAAAAATAATAAGATTATTCATGGACCACATTAATAACATCTTCTTGTATAAGTAAAAGAAATTAAACATAATCAGAATTCTCATTTAGTTTTTTTTTTTTTTTTTGATAAGCAGAAAATTTTATTGAAAACAGCAGAGTACAGTTAAGAAGAAAATCACATCAACTCCTAAAATGCTATTCCCCCTGCAAACACAACAGATCCTGGCAAACAGCAACAACAATCCACTCCAAACCCAGCACCAGACGACAGAGAACAACAACAGGCCAAAGAAAAAATATATCTGCAATCAACCCAAAAATCAGATCCTCCAAGAATCCAGCACTCCATCAGGAGGTTCTACTATGCAGCTAGTAATACAATGACGTCCTTCGTCCAATTGCCAACTGAACACAGAACTGGTCGGGCAATTGCATAACACGGTCCCCAGAGGCACATATTGAAACCCCACAAAGCTCGAGAGTCCACTAATTTGCAACACCAAACCCAGAGCAGACATTTAATCAGCAGTAATTGAACGCTAAATACGCTCAAATCGAAGCTGATAGTGCATCGCAGAGGCTGACACTCCACAACACCCTGCAGGCCGAATGTGACAGCAACAGAAGAAGTGTTCCAATCTGTTCCCAGCAGATAACCAGAAGTGGACAGATCCAGAGAACTAAGAAGCCAGCAAGAACAAATGTCTTTCTTAAGCTGCAGATTTTTAATGCAAACAGCATAAAGCCGAGCGACAGTACAGAGAGCAGAAACAATAACTGACAGACCCAAGATCAGATTGCAAGATCAGATTGAATAAGAAATTCATCAAAAAATCCTTTATATATATATATATATATATATATTATAACTACTTCAATATCTCAACAATTTATAATAGTCAAATGAACTTATTTTTTCGCTTTCTTGCTGGCATTTAATAATTTAATAATATAGGTAACTATCATGCCTCATCTATATATTAATGGACTCTAATTCTTCATTTTCCTTTTTCTTGTCAATCTTAATTACTAAATATTAAGGCTATTCATACTTAAATATTTTCTTTTACTTAAAAGCATTAGCAAAGGAGAACCATTTTTTTTTTTTGGATCAAACAAGTTTACAGCAATAAAAATTTTGTATGTCAAAAAACTTGAATACAGTCGTGTAAGCGGGTAATTGAAATTATTAAAAATTTAAATAACTTTTATTGTTATTTTTATTCAAGAATTTTATTACTAATCAATAATATTTACCAATATCATGAATAAATATAAATAATACATCATCATGTACACATGATTATCATTATTGGAAGGGGGGTAAAAAAAAACAAAATGTTATTAACCATATATAGGTTTTGCTAAAACGGCTGATTTTATTTACCGGTCCCAAATAAACGACATAAGATTGTTTTGCAATGCTTCTTTTTGGGGTTAGTTTCATCCATGGTCACTGAACTTGTGACTAAATTACGCAATAATCATAAAAAAAAAATTTCACAAAAATCACTGAAATTTATAAATTTATACAATAAATTTATTTTGACCGAATTTCGGCGAAAAAATAACCGGAAAGTTCACTTGTCAGCACAATATGACACGTGACATACTGACGTAACAAGTTTAGATGATAACACGTGAACTTTCTGACGACTTTCTCGTCGGAATTCGGTTAAAGTGATTTTATTGTATAAATTTGCAAATTTTAGTAACTTTTATGAAAATAAAAATTTTTTTATAATTATTACGTAATTTTATCATAAATTTAATGACAATGAGTAAAACTAACCCTTCTTCTTGCAATTACTCAAAGACCAAGTGGCACTAGGGTTGCATGAAGAATCAGGAATTATAGTTTTGGACTCGGCCACATGGATTAACATTACCGTACTTATTATTAATGCCAAGCAGAATGACCACTTTAATTTGCCTCATTTTCATTGGTTATTTTCCTTCTATTTCCCCTTCATTTCTTTATTTATTTTATTTTATTTTTCTTTATAGAAATGAAGTTTATATGGGAATTGGTTAAGGGAGAGAAACCGTTTTTTATTTTATTTTATTTTTGTTTTTGCTTATTTTTAGGAGGACTATAGTTATTATATAACTTATATTTGGAGTTTTGGTTGCTTAATTTAAATTAATCTGTTAGCTGTGTCATATTTTTCATGGAAATATTCGTCCATAAATTTAGATTGATTGTTCTATTTTTGTAAATTTTTCAAGTAAAATTGTTTAAAATATTCACATAATTTAGGACCAAATTAACATAACTTTGGGCGATATTCATCAACATTCATTCTAAGTAAGTGCAACTCATTATCTGCCAAATGGCTATTTTTTCTTTAATTATTTTCTAACGAAGTACCAATTGCTAAATGATGAACAATTTTCTCAAGCAATCAAAAGACGAATTCTACGTTTTTAATGAGTTAGATTTTACTGAAACTTTTTCTTTAAATGTATGCATGCATGGTGACATTAATTAACCTTTTTCATAGTTTGCATGTGTCAATATGTTGGCACATTCGGAATATTAATAGCACTAATTGTTTTGTATTACTTGAGACATTTTTTTTACTATTTGATTTTATCAATAACAATCTTATATTCACAATTGAAGCGTTGCTGATTGTCCTATATGCTATGTCATAGATGACCATCAAAGTTTCAAATTGAGCCTACATGTGATGTTCTATAGTTGATTGCCATCCTGGCTTCAAATCTTAGAATGAATGTTGATGAATAGCGTGGTTGTGCAAGCTTGGGATAGGTTTAGTAATTTGAAATTTTCACATGCACAGCAGTAGCCTACAACTTGCTATATCTATAAATAATTTTATTCACCAGCCAATTAACTTCACAATCAAAATAAAATAATAATAAAAAATGAGCTTGTTATATTGTCCCAATGAACCATTTTATTTTTATTGAGCTTCAATTTTATTTTATTTTGATTATTTTAATGGATATTGTATTTAATTAGTATTTTTTCATTTTAAAACATTTTTAACTATTAAAAATAATATTAAAAATGGTATAATTTATTAAATTTATATATTAAAAAATTTTAGTGGTTAACTGATAAACTGATCCGAAAAATCGAGTTAAAAACTAAAACAAATATAGCAGTTAACCTATAGTAATAGACTAATTTAAAAAAATTGTTAATGAATCAATTTAACGGTCTATGTTCATCCCTACCTATTAGGGATGGAAAAGGAGAATTTCTGCTCTTGGATGGGGCAGTAGGTGGGGGACTTTTTTAAATTTGGTGTTATTTGAAAATATAATTGAAAAAATTGAACTGTTTTTTCAGTATTTGGAGAATTAGGATCTGTCATCTCATTTCCGCAACAACTCACTACGAAAATAAAAATGTGGGGCCGGCAAGAGAATAGGAGCTGATGATGATGGAACCCACTTGTTCATTTCCGCAACAAGGGGCTGCGGAAATGGACTTACATTAATTGCCCATCTCATATAACAGAAGAGCTGCTTTACCATGATAGTAAAGTTGTACAATAATAAACCCAAGGTCTTAGGTTCAATTCTTATGGACAGCAATATATTAAAACTTTTTTTCTATTTTTTAAGATTAAAATTTACAATTTTTAAATTAAATAATTTTATAATCAATTTAAATAATTTTATATTATCTTTATTTTTTTCAATTTTTTAAAAAAGTAATTATAATTTTAATTTGCACTGAAAAAATTTTTAAATTAATTTTAAGGATTACTCTTATTATTATTATTATTATTATTATTATTATTATTATTATTATTATTATTATTATTATTATTATTATTATTATTATTATTAAGGATTGATTTACTTTAGCATTATTTTCTTTAAACTATTTTTTTTCAGAGAAGTTAGCTTGAATTATCAATTTCAATCAATTCTGTTTTTTTTTAATCATGTTTATCATATAAATAAAATTGCCTAAAATAAAACGTGAATGTTTATCAATTTCAAGACGTAACTTTCACGACCCGATACAAAATGCAGAATTAATCAGCCGTCACCCCTAGGAATTATAATAATTTAGTATGGCAAAATACAAATATTATTTTAGTTTAAAACTAACATAAATGGACCAAGTACGGGTGTCCACATTATTTTTATTGATGATTATGTGGTAATTATTATATAAAACTATGTTGCAAATCCTAAACTTACGGGTGAATGTTTATCAATTTCAAGACGTAACTTTCACGACCCGATACAAAATGCAGAAATAATCAGCCGTCACCCCTAGGAATTATAATAATTTAGTATGGCAAAATACAAATATTATTTTAGTTTAAAACTAATATAAATGGACCAAGTACGGGTGTCCACATTATTTTTATTGATGATTATGTGGTAATTATTATATAAAACTATGTTGCAAATCCTAAACTTACGGGTGAATGTTTATCAATTTCAAGACGTAACTTTCACGACCCGATACAAAATGCAGAAATAATCAGCCGTCACCCTAGGAATTATAATAATTTAGTATGGCAAAATACAAATATTATTTTAGTTTAAAACTAACATAAATGGACCAAGTACGGGTGTCCACATTATTTTTATTGATGATTATGTGGTAATTATTATATAAAACTATGTTGCAAATCCTAAACTTATGAGTATCCGTAAAGCCCCGAAGATCTTATTATAACTACCCGTCTCGTGATTATCTCTGGACATATGGGTTAATTTACGCTTTGTCTTCAAGCAATAATTCCATAAAAAAAAATGCAGTGTATTTATTGCAAGTACAATTAAAACAAAAAATCAGTCAATTTAGTGTTGATGTGGCAGTCCATATAGGACTATATTATTCCAAAATCAACAACTCAACATTTTATATCAGCACAGCACGTCATAAAAAAAAAAAAATTGCCCCATCAAATTTGGTATCATATTTCCGTATTTTAAATGATGTGAAATGTTTCAGTCCGTGTTGCTTCCACATTAGATTAGCACTTATAATAAGTTCCTGAAATTTGAATTTTCGGCTATTTTAATTTTACTCGTGACAAAAATTATAGTTTTTTTACCGAATTATGTAATTAATCCAAAATACTGTTTCAGAACTTTAGTATATTATGATTTATAATTTTTTATAATTTTTAGAAATTTTTTATTTTTTAAAAAAATAGTTTTAATTTTTTATTTTTGTTAACCGAACCAAACTGACCAAAAATTTTGGTTCGGTTTGAATTCGATTATTCTATAAATTTGGTTCGATTCGATTGCTAAAAATATAAAAATTTTGATTTTCGGTTATTTTGGTTCGGTTCAATCGTTGCACAGGGCTATATATATGTAAACATATTTTTTAAATTCCGAAAATGACATTTAGAGTAAGACAAATTAAAATAGAAAAAAGTATATTTTAAAATGGGACGGAGAGAGTAATTTCTATTTAGATTCGACTCATGAATAAAATTTGCAGAATTAAAATTGCGCTAAAAGAAGAAGAAAAAAAAAACATGTTACGCAGTTTTCCTGAGTCTGCTTGTGATTGCAACATTTAAATTCACAACTGTATCTCTTCAGGGTTCAACAATTAATGCCGCCTTCTTGAAAAATTGGATTATAGCTTTTCCTTTGATCTTTCCAATGCTGGATAATTCAATGAAAGTGACTTAAGGGTGAAGATCAAATTCAATTTGGACTCTACAATAGAACTTCTGTTTAGCAAGGGCACGTTTTCATATTAAAAAGTCTAAACTATTTCTTCCTCCGTTTTTTTTTATTTATCACTTTTGAGTAAAATTCAAATTTTATTTATCTGTCACTTTTAGATTTTTAATATAATTTAATTTACTTTTTTAATTTATTTTTTTTCAATAAAATCAGAACCAATCAGATTTGATAATTTAATTTTAATTACATAATTTAATATTAAATTTAAATCTATTTATTATTTCTTAATTCTAATAAAAATAACAAAATCAGCTAATAAAAAAGAATGAAGGAAGTAAAAGTTATGAAGCGAAGGTCAAAACAAGATACAAGTGATGAGAGGCTCATAGCTGTAATAAACTTTACTCTCTCCATTCTATTTATAATAGTTTCCCCTGCGTCTCTCTCTATAATTAATTAACTAGTATAATATCAAAGCTACTCTAGAGAGAATGGAAGAGGCAAAGGGCAATAGCAAAGACAGGAGATGGTCTCTTCATGGAATGACTGCTCTTGTTACTGGTGGTACCAAAGGAATTGGGTTTGTATTTTCCTTTTTTTTTTTTTTGAAATTAAATGAATTTATAGTAAGAATTATTATTTATAATGATACTAAAAGAATCTCTTAATAATTAATAGATATGCTATTGTGGAAGAATTGGCAAAGCTAGGAGCAAAAGTGCACACTTGTTCAAGAAATGAAGCTGAGCTTAACAATTGCTTATCTAATTGGAAGGCCAAAGGATTTGAAGTGACTGTTTCAGTCTGTGATATAACTTCTCCAGCTAATAGGGAGAAATTAATGGAGAATGTCTCTTCTCAATTTGATGCCAAACTTAATATTCTGGTAATTAAATTTTCTATTTCTCTCGTGAATTGCTCAGCAATTTTTTATGGTGCGCAGTATAATAGTGTGTCGTGCAGTATGAATTATTATACTAAAAATAAAAGAAATAAATTTATTTAAGATTTAATGCTGCTCATTATACATGGAAATAATGCTCAATCTTTTAACGTCTTCTAATTAATTTTTCATTTTTATTTTTATTTTTTTTGTAGATAAACAATGTGGGGGCTGCTGCTATCATAAAGTCAGCGGAAGACTACACATCAGAAGAGTACTCATTTATGATGAATTTAAATCTGGAATCGGCATTTCACTTAGCTCGGCTTTCACACCCTTTGCTTAAGAATTCAGGAGCAGCAAGCATTGTTTTTATGTCTTCCGTCGCTGGCGTATTGTCGTGTCCTCTAGCATCTTTGTATGGTGCAGCCAAAGGTGATATTTAACTCCAGACATCTGTCTTATAATAAAATTTTTATTGTCTAGTTTATTCATTCGTCAATTTATAGGAGTTTTTTTTTTTAATTAGAACAATTTTTGAAAATATTTAGGAAGGTGAAGCTACAATAAAAATATGAAAAAAAAAATGGATGTGAAAAATGGGCTATGAAACCATCGATTTATAACTGGGTGGGAGTAGAAAATTTTATATAAAATTTGGAATAAGCGATGCCGCTTTCTATTACAGAAATTTCTGCTCTTTTCTGTCCCATCCAATTAAAAAACGGCTGTCCCTTTTTTGACGTCCTATCTTTATTTTTATTGTGTCATCACTTTTTTAAATATTTTCAAAAATTGCTCTAGTTTTTTTTTTTAATCCTCAATTTATAATTAGAATTCCGCCGTTTAAACCATAGCAATAAGATTTTTAACACTATGGGTTATTTCAATCGAGCTTCCGCATCCATAGTTCTATAAAACTAATGATTTTTCTTTTTTTTTTTTGGAATAAAGTAAGCAAAAAAGAAAGTGACTGCAATTTAATTATTAAAAATAATAAAAATTTATGATTAGTTTTTATGATCGAATTTATTATTCATTTTGAATTATGGTAATTATTATATACAAACAAAATTTTTTTAATAAAAAATTAATATTTCCATTATTTTTAATGGAATTATGAATAAAAAAACTTAATTTAAATGCCCCTAAAAACAAAATGTTAGAGATCTAATTTCTTACATTTTAAATAATAAGATTCTGATTATGAATTGGTCCAAAAGTTAATTTTTTATAATTATTCCTAATCTGTTCCAAATATAAATTAACGGATCGTATAGGTTTCAATAATGTAAAAACTCTTTTTTTAGCAAAAAAAACAAAAAAAGTTTTTTCAACGTTTATTATCTATTAATTAGGTTTTATGATTTCTTATAACAAGGAGGGAAAAGAGAGAGCTAGAGAAATAAAACACTAGAAAACATGACAATATATCCTGAAATTTCAATGACAAATTATCAATTGTGATGTTAATATAATTTTTGTTTGTATTTGATTGCAGGGGCAATGGTTCAACTAACAAAGAATTTGGCATGTGAATGGGCAAAAGACAATATAAGGATTAATTGTATTGCACCTTGGATAATCAGAACTCCGTTAACCGAAACTGTAAGTATATCAAAATTATAACCCCTTTTTAAATAATCAAGTGTGCATTTTAATTAAAAAAAAACAAACTTATTTATAATTAAGTCTTCACTTGAAAAAAAATTGATATATTTGAACATTGTATTTCAATTATATATACTATTGCTACAATAAATGTATTGTTTAATTTTCAAAGTCTAAGTGATCAGTACTTCCCATTCCCATTTTTCACCGGATTAAGAAGTTCATTAATTAATCTAATATTTTATTAATTTAGCTTTTCAAAATAAAGAGTGATTAATGGTCAAGCTGTTTGAAAGTATAAGTTTTTGAACCAGTATTTATTATAGGAAGAGCATAATTGGAATAAAATGTCCAAATATATCCTATTTTTGATAAGTGGATATTTATTATGAAAAAAACGTGTATTGTAAGGGCATATTACTGGCTCCATTTATAAATAATTGTCCATCTTTCTATTTTGATTTATTTACAAATAAGTGTCTACTTTAAAAAAAAAGTATATTTAAATATAATTGTCCAAATATATCCTTTATACAATAAATAGTAGTTCAAATTTCAAAAATATAACTAATAATTAAGATTCATTTTCTAAGCAATATACCTATTAAAATCTTAATGGTGGAATAAATTGATTGTCCCTTTTTTAAGGAAAAATTAGTAAAAATATAAGATAATAAATGAGTTTTTTAATATTGGTCCAAAAAGAAAAATGGATACTTATTAGTAGTAAATGGATAGGATAATAAAATACCAGAGTGAGTAAGAAATTGGGGTTAATATCAGTTATAGTTACTGAATTTACGCATAATAATTTAAAAGTCATTAAATAATTTTTCGTAACGAAATTATCAATAAACTTTATATTATTTTCAATAAAAGTTATTTTAATCGATTTTCGGTGAAAACCATAATTGAAATGTTAACGTGTCACGTCACATCATCTATTTGTGCACACGTAGTATGACATATCATCAACTGACGTTAGCTATTTTTGCACATATGGCATGCCACTTCAATTACTTTTATCCACGTGGCATGTCACGTCATCACTTCGACAAAGATTAATACCGAAAACCGATCAAAATAACTTTTACACAAAATAATGTAAAATTCAATGATAATTTTGTTATGAAAAATAATTCAATTATTTTTAGATTATTAAGTGTAATTAAGTTCAATGATAATAAGTAAAATTAATCCTAAAAAAATGTCTTACTCCATTCACAAATAAATGTTCACCTCTCTAAAAATGGATATTTACAAATAAGTATTCACTTTTCAATACGAACTTAATTATAAATGTACCCTTACTGCAATAAATATTCATTCAACTACGAAAGTACAACTAATATTCAAAATTCCTTTTTCCAACCAATTTATTTATTAATATTCTCTCTTTTTTTTTAAAGCATATTGATAAAGCTTGGTGTAATTAATAATTTTTTTATTTTTGCAAAAAATAAGTAGATATTTGTGTGTAAATGAGAGTCGTTAAAATTTGATTATACTCCTTTCATTCTCTTTTATGTGTTACTTTTAATCAAAATTTAAATTTTATTTATTTATTATTTTTAAATTTTTAATATAATTTAATTTATGTTTTTAATTTATTTTTCTTTTTCAATTAAATTAGAACAATTTAAATTTGATAATTTAGTTTTTATCACGTAATTTAATATTAAATTCAAACCTATTTATTATTTTTTAATTTTAATAAAAATAACATAAATAATAAATAAAAAAAATAGAAATAGTATATTCTTAAACTAGCTTATATGTTGCTTGGTTATTAATTGTAGCAAATTAATTATCTCTTTCCTTACAGCATTTAAGAGATGAGAAGCTCTTAGAGGTTATAAAAACTCGAACACCGATGGGAAGAGCTGGAGAAGCAAAAGAAGTATCTGCATCGGTAGCATTCTTATGTATGCCTGCTGCTTCTTACATTACTGGCCAAACTATTTGTGTTGATGGAGGTTTTACTGTTAATGGCTTCTCTTTTACTTGAAACTGATGCGATATATTACTTCATATATTCGTTCAATTTGTCAATTTTCAGCTTTTTCATACTGAATAAAAAAATAATGTACCTCAATTCTATAAAATTTCCATTTCAATTCATTTAAATACTCTTTATTAAGTTTCTTTTAATTAACACTGTGTCCTTTCATAATACAAAATTTAATAGACTTAATGGTGTATTACTGGAGTCAATTCCATCTACGGTCACTAGACTTACAACTTATTATCTGAAAGTAACTGACTTTTTTTTTATGATTTAAAAGTCACTGAACTTATCATATTTTTGCATAAAAGTCATGTTCATCGGTTTTCGATGAGGATCCTTGCCGGATTGATGACAGGCACGCCACTTCATATACTTGGACACAAGTGATATGTCCTATGTTTGGATCAATTTCATTTACGGTCACTGGACTTATGATTTATCATCCAAAAGTAATTGACTTATTTTTTGTGACTTAAATGTCATTGAACTTATTATCTTTTTACAGAAAATCTATCTTGATCGGATATATATGAAGATTGATTTATTGCCACATCATCAGCTATGACATATATGTTAGATATGTACGTCATCAGCTATGGATACACATGGATTGCTGACGTATCAAATATGACACATTAGCTGATGACGGTGATTTGACTGCTGACGTGATAAATATGACACATTAGCTGATGATGTAGCAATAAATCCATCTCCATATGTATCCGATCAAGATAATTTTTCTGCAAAAGGTGAAAAGTTCAGTGATATTTAAGTCACGAAAAATAAATTAATTACTTTTAAATAACAAATCGTAAATCTAGTAATCGTAAAATTGATCCAAATATGATACGTGTTATGTGTGTTCAAGCATATGATGTGGCATGTCATGTTATTAATCCGGTAAGAGTCCTCATCAAAAACCGGTGAACATGACTTTTATGCAAAAATATAATAAGTTCAGTAACATTTAATTATCAGAAAAATCAGTTACTTTCGAGTGATAAATTATAAATCTAGTGATCGTGGATGAAATTAATAATGTATTACCGTGACTAGAGAATTATAATGGAATTCAACCATAAAAATCACCGAAATTCAAGTTGACACTCTGTATTAGCATGGCTAATTGTTGGAACTCATACTTAGGCACATCATCAGCCCATATATGTTATATGTCATATGTTTTTATGTCTTCTAATTATACATGGAAATAATGCTCAATCTTTTAACGTCTTCTAATTAATTTTTCACTTTTATTTTTATTTTTATTTTTTTTGTAGATAAACAATGTGGGGGCTGCTGCTATCATAAAGTCAGCGGAAGACTACACATCAGAAGAGTACTCATTTATGATGAATTTAAATCTGGAATCGGCATTTCACTTAGCTCGGCTTTCACACCCTTTGCTTAAGAATTCAGGAGCAGCAAGCATTGTTTTTATGTCTTCCGTCGCTGGCGTATTGTCGTGTCCTCTAGCATCTCTGTATGGTGCAGCCAAAGGTGATATTTAACTCCAGACATCTGTCTTATAATAAAATTTTTATTGTCTAGTTTATTCATTCGTCAATTTATAGGAGTTTTTTTTTTTAATTAGAACAATTTTTGAAAATATTTAGGAAGGCGAAGCTACAATAAAAATATGAAAAAAAAATGGATGTGAAAAATGGGCTATGAAACCATCGATTTATAACTGGGTGGGAG
The DNA here is from genome assembly GCA_037975025.1 of Excoecaria agallocha. NCBI lineage: Eukaryota > Viridiplantae > Streptophyta > Magnoliopsida > Malpighiales > Euphorbiaceae > Excoecaria > Excoecaria agallocha. The sequence continues at coordinate 3,116,353 of JBBPFJ010000020.1, read as the reverse complement.
TAGAAAATTTTATATAAAATTTGGAATAAGCGATGCCGCTTTCTATTACAGAAATTTCTGCTCTTTTCTGTCCCATCCAATTAAAAAACGGCTGTCCCTTTTTTGACGTCCTATCTTTATTTTTATTGTGTCATCACTTTTTTTAAATATTTTCAAAAATTGCTCTAGTTTTTTTTTTTTTAATCCTCAATTTATAATTAGAATTCCGCCGTTTAAACCATAGCAATAAGATTTTTAACACTATGGGTTATTTCAATCGAGCTTCCGCATCCATAGTTCTATAAAACTAATGATTTTTCTCTTTTTTTTTTGGAATAAAGTAAGCAAAAAAGAAAGTGACTGCAATTTAATTATTAAAAATTTATGATTAGTTTTTATGATCGAATTTATTATTCATTTTGAATTATGGTAATTATTATATACAAACAAAATTTTTTTAATAAAAAATTAATATTTCCATTATTTTTAATGGAATTATGAATAAAAAAACTTAATTTAAATGCCCCTAAAAACAAAATGTTAGAGATCTAATTTCTTACATTTTAAATAATAAGATTCTGATTATGAATTGGTCCAAAAGTTAATTTTTTATAATTATTCCTAATCTGTTCCAAATATAAATTAACGGATCGTATAGGTTTCAATAATGTAAAAACTCTTTTTTTAGCAAAAAAAACAAAAAAAGTTTTTTCAACGTTTATTATCTATTAATTAGGTTTTATGATTTCTTATAACAAGGAGGGAAAAGAGAGAGCTAGAGAAATAAAACACTAGAAAACATGACAATATATCCTGAAATTTCAATGACAAATTATCAATTGTGATGTTAATATAATTTTTGTTTGTATTTGATTGCAGGGGCAATGGTTCAACTAACAAAGAATTTGGCATGTGAATGGGCAAAAGACAATATAAGGATTAATTGTATTGCACCTTGGATAATCAGAACTCCGTTAACCGAAACTGTAAGTATATCAAAATTATAACCCCTTTTTAAATAATCAAGTGTGCATTTTAATTAAAAAAAAACAAACTTATTTATAATTAAGTCTTCACTTGAAAAAAAATTGATATATTTGAACATTGTATTTCAATTATATATACTATTGCTACAATAAATGTATTGTTTAATTTTCAAAGTCTAAGTGATCAGTACTTCCCATTCCCATTTTTCACCGGATTAAGAAGTTCATTAATTAATCTAATATTTTATTAATTTAGCTTTTCAAAATAAAGAGTGATTAATGGTCAAGCTGTTTGAAAGTATAAGTTTTTGAACCAGTATTTATTATAGGAAGAGCATAATTGGAATAAAATGTCCAAATATATCCTATTTTTGATAAGTGGATATTTATTATGAAAAAAACGTGTATTGTAAGGGCATATTACTGGCTCCATTTATAAATAATTGTCCATCTTTCTATTTTGATTTATTTACAAATAAGTGTCTACTTTAAAAAAAAAGTATATTTAAATATAATTGTCCAAATATATCCTTTATACAATAAATAGTAGTTCAAATTTCAAAAATATAACTAATAATTAAGATTCATTTTCTAAGCAATATACCTATTAAAATCTTAATGGTGGAATAAATTGATTGTCCCTTTTTTAAGGAAAAATTAGTAAAAATATAAGATAATAAATGAGTTTTTTAATATTGGTCCAAAAAGAAAAATGGATACTTATTAGTAGTAAATGGATAGGATAATAAAATACCAGAGTGAGTAAGAAAATGGGGTTAATATCAATTATAATCACTGAATTTACGTATAATAATTCAAAAGTAACTGAATTATTTTTCGTAACGAAATTATCAATAAACTTTGCACTATTTTCAACAAAAGTTATTTTAACCGATTTTCGGTAAAAATCATCGTTGAAATGTTAGCGTGTCTCGTCACATCATCTATTTATGTACACGTAGCATGATATGTCATTAACCGACGTTAGCTATTTTTTGCATACATGACATGCTACGTTAATTATTTTTGTTTACGTGGCATGCCACATCACCATTCCAACAAGGATCATTAACGAAAACCGATCAAAATGACTTTTACAAAAAATAATGCAAAATTCAATGATAATTTTGTTACGAAAAATAATTTAGTTACTTTTAGATTATTATGTGTAATTAAGTTCAATGATAATTGATAAAATTAATCCTAAAAAAATGTCTTACTCCATTCACAAATAAATGTTCACCTCTCTAAAACTGGATATTTACAAATAAGTATTCACTTTTCAAGAATATGTTTTATTTAGATACGAACTTAGTTATCAATGTAACCTTACTGCAATAAATATTCACAATTTTATTAAAATCGGACCGGATAAAAAACCGATAAGACTGAATATTTGTGATTTGACCGGTTCAACAGGATTTTTTATATTTTTAAAATATTATTATTTAATATAATTTTATAAATACTACTATATAAAAATTAAAAAAAATATTCATCAAATATTAAATATATGTTACAAATATCCTAATAATAAGTTACAAAATATAATTTCAATTTTATTACTACAAGTGTTTAATTATGAATTTTTAAATATCATAAGTTATAAATATAAAAATATAATCATATTATGAAAAAAGTTTCTTGTTTAGATGGAGTACTAATGAAGTAACTACAAAAAACATTGACCTTGCATATATGGGTATAATTATATTTAATTACAATGAATCCAAATAGATAACAAGTATATTAAATTATAATGTGCCATTTTTAGAATTTAAAATACTAATTTTTCAAATAAATAAATAAATATATATATATATATATCAAACATTAAATATATGTCACAAATATCATAATAATAAGTTACAAAATATAATTTTAATTTTATTACTATAAGTGTTTAATTATGAATTTTTAAATATAATATGTTTGAAATATAAAAATATAGTCATATCATGAAAAAAAAAATTCTTGTTTAGATAGAGTACTAATGAAGCAAATATAAAAAATATTGACCTTGCATATATGAGTATAATTATATTTAATTACAATGAACTCAAATATATAATAAATATATTAAATTATTATGTGATATTTTTAAAATTTAAAATACTAATTTTTCAAATAAATAAATAATGAAAATTTACAAATATATATATGTGTGTTTGCGTGTGAAAATATATAAAAAAATTATGATTTTTTACACATTTTAACCAAAAATCTGATTCTATCCGGTTTTTCGGATCACTGGTTAAACCTGATTTCTTTTGGTTCAATCTTATTTTTTGATAATCCGGTTTTCAGTTATTGAACCAATCGATTAGCCTGCCTGTTCGTGGTTTAACTGGTTCAGCCGGCAAGTTCGATCCGATTTTAATAACATTGAATATTCATTCAACTACGAAAGTACAACTAATATTTAAAATTCCTTTTTCCAACCAATTTATTTATTAATACTTTCTCTTTTTTCTTTAAGAGCATATTAATAAAGCTTGGCGTAATTAATAATTTTTTTTTAATTTTTGCAAAAAATAAAGTGGATACTTCTATGTAAACGAGAGTAGTTAAAATTTGATTATACTCTTTCCATTCTCTTTTATGTGTAATTTTTGATCCAAATTCAAAATTTATTTATTTGTTACTTTTAAACTTTCAATATAATTTAATTTATTTTTTCAATTTATTTTTACTTTTCAATAAAATTAGAACAATTTAGATTTGATAATTTAATTTTTATCACGTAATTTAATATTAAATTTAAGCCTATTTATTATTTTTTAATTTTAATAAAAATAACAAAAGTAATAAATAAAAAAAAACTGAGAGAGTATATTCTTAAACTAGCTTATATTTTGCTTGGTTATTAATTGTAGCAAATTAATTATCTCTTTCCTTACAGCATTTAAGAGATGAGAAGCTCTTAGAGGTTATAAAAACTCGAACACCGATGGGAAGAGCTGGAGAAGCAAAAGAAGTATTATAGCAAAATTTAATTTTTTTTCAGTATTTATTAATTTTCATCCTATACACAATAATGATTCACACATATATATTTATTCCAAAACACATATAAAAGTAATTGAATTCATACATAATGTTTGATAAAAATAATTGAAATCATACATAATGTCATCAAACAATCTCTTAAAACAAAACAACAAAATACTAATAATATCCTCCTAAATAACATTAACAATTGTTCCTTCTCCTGCTTCTCATCTTCACTTTCAATCAATTTTCAGACTTTTCTTTATTGCATAGATGAGCTTGTTTTCCCTCAAATTCACAATCCACAGGAGAATCTACAGTAGCAATTGACAAAACTAAATCTATAAAAAAAAATCATGAATAATGTTTCAGTAGATATAATAGAACTCTTCAGCATTTGGTATTCACCATAAATTTGTTTTGCACTAGAGTTTGTCAAGCCTGTTGACAAACAACATGGCGGTAATAAGGAGAAGAATTCAATAATATATTTGTCTCATGTCATGATGATGATACACACAAATATCAATGCACCATTTATATGTTGATTAAAGTTTTTTTTTCAAGGATGCAAAATATAATTGATGATTAGTAATATATATATATATATATAGATCAATGTGTGAAGCTTTACTTTTATTCTTTTGGAATTTATTCATAAAATATTCCAATTTTCTACCACTTCAACATCAACCAACATAAAAACATGACAAAAATAATCATATACATGTGCAATTAATGATATAACAACTCAAACTCAGTGCCGTCTCCAAAAGCATCAATCTCCAATAACTTCCACATAAATAAAATATTCAAAATCAAGACTTGTTAACTTCTATTTAGTGGCATCTAACAGTTCAGAGGAAGACAACAAATGGAGGCTTGTCTTGTTGCCCTCTCCTTTAATTTTTGTTTGATAAGAGCTAAGTAATGAGAACTGGTTAATTGCTTCCAAAATTCAGTAATGAGAACCGGGTAATCTAATAATAGTAAAAAATAGCAGATATGAACTTGAGAAGAAAAAAAACCTTTACCATACAACATAGGGAGCAATTGCCCTTCAATTTTTTGTGATTCATGCAATATATAACATTAGTATACATCAGTGGTATCATAGAAAAAAAAATCTTCATATTAGAAGCCAACTTTAATTAGCCTAAGAGACAGTGTTCTCACTCAAAGTGGATGGTTCAGGTTGAATTTGAGATTGTATATGTATCTATGGAACGTCAGGTGCTGAGTTTTCTGTTGGCTGATCTACAGGTGGAGCAGATTCGGTTGGCACTGGTACTGCAGCTTTGACTATTTCTGGAGGTTGGAACTTGTTGATATAGTAGCTGAGTGATGGTCCTGAGTATTCAGTTATCTGCAAATCAACTGGCTTCTTTCCAACTTGGATGAGAACTGATGAAGCCGCAGCCACAAAGATCAAAGAAATGCCAACCACAATTGCTGCTGTGCTTTCAGCTCAATCAGAAGAACTTACAGGTCCTGAACTTATTGCACTTTCTGCCACATACACTGCAGGCTAGAAATCAGACAAAATTAGATGAAACATCGCACAAGGTGAAGAACTCTATGCCCAAGTGATGTGAAAAAAAAAGCACACATCTCTATATCACTTATTGAAAGATTACAATCATATGAAGTTGCTAGGATTTCAATCTCAGCGGTTCTTAATTGACAAAGCTGGAGATAGCAGTTAGAATGTCTAAGCATGAATCGTTCCCAATGTACTTCTCAAAGAAGTTGTAATGTCAATTATGAGAACCCTCAATTGATTTGAAGTTGTAATATCAATTATCAGCATCTTGATGCAAGCATAATTGTAATAATCTTTACCTTGCAGCTAAATGATAAACAAAAAGCAGCGCAACATATTCTTGAAAAACATTAATGAAATAATTCAACAAAATAATCAATTGATTAATTTGCAAGTGAATCGCATTCTCTTTATTGTTTTCTGTGTTCATGCACGAATTCACAGGATAACTGACAAATGTCCTCTTAGTAACATCTTGATGTCAAGTATCAACAAACGAAAACTTTATTGGCTTCACTTATAGTTATTTGATTTGGGCTTATATACGTTTGTGCTTTTTAAGAATTCAAAATATTTCCCTTCTACTAAGCTCCAATGTTCTCTCATTTTCAACAAACAATCTGATATTCTGAAAGCCTGAAATCTACAGAACCACTCAGTGCATAGAAATTCTGTGGAGCGGAAAAGATGATTCCTTTTTGTTTTACCTAGTAATAACAATAATTATTCTCTTAGAAACTGCATGTGAACAATAAAAATGTGGATTTAACTTAAGTGCAGAATTTTTAATCAATTAAAAACAAATGCCCAAAGTGAATTGATTTTAAAGAATTCTAATCCATTAAAATATAATGCCCAGCGTGAATTGATTTTCAAGAAATCTAATCAATTTAAAATTGCCTAATGTGAAGTGGTTGCTATGATTCTGTAATCAATCAAAATATACCAATGTGAGTGGTTTTCCATCTAATAAAAATAATGCCCAACTTCAGTTGTTTGCCATGATTTTTTATCAATTTAAACAAATACCCAACCGTGAATTATTCTAAGAAACAAAAAAACTGATCTCAACAGAGCTACAAAAGATAATCCCTAGTTCCAACCACAAAAGATATCAAATCAAAAATAGAAAACTGACCTCAACAGAGATTCTACATCAACTAAAATCAATAAAGAAAAATGAAGCTGACAGAGAGCAAATTTCTAGATTCCAGTAATGATATCATGGGAATACTTACCAGCTCTCCATCAAAGTCATCCGAGATAAACACCCGCTTCACATACAAGCGTATATTCTTTGTTTTTGGATTCATAATTTCCTCATTGTTAAGAGGCCCCATTCTAGGGATGTATAGAACACTTCTAAACTCCACCTCCCCCTGAAAACGTTATCAGAGCATACTTCATACAAATCCAATGTGTAGTGAACTTATACAACCAATATCCAATTTAGTACCTACGTCTGTCGTGAAATGTGTATATGCAAGTGGATCCAAGAATTCATTAAATGTTTTCTTGTAGAATTCTTGATACTCCTCCTTCTCAACTTCTTTCAGGCTTCGCATCTGTGACATACCAATAATATAAGCAACAGTAAACAAAGCGATAATGAAAGCATCCATTACGAGAGAGAGAGAGAAGGAGGCATTTGATTGTGAACCAGTTCTCACTCTCAAGCACATGACATGCAAGCAAAACTAGGACTCACTACAATATTGATAAATTTCTGGTCCACTCACCCATATTGGTTTGTTTCATTGGCTAATTCCCAGTCCCAATACTTCTCAGTCTTAGTTTTTTTCTTCTTCTTCTCTTCCTGGTAATAGAACAGGCATAGAACCAGACCTAAATGTGATGCAAAACCACAAAAGTCAGCCAGAAGAGCAGAACTTGGATCCTAATTTACCTCAGGCGTTGCTTCCTCTCCTTCTTTTTGTTCTTCCTTTTCAACCTGCCAACAAGTTTAAAGCAGTAAAGACTGTTTAAATAACTCTCAGCTTCACTGTAAAAAGAACACAAGCCAAAATGGTAAAAGAGAAGAGTAATTTAAAATCATTACCCCAATGATTATTTCATCACGTATATGAAGTGGTATTTTGTACATAGAATTTAAGATAGAGGCAATGATTAACATTTTGAAAAGAACAATAAATAGCAGAAATAAACATCTACATAAAGTTGCTCCCTCTCAACCCCACAACCACCACTAACCCCCTAAAGCAAATGGATGAACCAACCAATCTATTTTTCCAGGATAACAAAAACATACATTCCAGGATTACACTAAATATATTTTTCCACCATTTAAACTCATGCAAAATATCCAAAAAATAAATAAAAGAAAGACGCATATTGCAGCATGCCAAAATCATAGTAGAAATCATACTACACCTTCTCAACTACAAGAAAAGCAGAATATAACCCAACACCAAATTGACCAATCAAACCATTGTCCGCCCCAACATCTTTATTCTCCTGCCCAGATAAGGAAGAACATAATAATGAGCCACATGCAAATTAATAAGGGAGAGGTGCTGGAATTTTCAGTGCTGGACGAGAAACAGACGTCTTCAACTCAATAAACGTTTAGGTTGCACATCTAAGATAGTAACTTCCAACAAGTAGAACTCACAACTTAGGCCAACAATCCTCAAAATTGCATGCTGGAACTTCTATGCAAGTAGAACCGATACAGAGACCAAAAATAACACACAAAGAATGCATTTAAAATGCTAAAAAAGCTCAAGTTAACCAAACATATGCTATTGAAGATTAGGGCATGATACTGCAAAGCGACCCTGGAGGAATTGGTAAACTTGTGCTTTGTCTAGCTTAATAAATACAACTGAAGAAACTATCAAAGTTAAACTTTTACGAACCCTGATGCTTTGTTCAATAAAATATAGAAAATTTTGAGCTGTCATCAAAAACCAAAGATGCTTTCTCTTCTCGAGCAAACTGAAACACTAAACCGAGAACTATATAAATTCTACTTAAAATTAAAATTTGGAAGCACGCAGAACCTCACATTTCAATAGAAACCTAAACCCTAGCTTAACCGAGAAAAATTGCCAATCAAAATCAACACATAGCAACACAAACATACACAAACCTTCAGCACTGTCATCATTATCTTAAAACGCCATCATGAGCCCATAAAAAAAAAGGAAGTAGGGTTCTTGGAAGACCAAGACTTCCACAGGGACGAAGCCAAGGAGAGATTCAGAGGGTTTAGAGAAATGAGTGAAATTACCTTTGGAGATCTGGTGAGTAGGTAGGACGGAGAGGGTAGGACGAGAATCAGAGTCGGAGTTATGTGCCATGGCTGATCGATGTGAGTTAACGGAGACACGGGGAGCCAAGAAAACCCTTTTTTTGATTGCTTGGAGCGAGGTTAGCGAGAAGCCAGATGGGAGAGAGGTAATATAGGTTAACAGGGAAAGATAAATGAAAAAAAGAGGGGCGGGCATATCTTATTACCCCAAAATATCTCTTTTATTATTATTATTATTATTATTATTATTATTATTATTATTATTATGATTTATAAATTAAAATATATTTTAATTTAACACCACTAATTCAAAGCTTTCAAATAATTGCTTAATCGTCCTAATTTCTCAATAAAATTATACCCCAGCTCACCTAAATCAAATATTATTCATGAGTTAGAAAAGATTTTCGATCAACTCAGAGTCGGAGCGTTACATATATGAATCTAATTTCATGTGTAAAATAAAATTATTAAAAATAATTATTAACCATAAATAATTATGTAAATTTTTTATTAATATTATAATATTTTTAATAATAGTATTTTAATATTATACAGTTATTATTAAAAATAATTATTAACCATAAATAATATTTTTAATATTATACAGTTTTAATAATAGTATACTGTACTCCCGTATTAAAAGTGCTCTCGTACAATTTCAAATTTTTGGGACGTTACAATTAAGATTGAATAAAAATAATTTAATTATAAAACTAGACATTTCAATTATTAAAAACTGAAGTTAATTCAATTAATTAATTCTTATTCAATTAAATAATAAATTAAGCTTAAAATAATATACGCGTTAAATTGAAACGATGAAGAGAGGTGAGGGAAGAGAAAATATTATTTTTATATGTGGGATAAATTTCTGAAATTACTAAAATGTTACTACCAAATTTCATCATTTTATCCTTGTATTCAAGGATAATTTTATAAATATATATAACTAAAATTTTTAATAATTTAAAATTTGCTCAAAATTTTAACAAAATAAAAATAAATAATAATTTTTTCATAATCATTTTAAATGAAATAATAAATTTTATATTATTATATAAATATTTATATTTTTTATTTTTTATAATATGACTATATACTAATTATAACAATTACTTTATTATTACTATTAAAAATATAAATTTTTTAAATAAATAAGTTTATATTTGGGGATAATTGATAAAAAAATCAATAAAATTTCTAATAATTTAATATTTGATTTAAATTTTATAAAATAAAAATACATTAGACAATTTTTTTATTTTTATTTTAAATGAAATAATAAATTATATATTACTATTTTATAAATATTTATTTTTATTAATTTTGAACATGTAAATATATAATAATTGTAAAAATTAGTTATTATTATTATTAAAAATGTAAATTTTCAAAATGAATATTACTATACATGTGAGTGAAATTAAAAAAAAATTATTTGTTAATTTATTTGCGATGGATTAGCGACTAAAAACGTCGCTAATTGTTTTACTGTAATAAATTACTATTAACGACAGAAAACTTTCGGTTGCTAAACCGTCGCAAACAAAGGCGGTATATTTTTCCTCCAAAATTAGCGACTAAACTTTCGTCGCTAAATTTAGCGACGATATTTTGTCGCAAATTCCGTCGCAAAACATGGCGCGTATATTTTCCGCCAATAATTTTCAACTGTTTTTCATTCCGTCGCCATTCCGTCAAAAAAATAGAAAATATCCTACCCACGACGGATTTGTAAAACAGTCTCGAATCCGTCGCAAAATTTGTGACGAAAATAATGCCATCGCTAATTTGCAGTTTTTTTTTTGTAGTGGATTGATGACATAGCACGCTACTTCATATACTTGGACACACATGGCATATTTCATATTTGGATAAATTTTATCCACGGTTACTGGACTTATGACTTATCACCCAAAAATAACTGATTTATTTTTTGTGACTTAAATTCACTGAAATTATCATTTTTTTACAGAAAAATCTATTTTGACCAGACACATATGGAGATGAATTTATTGCCATATCATCAGCTATGACATACTAGCTATGGATGTTATCAGCTATGGATACACATGGATTGCTATCATGTCAAATATGACACATTAGTTGATGATGTAGCAATAAATCTATCTCCATATATATTTGATCAAAATGATTTTTCTGTAAAAATATGATAAGTTCAGTAACAGTTAAGTCACGAAAAATAAATCAGTTAATTTTGAATGATAAGTAGTAAATCTAATAATCATGGATGAAATTGACTCAAATATGAGGAGTGCTATACGTGTCCAAACATATGATGTAGCATGTCATGTTATCAATTTGGAAAGGATCTCCGTCGAAAACTGGTGAACATGATTTTTATGTAAAAATATAATAAGTTTAGTAACATTTAAATTTTGAAAAAAAATCAATTATTTTCGGGTGATAAGTCGTAAATTCAGTTACCGTGAATGAAATTGACCATGTATTACTGTGACTAGAGAATTATAATGGAATTCAATAAATAAGAGTAAATTTTGAGTTAATTTCAACCGTAATCAAACTTATATCAAAATAAAATAATATATTAATAACATTAAATAATTTTAGAAAGCAAAAACATCTCAAAACTTCAAAAAATTATTATCATAAGTCATTTTATATGAAATCAACCATAAAAATCACCGAAATTCAAGTTGACATGCTGTATTAGCATGACTAATTGTTGGAACTCATACTTAGGCACATCATCAGCCGATATATGTTATATGTCATATATCAATTGGACGTGTCATCTCAATTTCGTTATCATGCCACATGTCAATTAAGGTAGCACAAATCCTTACATGATTTGGTGATGTACTTGTCTACTTACAATTAAGTTCTTTCACTAAGTTAGAGTGCTAGTAGGGATTTTGATGGTAATTTATAATGGTTTTCATGATTGATTTCAGTTATAATGACTCTCAAAAATAATTTTCTGAAGTTAAAATATTTTTGTATTACAGAATTTTTTATTATTTTTGGTTCATTATTTTAGTATAAATCAATTATCGTGAATGAAATTAACTGAAAATTTTAAATATTGGAATTAGGGAAGTATATATACTTTTTTCATTTTTTTTATCTGTCACTTTTGAGTAAAATTTAAATTCTATTTATTTGTTATTTTTAGACTTTCAATATAATTTAATTTGTTTTTTTAATTTATTTTTTTCCCAATAAAATTGACTCTAATAAGATTTGATAATTTAATTTTAATTACATAATTTAATATTAAATTTAAATTTATTTATTATTTTTTAATTATATTAAAATATTAAAATTAATTGATAAAAAAACGTAAAGAGTAAAGAGTACTTTCTTAATGAATTTTGTCTGCTTAGGAATAACAGGCGCAGACTTTTGTAGTTGTGCATTCAACACGCAACCAATGTTAATATTCCTAAATAATTTTGTCGTGTTCTTGTAATGTTTGTATATAATTGCAATCAATAAATTAGGAGTGTTTTGTTCGGTCCATCAATCATTTTCTTTTTTTTTTTTGGCATATATGTTTTAATTATTTTCTTTCCGGCAATTATGTTTCGTTTTATTTACCAACATCCAGTAGCAGCGTCAAATAAACAATAACTGACTGAATCAATTTTAGTACAGTTCGGTTATTTAGTTCGATCTGTTTCCTCTTACATGTTTAGTCGATTTGATTTTATTTGCTGCCAACCCTGAGTTATTCAATTCGGTTGATTTACATACCAAATTGACTAAATGCTTAGTCTTAATATATTTTAATTAGAGCTATAAATGTTGATACAAAAATAGAATTTGAAATCTTTTGTATTACTCCTTTCGTTTTTTTTTATCAGTCACTTTTGAGTAAAATTTAAATTTTATTTATCTGTCACTTTTAGATTTTCAATATAATTTAATTTACTTTTTTAATTTATTTTTCTTTTCTAATAAAGTTAGAACCAATCAAATTTGATAATTTAATCTTAATCACGTAATTTAATACTAACTTTAAGTCTATTTATTTTTTATTAATTCTAGTGAAAGTAACAAAAGTGACTGATAAAAAAAATGAAATGAGTATTTATCTAAGTGTAGTTGGCTATCCAACTTCCTGTCCTCTGGATATATAAAATCCTCAATTTAGACTATGAACTCAAAGGAAGTTAGGCCTTGCACTCTCAATGTCAATTAGAATTCAAAGGTTTTTAACATTATGGGCTATTTCATTCAAGCTTCCGCATCCGTAGTTCTATAAAACTAATGATTTTTTTTTTTAGAATCCATAGTTCTAATTATTTTTAATGGAATTATCCCTAAAAATAAAATGTTAAGAGATCTAATTTCTTACATTTTAAATAATAAAATTTTAATTTTGAATTGGTTCAAAAGTTATTTTTTATAATTATTTCAAAAAATTAATGGATTTTGTTGGTTTTAATAATTTAAAACCTCATTTTTAGAAAGAAAAAAAAAAGTCTTTTCAACGTTTATTGCCTATTAATTAGGTTTTATGGTTTCTTATAACAAGGAGGGAAAAGAGAGAGAAATAAAACACTAGAAATTTCAATGACAAATTATAAATTTTGATGTTAATATAATTTTTGTTTGTATTTAATTGCAGGGGCAATGGTTCAACTAACGAAGAGCTTGGCATGTGAATGGGCAAAAGACAATATAAGGATTAATTGTATTGCACCTTGGTTAATCACAGCTCCGCTCACCGAAACTGCAAGTATATCAAGATTATAATCCCCTTTTGAATAATTAAGTGTCCATTTTAAATAAAAAGAAAAACTTATTTATAATTAAGTATTCACTTAAAAAAATTGATATATTTAAACATTGTATTTCAATTACACCATTAATTACTAAAATAAATATATTGTTTAATTTCAAAGTGATAAAATTCCCATTTTTCACCATATTAAGAAATTTATTAATTAATTTATTCACTTCATTTTTTTTATATGTCACTTTTGAGTTGTCACACCCTTCACGGAACAGTTCTTTTCGAAGCGAAACTTAGTCGAAAACGGAAAATTTTTTTTTTCACCGATCAGTTCGATACTCTCAAAATACCTTTATTTTAATTTCCGAATCAAACGGCGATCTTCTAAACAATTAAAACATACACAAAATAACATCATGCCAAAAGCTTACACTAAGCACTCATTTATCAATAATTATAAATATAATCAAACCACAGTTCAATATTTGACCTTAATGGTCTAAATATATACATGCCAAAACACAACTCGGTTTAGTACTAATTCTTCTCTTTCGAACTGGCTCCACTGAGTACTAAGCTCCCGCAGCACTTCAAAACATGTACGCAGTAAACCCTACGTGCTGAGCACTAGATATGTTCAGTGATGACTACTAATTCAATAATTTTCCAAAATAAAGCATAATTACATAATTTATACTACTATTATTCTTATTTCATTTAATATTTTCTTTTACTTCAATCAACATTAATTTTATTATTAACTCATATTTTTGATAATCACTGTTATTTGATTTTCAATTTTACAACTTTACTTTACACTATCTTCTAAGGTGAATTGTTATCAGATTTACTTTTACCTTTACTTTATTCTTTACTATAACTTTTACTTTCGTCTTATTTTTTTAGCCACAACGATATAATTATCATTTTATTAAAAAGTGTATATTGGTACTCATGTCTTTAATGGTACCAAATTAAACTATTTTTATTTCTTGATTTACTGTTCAATTATTCAATCTGTATTCTAATTATATTTCTTGTTATTTATTCTTTTATTTTACTTTAACTTTTAACTAATAAATACATTACTAGTTAAAGGCTTTTAAGCTTTATTATAAAGTGATATAGCTATTTTGGGACACTTTGCAATTAAACTTTCTTTCCTTCTTTTATACATTTACCTATGTTCAATTATTTGTTTAGAACTTATATCTTTTACTTTTTCTTCATTGAACATTTTTATGCCTTTTAATTGTTTTACTTTTCATTTAACTTTTCTTTCAAAAATACATTACCTAAGTATTAAATTTCACTTAATGTCATTGCTATTGCTTTTTAACTTTAAATAGGATATTAATATTATTTTCAACTTGTCACTTTTCACAATAATAATTGGTATATGAAATACCAACTAATTAAATTTATCTTTTTCATGTAAAATAAAAATATATTTTAAATCATTTTTTCATTATAAAAACTTGACTTAATCTTCATTTATTATTTTATTCTTATAAAACCTCTCTTTTTATTTTTTCTTATTAATCACATTTTTTGAAAAACTTTACAGATTTATTTTAACTTTACATTTTCTTCCAAATGAAATATTTTTCATTATAACTTTTTATATTCAATTCATTTAAACAATACCGATCTATTCATTTTGATGCGTCCCTAATACAATATAACATGATTATCAAAAAGGATATATGGGACATGGACCCAAAGGTCCCACTGAACAGATAGAGAAATGATATCGGAAAATCAAGTCTCACAGAGCAAAAAATAGATGCACTTTCACTTTCACTTTACACTGAAACTATGGAGATCAAAGATCTTACCCATAGCAAAGCAAGTCGCCATGACTTGCACAACGGTATAGAGGTATCCCTATGGCTAGCAAATTATATATT
Organism: Excoecaria agallocha; assembly: GCA_037975025.1. Classification (NCBI taxonomy): domain Eukaryota; kingdom Viridiplantae; phylum Streptophyta; class Magnoliopsida; order Malpighiales; family Euphorbiaceae; genus Excoecaria; species Excoecaria agallocha. Next base: position 3,100,944 of record JBBPFJ010000020.1, on the reverse strand, counting down.
AAATAAGAATAACATCATCTGCTTATCGCTAAGAAAAAAAATAATCAATTATATTTGCAATAATTTTTAAACATTTAAAAATCTTTAATTTTTTTCTTTTATTTATTGCTATACTTTATTTCTGATCGAATACACTATTATAGTACTTTTGACTAATCAATAACTTTTTGTCATTTCATTTATTTTATCTTTTCAGGTCACTTTTGTAAATTATTTTTCAATAATTCACTCAGACACTTAGACTTTTCAGTCTTTTATACAAATTATGAATTATGGCATTATAATTTCAATTCTCTTTTTTTTTGTATAATTGTTTGCGAATTATTCTTCAATAATTCAATGCTTGACTTTTAACGATTTTTTCCTTTTATTTTTCTGTCCAAATTTTTCAATCATTCGATATGCTGACTTTTATTTCGTCGGCAAATTATTTTACAATCATTCACTCTTTTAATACTTTTTATTGACTAATTTATTTTGATAAATTAGTCTAGTATTTATTTTACAACTTTTTACGCAATTATGAATTCTATTAGTATAATTCATTATTTTATGCTTCGAAAATGCATAATTTGACTTTTTCATTTCTTTTTATACTGAAGCAATTCACTTCACGTTCTTCTATAATTACGCACTTATTTATTGAATTATTTCTTAATATCTCAATATTTTAGTTAGACATAATCAATAATTTATTTCAAAAATATTCTAACAAAGCATATAAATTCCATAAAAATTCGTGTATATATTATTTTATAATTTTCACTCATTTTGTGAATTATTTACAAATAATTCATTATTCTTATTATTTTCATGACTTAGTAATTATTTCAAAAAATTCATCGGTTGGCTTTTTATTTCATTTTCATTGACTATAATTTAATTTCATATTAATTCATCATTTTAGTCATTTTTATACAATTATGCATTAATATTTCAATTATTTTCATTATACATATTCACATGAAAATTTCAATAAAATCCTAATAATTTCAATAAATTTCAATAAAATATATTTATGCATTATTTATTGTTTAGCATCATTTTCACTAAAATAATTAATTATTTTCCATTATTTCACAATTTTCACTATAACATAATCAATACATAGGCTTTAAAATTCCAAAATAAATTTCAATAATTCAATAAAAATTCAAGGGCACCCATTATCATCTCTATATTCAATTTAGGCTAATATATATTATTTTCATGCAAAATTTCACATTCTTCCCTTAGTGAACAATTCGACCACCTATAGTATTCCTTCCAAAAAAATTTCTTTCTTCCATTTAAAATTTCATTTCATCTTTTTTAATGTCCAATTTTATTTATCCTACATCAATTTCATTAATTAACAACTTTAAAAATTTTTAACCTAATTACATAAATGGAATTAATTCAAAATAAAAAAGAAATCAAAGGATTTTGTAGTCACTTACCTTTTTCTCATGCTTTAGCTTCCTTAGGCTTCCTTTCCATGCCTTAAACCAAGGAAATTCATCCATCACCATGAAAGATCAATGGAGGCCGAAATCTTCATCAAAGGAAACACGATGATTTCAATCTTTTTAGCTCAATTTAACCACAAAAATGGATTCTAGGCACCTAAAACTACTTATAGGTACCTTTAAACAAATTTAAAACATTGAAAATCCCTTACCTTATTTTGACCTTTAAGCCTTTTTCCTCTTGATTTCTCTTACTTTTTCCTTCAAATCAAAGGCTTGAGGCTTGATTAATCATCTAGAGGGATGTAACTATAACTTCTAAGTTGAAATTTATGAGAGATTTTGGGTAAATAAGAAGCAAGAGAGAAAGAGAAAAGAGAGAGGTAGTTTCAGCCAAGAAAGGAATAGGAAGAAGGTGAGAAAAATTTCTGGAGTTTTCTCCATATTTTTGCCTCTTATATACTCCTCAAAAGGGCCCAAAATTGGGCTTGATGAGTGGGCTTTGCCCACTTAAACATTAAGGCCCATTTTAGGCCATTTAAAGCCCAATCCAATTTCTCTTTCTTACATACTTCAAATCACTTTAATTTTAATTTCATCATTCTTAAAACATCAAAAATAGCTAGCATGCAAATTTTTGGCTCAATCGGAGTCCGTTATTGGTCTGATTCACACTTATCGGTTTGATTAGACAACTACCGGTGTCACCGAAAAATTCAATTCTTATCACCAAAATATTCTAAATAAAAATTCATGTAGGCATAAAAAATTTGAAATTTTTTTGAGTTCGTTTACTATTTTTAATTATTTATGCAAAATCAAGTCGTCTTCTGACAAGAAAAATTGACTCGCTACCTTTTTCGTATTTTTAACTTTTGGAGATTCATTTGACTTCAATTTCACTTTAAATTTCAAGTCCAAGCTCACTATGACCATTACTTTCCAATGGTCCAATAAAATATTTTTGATTTTCGGATGTTCTTTCGGGCCCGGTAAATACCATTCACTACCGAAAAGTACTATTCACGGCTGACCCAGTGTTGAGACCATTACATGAGTAAAATTCAAATTTTATTTATCTGTCACTTTTAGATTTTCAATGTAATTTAATTTACTTTTTTAATTTATTTTTCTTTCTCAATAAAGTTACAACCAATCAAATTTGATAATTTAGTTTTAATTACATAATTTAATATTAAATTTAAATCTATTTATTATTTTTTAATCCTAATAAAAATAATAAAAGTGACTGATAAAAAAAATGAATGGAGTAATATTGTACTAATTCGCCTTTTCAAAATAAAGAGTGATTAATGGACAAGCTGGTTGAAAGTTTAAGTTTTTGAATGTTACTACTCTTAGAAATTTGAAAAAATATTTATTATAGCAAGAGCATAAATGGAATAAAATGTCCAAATAGATCCTATTTTTTATAAGTGAATATTTATTTATGAACAAAAAAAAGTGTATTGTAAGGGCGAATTATTTACTTCATTCGTAAATAAGTATTCATTTTTCTATTTTGATATATTCACAGATAATGGAGAGAGTAGTTAAAATTTGATTAGATATCCTTAAACTAGCTCATATGTTGCTTGGTTATTAATTGGAGCAAATTATCTCTTTCCTTGCAGTATTTGAGAGATGATAAGCTCTCAGAGGTTATGAAAGCTAGAACACCTATGGGAAGATTTGGAGAAGCAAAGGAAGTATCTGCATTGGCAGCATTCTTATGTATGCCTACTGCTTCTTACATTACTGGCCAAACTATTTGTGTTGATGGAGGTTTTACTGTTAATGGCTTATCGTTTACTTGGAACTGATGCTATATATATATTACTCCCTCAATTCTTTTTTATCTGTCGTTTTTGAATGAAATCTAAATTCTATTTATCTGTCACTTTTAAATTTCTAATGTAATTTAATTTGTTTTTTCAATATATATATATTTTACCAATAAAGTTATAACCAATAAGATTTGATAATTTAATCTTAATCACATAATTTAATAATAAATTTAAATGTATTTATTATTTTTTAATTTTAGTGAAAACAATAAAAGTGACAGATAAAAAAGAACGAAGAGAGTACTTCATATGTCCCTTCATAATAGAGAATTTAATAGAGTTAACGGAGTATTACTGTAACTAGAGAATTATAATGGAATTCAATAAATAAGAGTAAATTTTGAGTTAATTTCACCCATCATGAGATTTATATCAAAATAATATATTAGTAACGTTAGTCGATTGTTGCCCCACCACATTTATTTCTTCTTTGGAAATATATGCCAACAATTATGGACCGCCATTGATTGCTATAGAAAGAGTCATTGCCCCTATGAAAATTTAAAAGAGTTGTCTATTTTAAATGGTTGTTTTTTGTGGTTAATTAGCTTCAAGAGGCTAAATAATTGTGTGAGATCAAGTCGTGTACTTGTAATGTTTGTTGTTTATAATTGCAATCAATAAACTTACTAAAATTTTGTACATTACTAAATTTAATACTACGTTTTAACTCATGAAATTTCTGTAAATCTTAATAAAATTTAATTTATGCATTTCGAATGGTAAAAAATTACAAAGATCAAATAGTTCGACCTTTAGTCCAACTCAATCCATTTACAATCAAATCTATTTTAACCCAATGCAATATGTTTATCAAATTTAGTTGTACACGTTATAGGGTTAATTTCATCCATGGTCACTGGACTTACGCCTAATCGTTCAAAAATAACAAACTTATTTTTCGTAATTTAAATGTTATTGAACTTATCACATTTTTATAGAAAAATCATCTCAACTAGTTTCCAACGATAATTTTTGCCGAAATGCTGATGTAGCACGTCACGCCATATGTTTGGACACACGTAGCACAACACGTCAGTAGTCACGTCACCGAAAGAGATCACGTATGTCCAGATATATGACATGACGTGCTGACGTATCGTGTGATGTGGCCTTTTCTGATGAAGTGGTTGCTGACATGTCATGCCATAAGTATCCAGGCATATGATGTGATTTGCAACGTCAGCATTTCAGCAAAAATCATCGAAAATCGGTCAGGATCATTTTTCTGTAAAAAGATAATAAATTCAGTAACATTTAAGTCACGAAAAATAAATCAGTTATTTTTTAACGATTAGACTTAAGTATAGTGACCATGGATGAAATTGACTCCACATTATATTATTTTTATTTTCATTAAGTTTAAATTTTAAAAAACAAAGAAAAAAAGGAGAGAGATAGACGGTGGTATTGATATGAATTAATATATAGTTCAACTAATTAGATAATTTGTAGCCAAACTTGCCAATGTCAAATGTCAATGTTACGAGTTTATTTCTCCCACTGTTGGTGGGTAGTTAGTATCCTTACTCTGTTATTCACTAACTTTGTTTTTGGACAAATTGAATGAAATGACACGTTCCCTTTTTCTTTAATAAGATGTCAAAGTCCATATCATGTGGATTAATTTTATTTATAATCACATTTATGATTAGTAAAAAAAATGTCTTACCAAAATATTTTATTTTTTAAATACTACAATTAAAAATTATTTAATACGCCTGCGACACTTCCTACTGCACTTTAGTGGTCAATATCCTCTGATAATTATTCACAACAAACCTTGACCTTGGCCATTTCTTTTCCTACTTATGAAAAAGAAAAGGACAAACATTTTCTTGGTCAGCTTTTCATGTGATAAAAACCCCATACTTTTTAACTTTGCATTTCGGGATTGATTTCATTCATGGTTATTAAACTTACGATTTATTACCCGAAAATAATTAAATTTTTTTCATAACTTAAAAGTTATTGAACTTATTGTATTTTTGCATAAAAGTCATGTTCACCAATTTTTGATGAGGACTTTTGTTGGATTGATGACATAACATGCCACGTCATATGTCTTGACACACGTGGTACGTCCTATATTTGGATCAATTTCACTCACAGTCACTAGACTTATGACTTATCATTCAAAAGTAACTGACTTATTTTTCGTGATTTAAGTATCACTGAACTTATTATCGTTTTGCAAAAAAAATTATCTTGATTGGACACACATGGAAATGAATTTATTGCCACGTCATCAGCTATAACACATTAGCTATGAACGTCATCAGCTATGGACATATATGGATTGCTGACATGTTAAATATAACACATTGGCTGATGACGTAACCTCTTTCGGTGATTTGACTGTTAACATGTCAAATATGACATATTAGTTGATGACGTGATAATAAATCCATCTCCATATATATATCCAGTCAAGGTAATTTTTTTGCAAAAAGGTGATAATTTCAGTGACATTTAAGTCACGAAAAATAAGTTAGTTATTTTTAAAGTTGTAAGTGCAATGACCATTGATGAAATTGATCCAAACATGAGACATGCCATGTGTGTCCAGCCATATGACATGACATATCATGTCACCA